>OW799236.1:37991052-38591052 GCA_941918925.1 Phyto melanocephala
TTTCCGACCCCATAAAGTATATATTTTCTGAAAGCTTATGAATAGGAGAGTCGATTAAGCTCTGTGAGTCTGTACGTCTGACCGTCTGTCCGTGTGTATGTTGAAATTAACTTTTTGAAGCCCCCAGACATCGCTTGGACCCGGGTGAGGTATTAAAATATCAGAAATATTCGGGAGTAGATCGGTATTGAAAATCAGAAACATCGGTATATAAACACCTGAGATATGAGCAAAAACCCACGACCACCTCGATTTTTTTTTTCAAAAAAACAACATTACAACAACAACATACATACATACAAACGTGTATACTGGTTAGAGAAAACGTGGCATTGAATCCCAGCTGAGCCAAAAAAATTTTTTTTTTATTTTTTTAAATTTTTTTTTAAATTTTTTTTTAATTTTTTTTTTTATATTTTTTTATTTTTTATTTAATATATTATTTATATTTTTATTTTTTTTTTGTACTTTTTTTTAAATTTTTTTTTTTATTTTTTTTTTGTTTTATTTTTTTAAAAAAATTTTTTTTTAATTTTTTTACATACATACGTAAACTTATAATTTTACAATGGGATATTTTTATATATGTGTGTTTTTTATATGTTTGTACATACATACGTATTTCATATGGGAGGAATGGTGATACAAACTACTGTTATTGCATGACTACACGTTGTGAAGGGTATATAAGATTCGGCACGGCCGAATATAGCGCTCTTACTTGTTTTTACAGTAGTTTATGTTTATTTAACATTTCCCCTCGTTGGCTGGCTGGTCAACAACATAAGTTATATACAGACGAGATATGGTATTATGTGCAGCATACTTTAAGGAACAATTACATTTACTGCATATTTCTTAAGGTAGGATCACACGATTGTAATAATGCACAAATTTTCACAATTTTTGTATCCCAATCATGTGATGCACAATAAATTGGTACATGTGACAATCGCGGATAATATTGTGCTTGTTTTAATCAATCAAATGCAACTCTGATGGGGCAACCTTGTGACCACTTTAAATACAACAGCGCGGCAACAAAAATGTCAAAAGTGTTTCAATAGTTATTGTGTTCTTTAGCGGCGATTAAAGTTCACAATACGCACCAACATTTTAATTTTTGCGTGCTTCAATTATTTGTGATTAAAAAGTTTTTCTTTCGAAATAGTTCTTTTACAGCAGCAGAAATTTCTTCCAACGGCCGTTGTCAGATGTTTTGACAGAAGAAAATAGAGCGCACTCTAATTGAAATTTTGTCCGATGTCTTAACACATGTTTCTTTACAGAAGTAATGTTTTAAAGGTAACACACGACATGTTCGTATTTATTTGCCAAGTCAGATGTAAAAAACATGCCGTGTATTATCTGCTTTAGAGTAAACGTGACATTGAATGCCAGTTGAGCCAAACAACTGTTTTTTTTTTTTTTATTACTTTTTTAAAAAAATTAAAAAAAAAATTTTTTTAAACATACATACGTAAACTCAGTTTATAATTTTACAATGGGATGTTTTTATATATGTATGTACGTATTTCATATGAGATGAATGGTGATACAAACAACTGTTATTGCATGACTTCACGTTGTGAAGGGTATATAAGATTCGGCACGGCCGAATATAGCACTGTTACTTGTTAATTACTAAAAACACTGAAAAGTTGAGCGCTTACCTTCGCCAAAATTAGTATGGGAAAATATTTACGCAGTAGGTTAAAGGTAGTGCAAAAATAAAATTGAGTTATTTTACAAATAGTTGTCGTTGTGTTTAAAAAAATTTTAATTTTCGCAAGACTAAAATCGGTAGTGTAATTGCCTTTAATGTACCTAAAAACATTTATAAACAAACTCTGCAATGATATCTGATATGTTTCGATTGCTCTTGTTATATTTTTAAACTTTTTTATAAATCTTGAATGTAAAATTTGATATTTTTTTAACTTTTTTTTAATAAAACATATTTAAAAGTTTAAACTAAAACGTTGTTACTGTTCATTTTAATACTTTAACTATATTTCTTATGAGAACTTCACTTCAACTTTTTAAAATATGTATGTATATTCCTTGTCATCTCTTTTGGCTTTATTTACATAAACATTCGTTAATACAAAATATTAGGCGCAAAAATAAAGAATTATTTCCTAAGAATTATTTAAAAAGGTTACTGGCACTAATGTTGGTCTTTATTAAAGTTAAGGTCACGGTCAGCGAAACAAATTAAGTTGAGCTTACATTGTCTGTTCCTTGAACGAAATTTATTATAAAACCGTATAGAATGATCACAATTAAGACCGCACAAACACAGGACACCACCATGGCTATAACATTAGTGAACAGAATTTATTTTTCTTTAAGGCTGCTTGTCACTTCAACCGGTTATTGGATGTCTACTAGGAATGTGAATCTTAAAATCATTTTTTTTTCTTTTGTACATAAAAGAAATGTTCAAAATAAAGTGGATTTACTTAACTTGACTTTCTTAAAACTGGTTTATAAAATGTGATTTGAATTGAAATAAATAAAATAATACTTATTTAAGGTGCATATGTTGTTATCTTTTAAAGCATTTTATTAGCCCATTTGCAAAAGCATATCCAACAAAAGATTTTGCACTTGTTTACAGTAAAAAAAAACATTTCTCATGACTTCTAAATCAAATAGTGCAAGAGAATGCCTCAAAATACTTACAGATACATGCAACATATGTATGTTGAACAGTTCATGTAAACAAGCAGCGTCAACTCATTAAACTACGGTAATGATATTAACACATGACCTTAAATGACACGCTAATGGTAAAATCATGTATGCTTCACCTAAAATTAACCACTTTATCGTGAGTTGAACCCTGCTTTCACTAATTTTTTTGCATGTGAGTTAAAACATAAAAAATCAACCCACCACTTGGACCTCACCCCTTCCGATTTTGATCAAATTTTGTACTTTAAACCATGCCTGTGAGAAAGTTAGCTTAAGTGCTAAATTTGGGCATATTATCGTGACTGACTCGCGAGATACAGCAACATAAAAAATCTTAAAATTCAACAAAAATGTACCATGGACTTGGCAATTTATTTTTGTTTTCGAAATTTCTTAAGCAATATTGTTTTTCACAAAAATTAATTATATTAAAATTTTTAAAAAATATATCTTGTCGGACAACGTCTTGTCTACACTTCCTGTAAGTTTCATTATGGGATACAGTATGGTATATCCGATATGAAAAAACATCATACAGTATTTACCGCTTCTATGCACGTCGGTTATTTGCATTTAACCGTTACATGCATCCCAACAAGAGCAATTTCTTTATTGGGTATTGAAAGCATTTTTATTTTTGTACCTGCATAAGAACAAAAATCGGTGCAAAATTTGAAATGCATATAAGCGATAAATACTGTAGATAGTTTAAAAAAAAGAAGTAACTAAAATTTTTTTTATCAAGTTTTCATTAAAATAATTTAATATATTAAATTAAGAGATGTTAAATATATGTTCGTATGTGTGTGTTAATAAGTTCTCTGCAGATAATACTGAACTACGTGGTGCATTGTAGTTGAAATGAACTAGTTACAACATGGTACATGGTCATGAACCATATCATTTTCAAACAAGTGTTTGTAGTTAAACGGCAAGTGTTCGTGTATTAACGATTACATATCAAGAGGTGTATAATAATCGTGCAACGATTATTGGCAAAGAAAAGATTTGATACTACTCCGATAGGTTTTTTGGTCCAGCCCTTAGACATCGTAATGTTTAATCGACCATGTTTTATCCATACATCGTCTGAGTTTGATTATTAAAGTTTTATAAATAAAAAGTTTTCAAAAAGACACTTACCCCCACATTCATAATACCATGTTCACACAGGCGCCTTAATTGTCAATTTATAATATTATCGCAATTAAAGGCCTTATTGAGCTCAATTTACCATACTAAAAATTATATATAAATTGAGCAATATATACTTAATTGTTTCACTTATTGTCCAAAACTCGAAATACAACTCTTGAGAAGTATGTTCAGTGAGAAGAAAATTCTATAGGTGGCATTTCTAATGTCAAACAATTAAATATACAAAAAATAAAAAGTAAGAAAATGGAAAATGGTTAATAGAAATTTGAATAAAATGTTTGAAAAAAGTCAAATACATATGAACATATATGTATGTATAAATATAATTGTAAATATATTTTCTGAACAGGAAAAAACTGAAGAGAAGGCATTTTTTGATTTGGTATAAGTACGTCGTATTTTTTTAACTATCAAACGCTAATTGAGTAAGATAAATTGAGTATGTGTGAACACTTATTTTTATTGCTCAATTAACACTAAATTGAAACAATTAAAAATATCTGTCTGAACAGGGTATAAGATTAAAAATCAGTTTAAAATGTATTTTATTTAAAATCTTTCAAACAAAATTTTACTTTAATGGAATTCAAATATATTTAAACTCTTTATGAACATAAAACTTGATGTTTATTATTTATAAAGATGAACAATTGTAAAAACGGTAGGAAGACCAAAAAACGAACGGCTGCAACCTCAATACTGTAAAGGCACCGTAAAACATGGTGGAGGCTCAATAATGGTGTGGGGCTGCTTTTCATACGCTGGAGTTGGACCGATTCATCAAATATCAGAAAAAATTAATCGATTTGTTTATAAAAATATATTAGAAAACGTAATGTTGCCTTATGCGGAAGCAAATATGATTTGGGGTTTTCAACATGATAATGATCCCAAACATGCTTACAAATTTGTCAGAGAATGGTTGGGTGAATCAAAAGTGAGAGTTCTCGGGTGGCCAGCTCAATCGCCTGACCTAAACCCTATAGAAAGCCTATGGAGCATCGTAGATCGCAAGATAAAAAGGGATTCTAACACAAACACTCCATTTTTGACCGCATTCAGGAGGCATGGTTCAGCATTCCTAGAGGTCAAATTGAACGGCTTATTGATTCAATGCACCGCAGATGTGCCGCCATCATCAAAAACAATGGTTACGCCATCAATACTGATTTCATTTTTAAGTTTTGTGACAAAAATACAGAAGTTGCGTTAGTTTTGACCAGTCATATTTTATAGTTTTTTTTATTATTTTGAAGAAAAGAATATTTTAAAACAATGAATTATAATTTCTTTATGCCTATGTTTTAAGGAATAAATTATTAGTAATTTAAAAGAAAAACTTTTCGTCTAAGTTTTTTTTAAGAGCACTAATTTCTAATTATTTTGAAGTGTAATATGAGTTGCTTTAGTTTTGGCCACCAGTGTATATACAGTAGACTCGCGGTAACAAAAACACTGCCTTACGTGAACACCGGATACGATGAACATTATTTTTTTTACACTGACTACTCTGTAGCATGAACACAGTGAGAAAGCCTTATAACATGAACAAATTTTTCGGTTATGCAAATCGTTTTAAAACAAGTAAGAGCGCTATATTCGGCCGTGCCGAATCTTATATACCCTGCACAACGTGTAGTCATGCAATAACAGTAGTTTGTATCACCATTCATCCCATATGAAATACGTACCTACATATAAAAACATACATATATAAAAACATCCCATTGTAAAATTATAAATTTACGTATGAATGTTAAAAAAAAAAATAAAAAAAAAAACTAAAAAAAAAATTTTTTTAAAAAAAATTTAAAAAAAAATTTAAAAAAAAAATTAAAAAAAAAAAAATTTTTTAAATAATTAAAATATATATAATAAATACAAAACAAAAAAATAAAAAAAAAATATTAAAAAAAAAAAATTAAAAAAAAAATAATAAAAATATAAATAATATATTAAATAAAATATAAAAAAAATTTAAAAAAAAAATATAAAATAAATAAAAAAAAATTTGTTTGGCTCAGCTGGGATTCGATGCCACGTTTTCTCTAACCAGTATACACGTTTGTATGTATGTATGTTGTTGTTGTAATGTAGTTTTTGTGAAAAAAAAAATCGAGGTGGTCGTGGGTTTTTGCTCATATCTCAGTTGTTTATATACCGATGTTTCTGATTTTCAATACCGATCTACTCCCGAATATTTCTGATATTTTAATACCTCACCCGAGTCCAAGCGATGTCGGGGGGCTTCAAAAAGTTGATTTCAACATACACACGGACAGACGGTCAGACTTACAGGGCTTAATCGACTCCCCTATTCATAAGCTTTCAGAAAATATATACTTTATGGGGTCGGAAATCAAAATTGTAGAAATTTCACACGGAATGACAAACCTATATATACCCTTTTTCACTGTGTGAAGGGTATAAAAACGGTATCCCCGTAAATGATTGCACAAGTTTAGTTTAGTGCGCGCTGATGATTTAGCATGATCTAATCTAAAGTTTTTCGTGAAAAATGACACAAAAACTACCAAAATTATAAAGTTAAACTCCTTATGATTGGAAAGGCAAAAAATCCTTGATATTTTAGAAATTTTGAATCTCCTGTGGACTACAATTGCTCCAAATTGTAATCGATGACTGCTGTCATTTTTAAAAATTCGCTCAACCATTAATGGACGCTATTGGCTATTTCAACTGGGCAATGTCTTAAAAGGAAAGCAATAACAAAATTCTGGCTGAACATTTTTAGCTCTTTAGGAGATGAAGTAGAAAAAGTAACACATTTTTTAAATTAATTTTAACGTACTTATTTTTTCTTAACAAAACATATGTACATAACAATCCGAAATACTAAAAAATAAATGAATTTGATTTAAATCACATGTCTAATTTGTTTGGAAATTTAAAAGAGTTACACCTTCGACAACATGAACAACTTCGCAAACGTGAACACGCTCGGTTTTTAATAGTTCACGTTACCGCGAGTCTACTGTGTATAATATAAAAAATGGCTCAGCTGGGATTCGATGCCACGTTTACTCTAACCAGTATACACGTTTGTATGTATGTATGTTGTTGTTGTAATGTTGTTTTTGTGAAAACAACATTACAGTTGTTTATGTACCGATGTTTCTGATTTTCAATACCGATCTACTCCCGAATATTTCTGATATTTTAATACCACATTAGTGTCCAAGCAATGTCGGGGGGCTTCAAAAAATTGATTTCAACATACACACGAACAGACCGACAGACTGACAGAGCTTAATCGACTCCCCTATTCATAAGCTTCAGAAAATAAAAAATTTAATGGGGTCGGAAATGAAAATTGTAGAAATTTCACACGGAATGACAAACCTATATATGTATACCCTTGTGAACCACAGGTGAAGGGTATACAAACAAAATAAAAGCTTTGCAAGCCGAGTCTCAAAATGGGGACTCGATTGCAATTTTAAAAGAGAATTTGAATTAATTATACCCTTAAAAAAAAAAAATAATAATAATAACTTTTTTTAGTGATCTGAAAGACTGACATTTATCCAATAAAACAACAATTTTATTTTCAATTGAAATATTTATTTGATTTAATTATCTAATTGTGGTTTGTCATCAAGAGTTATATAAGGATTTAGTTCCTTACTAACACGATTAGTATGTTCGTATTCTATAATAACAAATGAATTTGTACCCGGAAGTAGAATTTCTTCTGGTACATAAAGTGTTATTTGAGGTCTTGCTACAGGCCAGTAACGTCCTAAGTTGAAACCATTCAGAAAAGCCACACCCTTGCCCCAGCCAGTTGGATTAAGGAAAGTATGATGAAAATCTTTCACCACAAATTCACCATAATACACCGTTGGACCATGAGTCAATTTACTTGTTTCATCTGGTAAATATTTCAATGATGTATTATTCTTACTAATGCTCTTTAAAAGATTTGAAATATGAGGTTGTTCAAGAGGATAGCCAGTATTTAGCCAGTTTTCTAACTTTATCTCCTCTCCTCCATCAGATTTAAGCAAAGTCACTTCACCTTTAATACCCTTTGTGTCATTGGCCACATTGTAGTTAATGCGTCCTTGATTTTCCACCAATATCTGTAAATTTGATCCCGAGGACTTATGCAAAGTTAAGGACAACTGACCATTTTGTCGCGAAAGAATACCCATAAATTCTTGGTCCACATAAACTAAAGCACGATCTCTTAAATCGTTAACAGTTAGTAGGGCAGATTCAATATTCAAGCCTTCTATATTGGTCTCATATAAAACCAAACCAGAAAATTGATCGAGTTCTTCAAATGTTTTTGGTTTCACTGATGCCTGAGCCATGCCATTGCCCAGGGTAATGCGTCCTTCATCAGACAACAATTGCATAATTGGTCTCATTTCTACCTTGCCATACGCAAACGTCTGCTCTTTTCTAATTTCCACCTTAGGTATCTCGAAATATTGTGCAATTACATCTCGAACCAGTTCGAATTTCTTAGTTATGTTGCCTGGTTCATCCATGACCGCATCGTAATCGTAGGAAGTGATGTCGGGTACATATTTGTGATCACCAAAATCATTCGCTCCAGCGGTAAAACCAAAATTAGTGCCTCCAAAGAACATGTAGAAATTGACGCTGGCATTAAAAGACAAAATTTCCCTGCAAAAAAAAGAGAAAAACATCTTTTGAATTATAACGAACTGTTTTAGGATATGGAGTTGTATTACTTTAAAGCATCTGCTACAAGTTGACCATCACGCCTTTGATTTTGTTCTTGCCAATGTGTTAGCCAACCAGGATAGAATTCAGAATTGACCAAAGGCCCAGTGGGTTGAACCGATCTTAAACTTTCCCAAATATTTTTTATTTCTTGAACTAAAAATGAAAAAAAAAATTAAATTAACCACATTGAAGTTGAAAGAATCTGCCTTTGTTAGTTTTTTTAGGGATAATTTTTTTGATCTTGTGACTCGAAATTTTGTTTCACTACTGTGTCCAAAAGATTATGACGTTTATTAGTTTATACCTAAAGCATTGACGTAGCTAAATAATTTTTTGGGGGTGGCGAAAACTTAATTTTATTCTTTTTTGGTCGTGGGAGAGATTAACCTTAAACGGAGTTATTTTTTATGTATATAGAATGTTAATAGTTAATTTTTTCAATTTCCTTTCCATCAGAATGGTCTTGTTACAACTAAGAGCTTAACAAACTTGATAAATAAAAAAGGGTTTTAATTTTTGCCTACGACTTTGCCGGTTAGAGATTGATTTGTCCTGAATTAGAAATAATTCCAGAGGCATAAAATGTTTGAAAATTACAACAAACGTGACCATATATTATCCAAAGAATAAAACATTAGACTGTAATTTTCATGGTAAAAATATTGGAAAAAATAGATGTTTATTTGCTCACATCTGAGATAGTTAAGGGATGATAACACCGATTCATTTCCGAATTATTTATGTGCAACTTGTGGGGGCTTCTATAAATTAATTTCTACGAAAACATGGACAGATGGAAATTTATTCAGTCGCCTCCCATATTCATAAGATTTCAGAAAATAATTACCTGGAGAGGTCAAAGCAATATGTATATGCTCTTGACACCAGAGGTGAAGGGTACAAAAAAAAATACGTAACTGATAGTAACCGATCAATAAATTTTAACTGAACTAGAACATTATCATAGTTTAGCGTCGACTAAGTTTTAAGGTCGACCCAAAGAGAAATGAACTTGAATTTAACAACAACTATTTACCCTAAAAATTAATAAAAAGAAATCCATAGTCAACCTGGAAAGTATAAAGTTGAGTTGAGTTTTATAAGGGTGGGTTTTCCTTTTCGACCTCTAGAATTATTACTGTGAAACTAACTGTCATACTCGTTAAGTGTGTTAGACTTTTTTCAGTACATTTTGGCAAATCAATATGCAAAGACTTGCGCCAAAACAACGGTATCAACGCTATACAATTAGCTTACACAAGCTATTGTTTATCAAAACCTCTTTATTGCAATAACTTAAATGGTAATTAAGACGTACGAATAAAGGAGGTAAAAGGGTGCCCCGGCGGACTACTCAGTAGTGTGCTAGCCTGGGTGTTGCAAGTTCGATTCCCGCCAGAGACTCTGGACTGGTCTGCTTCTCTTTCTCTTCTATTCTTTTTTATTCTAACTATTCTCTTCATATGGAGCGCACAACATGCCAATTGGGCGTGGGTTTGGGCTTTTAGGCCCCCTCCTTTTCAACCTAACCTAAACTAAGGGGGTAAAAGTAAAGCTACGACTGCATTAGAACTAAGCCAAATAAAAAAATTATTTTAAAATATACCAGTTCTGAAAAGAATTTCACTAGAATCTCCCAATAAATACAATTTACCCCAAACAAAAATAGAACTAAAAATGATCCAAAATAAAACAAAACTGTAACTTAACTAAATCAAGTCCTAACTATACCTTAACAACTTTTATTAAAAATTACTCTATATATTTCAAGTTAAAAAAATCCTTCACTTAAATGTACTTACTTCGATTTATACCAAAATCTGTTGTTGCAAATACTCCTTCAATCTTGCCACATTTTATATGTTTATCCGGAATGTCTGTAGTGAATAGCAATGCCTTGTCGCCAACATATTTCAAGGTTTCATCTCTCAACCAATTCAAATAATCACGATCACAGGCACTAAATGCTCCATATTCATTCTCTACCTGAATCATTATAATTGGACCACCATTGCCATACAAAAAACGTTGCATTCTAGGCATTAGTATACTATACCACACAGCAACCTCATTAATGTAATTGGCATCACTGGTACGTAATTTAATGTCGGGATATTTTCTAAAAAGCCAAAACGGTACGCCACCCTTCAGAAGTAATCATGAGTATTTAGAGACGTATTAATCACAATAATATTATTCACTTGTCAAAAGCTTACATTATCCCTTTCCGCACAGATGTAGGGACCTGGTCGTAGTATTACATAGAAGCCCTCCTGCTGGGCCAATTCAATAAATTTCTCCACATCGGCAATACCGGCCCAATCATAAGAACCATCATGGGGATTATGCAAAGACCATTCAACGTAACTGCATGATATTTAAAGTGTCTTATCATTTATTTAATTGAATTGTAATTTGATTCGAACTTACGTATCGAGTGCATTTAAACCAGCCGCTCTCATAGTTCTCATTCGTTTTTGCCAGGCTTCAGGCACGGCACGAAAATAATGAAATGATCCAGACACATATCGAAATGGTTTGCCATCCATTAAAAAGGTATTTGCTTCATGATCGATTGTAAATGTGCGATTCATGGCTAAGTCCGATATAATCGCAGTCTGGAAATGGAAATATTTAAGTGAAAATGATATGAATTTTTGAATTATTTTTAAATTAAACGGTTAACAGACCAACCTGAATCAGTACATCAAGAGTAGCTAAAATGGCAAACGTAATTTATAAAAGCAACTTATTAAAAATTGAGCTAAATGAACAAAAACTTAAATGTTGCAGCCATCTCCGCTAGCTAATGCGCTAAAGATTCTTTAATTTGGCTTCAAATCTATTGATATCTTAGGAGCTTTACTGTCTTATTTATAAAAATTAACAAAATTTTAAAAAAACTTTATAGAATTGATTTTCTATGGAAATTCGAATCATTAACGTTTACTAAACCTTCAATAATTTTTAAAAATAGCCTTTATTACTCAAGGCTTTAACAAGTAAAATGGCTGTAAGTACATAACATCACTATTGTAAAATCGTGGCATGCAAAAGTTCAACACATTAAGACACACGGAATGATAAATTTATACCCAAACTTAAAAAACATTTTAAGTAAAAAATTAATTCTCTCTTACTACTTAGCAGGTAATAATAAAAGGCATCGAAAACATGTACTATTATCCTTTCCATTATCCTTCGTATTATCCCATAGTGCAGGCTTGCACATCATTCCTGTAATAGCGAGTTATAATTGTTCATCTACACAAAAAATATCTCTTGTCAATTATTTTTCATTCTAAAATTTATCATTATTTACACGGCTAAAGTGCTACTAAGTGTTAGACACAATGATTGATTATGAGATAAGATAAATAAATTGTTTTTATACCCTTCACCTGTGGTGCACAATTTTCATTTCCGACCCCATAAAGTATATATTTTCTGATAGCTTATGAATAGAAGAGTCGATTAAGCCCTGACCATCTGTCCGTGTGTTGGTTGAAATCAACTTTTAGAAGCAACTATATGTTCCTCAGATCTGTATATGGTATCAATCTCTTGGAAATATCCAGGAATGAATCGCTATTTAAATTCAGCGCAATCGTCCCATAACTTTCTGAAATATGAGCAAAAAACCACGACCACCTCGTTTTTTTTTCACAATTACAACAACAATCTACATACATACTGGTTAAAATAAACGAGGCATCGAATTCCAGCAGAGCCAAAAAAATTTTATTTTATTTTATTTAATATATTATTTATATTTTATTATTTTTTTTTATATATTTTTTAATTTTTTTAAAAACTATATTTACAAAATTTTTTAAAATTTATTTAAAATTTTTTTTATTATTTTTTTATATTTTAAAATATTTTTTTTTTTTTAATTTTATTTTTTTGGTATGTTTTTTACATGTATGTACGTATTTTATATGAGATGAATGGTGATACAAACAATTGTTATTGCATGACTACACGTTGTGAAGGGTATATAAGATTCGGCACGGCCGAATATAGCACTATTACTTGTTGAAAACTCTTTTAATAAAAGTTCAAAACAAAAAGCATAAAAAAGCTGCACTTAGGAGACCACAGTACGTTGCTGAAAATATTTTAATGGTTTCACAATGTATGCTACCATGTCATATCGTAATAAAGTTTAAAATTTCACAATGATTAATAAACACTGTTTCTTTTCAAACAACAAACTTCCTAAAGATATTTTTGGAAAACACATGTTTCGAACGGCTGGAGCAGGTGAAGCCTAAGAGCCAAACCTAAACAAGAGTGGCAAGTGTTTTTTTAGGCAGTCAAAAATTCTCATAAAACAAATGAAGTATCGCGGTGGCAACTTTGGCAATGCGTTAGGTATGGAAGTTGGCTGCAGTACAACTGTTGTTGTTATACCCTTCACACAAAAGTGAAAAAGTGTATATGTTTATAGGTTTGTCATTCCGTGTGAAATTTCTACAATTTTCATATTCGACCCCATAAAGTATATACTTTCTGAAAGCTTATAAATAGGGGAGTCGATTAAGCGTTGTTAGTTTGTCCGTGTGTATGTTGAAATCAACTTTTAGAAGCAACTATATGTTCCTCAGATCTGTGTATGGTATCAATCTTTTGGAAATATCCGGGAATGAATCGCTATTGAAATTCAGCACAATCGCCCGTTAACTTTCTGAGATATAAGCAAATAAACACGACTGCCACTGTTTTTTCCCATATTTGTATGACCAAAATTTTCAGCCATAGAACAATTTATAGGTACCTTTGCTATTATTTGTAGATATAATATGCCTCTAGAGATATTCGTGAAAAATTTTGGATAAAGCGGGATCTAATCGGTAAATGTATACTCCAAATATTTACAAACGAAAACCAATTTTTTTCAGCTTCTAGACAACCGATAGAGTCAATATTGGTAAAAAAATTAAAATTCATGATGGCCGCCACTACAAAATGGCGGAAAATAAATTTATAAATGGGTCTTATCTGGTATTTTAAAATGTAACTCCTTCAACCTCCCCAATATTGGTATCAAATGAAAGGTAAATAGAACACAGTAAATCTCATAAATGAAATATTTGAAAATTCCATATTAATGGTTTTGTCAAACATCCACGCAAGTGTATTTGTTTTTAATTATTTGAATTTTTAAAGATTTTTATCTCGAATTTTAATTAAAATTTTAAAACTTTCAGTAAAATATCGTATTTTTCAAATTTATATTCATTTGCAAATTGTATACTTTAAAATTTTACCTACACAACATAAATTATTTACACATTTTAGTGTAGTCAAAAAAACCTTTGTTACCCACTGTTTACTTTCCAACTATTTACTTTAGAACAGAACTTGTTTCAAACATAGTTTTAACAAATTTTCTTTATGTTGCTCCATACATTTTATTTACATAAATAAACAATTATTTACACACAGAAACATTTTTAAAATATTTCTAGGCACATTTATTCATTAGTTAATCGCAGTTCGAAGAGAATTGTTTTGTTGAAACAATTTAATAATAATTTTTCTAAATATTATTTAATAAGGTTAGTGACACCGCGTTTAGAGAAACAAATTAAGTTAAGCTTACATTGTCGGCTGCTTGCACGAAGTGCATTATTAGACTGTAAAGAATGATCACAATTAAAACCGCACAGACACCGGACACCACCATGGCTATAACGTCAGTGAACATAATTTTTTTCTTTTTGTTAGTTTCAACCTCAACCGGTTGTTGAGTCTCTACATCTAAGCTGCTCATATTTTCCAAATACTCTTCAACTTCAACACTCTTTTAATTTATTAATTTTTTTTTGTTTGGTTTTTGGAGTAAAGAGAATTCTCAACTAAACTTTAACTATGTCAAATAGTTAATTAAATTTCTAGTTGAAGTAATTTAACTTGTGTTTCTTACACACAACAAAAAAACTCAATAATGTTCGTGTGAGAAGGTTGACTGTTGTTCAATAAATCAATTTGTTATTAAAAAGAAAATTAAAGTTATTTTTGTGACGTCGCGTTAGATGTTTATTGTCTTACAAACCCTTGAAGTGTTTGTTTATTTTGGTATTAAATACTTTTATTTTTAATTTATTTATTTACTTATTGGATTTGTTGTTTCAATATTTCCAATTGGGAACTCTTGTGCATGCTGATAAGGCAAAAATTGTGTGATTGAACGATCAAAGCAAAATGACAGTCAGAATCGAGGTATTCGATGTTACAAATTCTTTTTGAACGTTTTATTCAAGCCATGGTGAAATCATTCATAAGATGATTTTTTATCAGGTAATCTCAGTTCGAAGAGTTTTTTGATTACATTTAACATTTAAAATAAATTATAGAAGATAAGAATATTGTGATTTTACCTATAGACTTTGACAGCTAAATTTTAAAATAAGCAAAGAAAAAAATAATCAGCTCAAACGAATCTGGGGCCAAATTACGGAACGTGATCGAAATTTGAAAATTCTTATTAGTATCTCTAAACCTAAAGCACAGCTAACTCGATCGTTCGAGTTAAGTTTCGATCGTGATCGAATGCCGTAATTTGGCCCCTGATGAATAAATATACCTTGAAGAAGATTTAATTGGTTATGTCATTTAGAAATGAAATTGGACATTTCGAGCAGTAGAATTTTTTTTTCTATCCTTCACCTGTGGTGCCAAGCGTAGATATAGCTTTGTCATTCCGTTTGTAATTTCTACAATATTAGTTTCCGACCCCATAAAGTATGTATTTTCTGAAAGCTTTTGACTAGGGGAGTAGATTGAGCAACGTTTGTCTGTACGTGTGTTGTTCGAAATCAATATTTTAAAAGCAACCATATACTGCATAGACCTGTATGTGAATCAATCTTTTGGAAATATCCTAAAATGAATCGCTATTAAAATCCAGCACAATCGCCTCATAACTTTCTAAGATTTAAACAAATAAACTTGACTGCCTCTATTTGTTCCCCATATTTTTTTTATTACAAAAATTTACTGCCTGTTCAACGATGTCGAAAGAAAACACAAGTGAACTTTCATTCGTACAAATATATTGAAAACAACAACAAAAACTTAAAATTTGTTTTTGTTTTCAACGTATTTGTACGAATGAAAGTTCGCTTGTGTTTTCTTTCGACATCGTTGAACAGGCAGTTATAGTTTTCAGCCCTAGAATAATTTATAAACACTTTTGTTTCAAATATGATATGCCTCTAGAGATGTTCGTGGAAAATTCTGGACAAATGGGCCTCTAATCGGTAAAGGGCAATATAATGCACCATAAGAAAAATTAAAACCCATTATGGCAGCCTCTAAAAAATGGTGGACAATAAATTAAGTTTTTGTTAAAATCTGACATTTCAAAAGTAACTGATTGAACCCTAACCATAAAAAAGAAAAATTCCAGGATGGCGTCCTAAATAAAATGGCGCACATATGTGTCACTATAATAACGACGGCAATGTCACTTTTAATCCCCACAATATTGGTATCACGTTATGATAATGCGTTATGAAACTTTAAATGCATTTTTCTCAAAACTTAATTTTCAAACATTAGGTCCCTTTTTTCGGAGAAGGTCACCTATATCATTTAATTTTACGCCATTTTGTTTTGGCGACCATCGTGCAATTAAAAGTCGTTTATAGTGTATTGTATTTGCCAGTTAAGCCCTTCTGGCCACCCACAACGCTCTTCTTTGTTGATTTTAAGCTAAACAAGTAACAGTGCTATATTCGGTCATGCCGAATATTATATACCCTTCACAACGTGTAGTCATGCAATAACAATTGTTTGTATCACCATTCATCTCATATAAAATGAGTACATACATGTAAAAAACATACCATTCGATGCCACGTTTACTTTAACCAGTATGTATGTAGGTTGTTGTTGTAATTGTGAAAAAAAACGAAGTGGTCGTGGTTTTTTGCTCATATCTCACAAAGTTTTGGGGCGATTGTGCTGAATTTCAATAGCGATTCATTCCTGGATATTTCCAAGAAATTGATACCATATACAGATCTGAGGAACATATAGTTGCTTCTAAAAGTTGATTTCAACCATCACACGGGCAGACGGTCAGGGCTTAATCGACTCCTCTATTCATAAGCTTTCAGAAAATATATACTTTATGGGATCGGAAATGAAAATTGTAGAAATTACAAACGGAATGACAAAGCTATATTTATATACCCTTAGGCACCACAGGTGAAGGGTATAATGAAAAAGATATTGTGGCGAAATTTCATATTCAAAACAATAACAAAATTTATTTTTTAAGGTGCGATAAGATAAATAAATCGCTTGTTAAATTTTTTTTTAAAGCATATGTAATTAGAAATGAAAATTTAATAAAGCTGATAATGTAACACTGCAACATACGTACATATGTATGTATACGTATTAAGGCTATTCACGTAAGCAATTTTAGTCATTACATTTTATTATCAACTTTTGAAGAACACTGAGAATTGCAGGGTAAGATGATACGAATTTACTAAATCCATCACTGAAGGACGACTATTCTACTCTTATCTTACAAAGCTTGTATTTTATTATTGCAAATTTAGAAGATTTGTACCAACTAATTGTAATAAACTGTCTGATAGTTTAAATGCAAACGTATAAAATTGTAAGTTTGCAAAATAGTAACGCTTTTACATGAGAAATCTTAGTAAACACTCAAGTAATAATTCTATACTCTGCCATGCCCAGTCTGCTAATACCCTTCACCATCTTGTACATAGGTATAATGTACACATTGTAACATAGCGTATTATTATTTCCATCGCCATTTTTAAGTTTACATAGTAAACTACATTTTACCATTCAAGCCCTTTCTTTCATTTGATACCCATATTGATAAGGTGAGGAAAATATTATCCGGCATTTCATGTATTTTCAGGCGCGATTTTCGACTTTACATTAATTTCTAGTTTACTGTATTCTGCTGGGTATAGGTTTCACCCATATACATACATATCGACCCCTGTGCGCGAAACTATCGTATGTTACATTTTTAAAGTATTACATTTGAACTTTTAATTTGTATTATATTTTTATATTAGGCTATAAGTTCTATGTGATAATGACAGAATATCTAGGAAAAGTTAGTCATCCGATACTAGCTGAGTGGAATGCATTTTCGAAACCAGCTACGGTTTCATCATCAGCACTCTTTTGATCAGAGCTACAAATGTTGTGTGTAAATATCAACTATTTAACTCAGTATTTATTGAAATTTGAAATATAGAATTATTTGTTCTAATTGATTTATGTATTTCATATAACATTGAGTTAGTACGAAATCTACCAACATCTGTTTTTCCTGTATTCTTTTTGCACGTCATTACCACAGGTAATTAATAGTTGCCTTTAGCTACAGATCCACAGATGTCGCTAAAGCAATTTTTGCAATTATGCAGTTTCATTATATGTCACATTATGTTACGTTTTTTTTTTATCGAATTTTTTATGAAAATTGGTTCTACATCCAATAATCCACCTGCCACCTGTTATTTACGTTTTTATTTATTTAAAAGTAATAAAAAAAATGTTGTTTTTGTAAAACAGGGGTCGATATAAAATTATTGTACGTCATTTTGTAGGGATATGCATCATGGTTTAAAAAAACATTTATAGTATATCACATTTTACAGCTTATACGCGGTATGTTTTTTACATCTGACTTGTAAAATTTTCCACTGCTAAAGACGTTCATGTCGTGTGTTAGCATTAAAACTTTACTTCTGTAAAACATATGTGCTAAGTCATATGACAACATTTCAATTAGAGCGTGCTCTCATTTGTTCTGACAAGCCACCTGACATCATCTGTGGACAGAAATCTTTGATGCCAGATAACAGAAAGTGGCGGTTGAGTGTTAAATAAACATTTTGTCAATTACATGTGGATACCAATTTACCCTGTTTTGATACTTGACTTTTTGTCACTATTTTGTTAGCTGTCAAGTGATTTATGTTTAGTTTGGTTCGACATTTCAGCGTGTCTCGACTTTTGAGGCATAGATTCGATTCGGTCAGAAATAAAATTGCCGTTGATACCGATTTTCATAAGCGAATTATCTTTAGCGATGAAGCCCACTTTTGTTTGAATACAGACGTCAATAAACAAAACTGTGATAATAATCCTCAAAGGTATGTTGGGAAACCATTTTAGAATGAAAAAATTATTGTTTGATGTGCAATCACAGTTCGTGCCACAATTTACTTATTGAGGGAAACGTTTGATAACATCATAGTTTTATGTTTCGAACCCGTTAATTGGGTCCCAAGAACGTAAGATTTAACACCGCTAGACTATTTTCAGTAGGGATATTTGAAGTCACTAGTCTACGACAATAAGCCGAAAATCATTGGCCACTTGGTGGACAATATTAACCACGTTATTGACTATATACGTTATTGACAGATGTTGTAGAAAAATTTGTCAAATAAGCCTTTATTAAACCCAAAATTTTTTTTATGAATACGGCCCATAATCTTTAAAATGGTTCTCCTGAACAAAACCTGTTTTTACCCTTAGGTCCCTTTCTCTATGCGCTGTCACATATAAGTAATATTCACTTTTTTATTTTTTATTTTAATATTTAAATTTAAAGTAAAATTTAGATTTTTGTTTTATATTTTATTTGACGTCATGTTTTTTTATTTAATTACAAGGCATATTCGTTCATCAGGTAGTCTTAATTCGTCAGCTGATTATTGTTTTCTTCACATCTATTTATATAAAAGTGAAACTCTGTCTGTGTGTTAGCTATAGACCCCGAAACTGTAAAACCGATCGGACTCAAACTTTGGCAAGTTGTTGTACTCATACCAGGGGCCACGCCCATAAAAAATTAGTTATCATTTTCAGCTACTTGCACTTGACCGATTTTTCTGAAACTTTGCACACATATTGAGCTGTCATGACTATATCTTTTGTGATTTGAAAAGTGGGCAGGGCCATGCCCATACATGTTATAGTTTTGAGGTCCTTGCTCTGGACCGATTTTTGTGAAACTTTGCGCACATATGAGTTCTCATGACTATACAATTTCTTGATAAGAAAAGTAAGCAGTGCCACCCCCATTAAAAAAATTATAATTTTTAGCTTTTTGCACTTGATATTCAATTAAAAATCAGAATGCATTTTTATTTATTAAGGGGAGTAGCAACGCGCGCCGGGCTTTTCTAGTATTTTATATAAAAAATTATTTTCTCTCTTTCACGTATAAAAAATATAAACAAAAAAATTCTCTCCAAACTGCGGTTACCTGATGAATAAATATGCCATGATTTAAATATAATTCTTTAATGCAATTTTTAAATACTTGTTCACATATTATAAAGAGTTTAGCAAAACTCTGTCAACACTTTAGTTATCATTTATGAAATGAATTGACTTAATAAACTTTATTTGTTTTCTTTTTTCTTCATTTTCCACCTTCATAAAAATTGCTCTCAATTACATAAAAATATTTTCTATTTAAAAAGAGGTTAATGACCCTTTTTGTATACGAGTATTTAATTAAAGTCCATGGTCAGCAAAACAAATTAAACTTAGCTTACATTGTCTGCCGCTCCAATGAAACGCACTACAAAGTTATAAAGAATGATCACAGTTAGAACCACACAGACACCGAACAACACAACGCCTATAACGTCAGTGTACTGACGTCGCGGTGCAGATTCATTCTAAGCTTAACTACTTGTGAGGCCTCTTTATTAAAGCCTCTTATAGATTTCTTTATTCTCTTTAAATTGATACTCTTTTAAACTTCTTTTTATTAAATTTGCTTTTGCAAATTTTAAACATAATTCGAACAATGACAAAAACTATTTTCATGTCTCGATTGTTAATGCCTGAATTGGTTTTCAAAAAGTTGTTGGTGTTTCTTACCAAAAACTAAATGTGCGTGCAATGAATTTCAATTCAAAAAATTGTTACTTACAAATTTAGGCTAATTTTGTGCCCTTGCGTTTTAGTGTTAATGGAGATGCCAACTGAGAATCTTCTACATCCCCAATACCGTATTCGTTAATTCCACTTTTTTAGTAGTTTTGGGGGCATTAGATGAACTTTTTAAATTGTCATATATATGTATGTATGTGACATTATCTTTGGGTTTCTACAATAATTGCAAAACAATTGGTGCGTGGGGTAAGTTTTTTAGTAAATTTCTACTTACGTGTTTTGGAGTACATTAATATTTTGCTTGTTGTTAAATTTTAAGGCCCGATATTGAAGCGTGTTTTTTTTCAGCATTTCATTTGGCATTTCTTAATTTCAGACTAACTCAATTTTAACCATGGAAAGATACACAATCGAGCAACGCGTTAAAGTTATTTAGGCTTACTATGAAAATGGGCATTCATATCAGAATGTATTTCGTGTGCTTCTAATTTTTTCGGTCAATTTAATCGTCCAAATCTGCGTACAATCGGAATAATCGTGGTAAAATTTGAGCAAACCGGGTCTGTAGGAGATGTGAAAACACCAGTGTAAGCTCGTATTTTAGAAAATATTGCTGCTGTTCTCGATAGTGTGGCTGACGAGCTGTACACCTCAACGCGCCGTCGTGCCCAACAATTGCACCTCTCACGCTCATCGTTGATGAACATTATGGATAAAGACTTGCATTTACACGCTAACAAGGTGCAATTGACTCAAGAACTAAGGCCTCTTGACCATTCCAAACTTCGTCAATGGTCAGAATGGTGGCAAGAAATGGCAACAATTTCACCTCAGTGGATTCGTCAATAAGCAGAATTGCCGCATTTGGGCGAATGATAATTCAAGAGAGATTATCGAAAAACCAATACACCCACAAAGAGTTACTGTTTGGTGCGGTTTATGGGCTGGCGGCTTCATCGGACCGTATTGTTTCCAAAATGAGGCCGGTCATGCAGTTACTGTGAATGGTGTTCGCTAACGTAAGATAATAACGAACTTTTTATGGCCCGAATTGGAAGATATGGATGTGGACGGTATTTGGTTTCAACAGGACGGTGTCACTTACTACACAGCTAACGAAAATATGGCTCTTTTGCGCGACAAATTCAATGATCGTGTTATTTCACGTGGTGGCGCCAAGATCATGTGATTTGACACCGTTGAACTTTTTCTTTTGGGGTTATTTGAAAGAAAATATGTACGTCGATAAGCCAGCATTAATTCAAAAGCTAATGGATGGGATAATTCGGCACATTAACAGCATAGAACCTCAGTTATGCCTCAGTGTCATCGAAAATTTTGATCATTGGATGGAGGTGTGCCGCCGAAGTCGCGGGGTCCATTTGGCCTATATTTTATTTCATACATAATTGAACCATACCAATATTATCATAATAAAAAGAAATGACAACAATTTCCAAAATAATTTGTGTTTTATTCAAAATCAACATCGGCTCTTAAAATTTAACTATCCTTTATTTTATATGTGTGCGTTTATTTTAACTGATGAAGCCAAATATGTTCATACAAGAACTAATAGTAAATAATACTGCGCTGCATTAAATGTTCTTACTTACTCTCCTATTTTCGTTCTATAAGAAATTATTTTTTTTGCTATATTTTTCTTTTTTTATGTAAATTGCATACAAATCATGTTGAGATTTTATTATTCTTTTTTTATTAAGTCCAGTTTTTATAAAAAAAAAATAGTGCTTCAAAATAAAAACCATGTTTTGCTATAATTTATATCCTTAATTTATTTTAATTTAATTAATTTATTTTTTAAAAACTATTTTTTGTTAATTCATATATAACCTAAAATAATTCGCATATGTTTTGTTTTATTCGTTGTAAAACTAATTTTATTTTACTTGTATATTTGTAATAAGAAGCCATGGCGTGTGATTGATTGAGTTCTCAGACACCAAAAAAATATGGATATTTTTTGCTCCATAGGCAAATATACTTTCCAGACTTTTTCTTTTACTTAACCGTCTTAATTCGGTAAACAATAAAATGTCAACATAATATGCATTCTTTTAATTTTTCTTTAAAATTAAAAAATTTTGGATTTGAATAAGTGAAGAACCTGTTCATTTTCCATTTCTTTTTAGCGCAATCTAAAATTCATATTTTTCTGATTATTCTTTTTTTTTTTTTGCTGGGTATAAGAAAACTAGTTGCCAACAGCAAAAGCCTAAATAATTAGTTGTTTTTGTAAACATTTTTGAACATTGATAAAGAAGCATACTTTTAGGATCAGACTATTTTGGTATACTTATTGTTTTTTTCACCACTTTAAATATACGGGCTTTCATCATGTAAATTTCATGTCATTACCAAAGCCTACTCAAATTATCATAACTATTAAAAGTCGCAGCAGTGTTGCCAGCTCTTGGCTAAAATTCCAAACAAAAAAAAATGAGCTAAAAGCAGGCTAATATGTGGCTAACAATTTTAAAGGAGTTTTTATTTAAAAGCACGTATAGTTGTTTACATTTATTCAGAAAATTGTGACAGCAAATGACTATAGTTTATTCGAAAAGTATTGCACTATGCAAGAAGGAAAAATTCCCAAAATAATTACTAATTTTTTTCCAAAACTCATCATTATTTCATATTCTATGGTACGGTTTTTTAAAATTTTTTTTTTAATTTTATTTATATACATTTGAGATTTCTGAAGAGACTGCTCCATACTTCTTGTCGTGACTTTCTCGATTTTATATAGCAATTTGTCAGAATACTTTAAATTACGCCAGCAATAAGTAACAAGCAAAAAGCAATAAGTAATAAGTAACATCACTTCCTGATTTAGCCATCAGTTTTGGAGTCATTGAAAATAAATTGAAAAAAGAATTTTTTTTTGGTTTATTATAAAAATTTTTATTTAAAAAAACTAATTAAAAAAAATAGAAAGCAACAATTATTTACCAGTTTTTGTACTTTACAACTTTACAAGTATTGTTGCTTACGACTTCTATTAAATGGCACTTTATAACCTGAATCAAGTAGTTCAAAAAATGCTATTATTTAAACACGTGCCGGAACCATACGCAACATTTTGAAAATTACAAAAATAATTTGCAGAACTATTTTTCAACGTTTATAGATATAATTTCAAAACAAAATCAAAAGATTTTAAAATAACACTGTTGCAACGTTTTTACTATAAAACCTCTAATGTTTGCAGCGATTTTTTGCATACGTACTTATATATGTATGAGCAACTTTATATAAATATATTTTCTTGGAGCAATTTTTAAATATCTATAAAATGACTAAAAAATTTTAAAAAGGCTAAAAATGTGGTTCAAAAAAGGTTAAGGATTAAAATCATTTTTCTTCGGCTAAACAAGATTAGAAAGGCTAATTTTAGCCTGAAAATGGCAAAATTGGCAACGCTGTATCACAGTCACTATAAATAGGAAATAAATCAAAACTTAGTACAACAACAAGTCTCGTTAACAGCATATTCGGATTAATTAAATAACACTATTTTGAAAATGTAACAAAACTTATTAGTGAAATACTTAATTAATTACTATAATATTTGGTTTATAGTTACTGCATTCACAAGGCGTCCCAACATGTCATATTGTCATAAAGTTCTAAGAATTTACAAGTAAAAACTATCCTAAAATAAAACTACTGCGTATGGTATGTTTATTGTGCTGTCATAACTATTCAGATAGCTGCGACAGTCGGCTAAGAATCTGACAAGCAGATCCGTCTCTAGCATTTGTTAGCCAACCCTAGTGTGTCCGTTAAAATTATCTGTTATGGAAAATTTAACAGAATCGGCAATTTAAATTTGATGTATTACACTTAATTATGAAGTGTCGTTAACAAAAGTCATATTTTTTATGTTATTATTTTAGAACAAATTTGGGACATCTTCTGAATATAGTAGCTGTTTCATTTAATAAACTGGTATAAAGTCTCGAGGGCGCTTATTATTTGCGATAATATTCAAAATAGTGCCTATGATGAAATCGTAGTTTAGATCGAAAACAAATTGCTATGGGCAAATGTCGGACAACTACTTTACCATAGTTATTATTTTTATTATCATAGATAACTTTTAGCCTTTTAAATAAGTATAAATTGAACTTGATTAAAAAAAAACACACAACACGTTTATATATATATTTGTTTATGGTACTTGATACTACTTAATCTTAAATAATACATAAACACTTATGTAACTAAAAAATATTAATAAATATAAAGGGTGAGCCAAAATTTAAAAACCTATTCGTTTATATATTTTCTTTATTATTATTATTTTTTTTCGAAGTGTAAATTTTTATACACTAAAGGCCATGACTGACTATCAGATTTAGTCGTTCGATATGTCAAAAATTTAAAGTGTGATAGTGTGGACACAAAGACAGATTTTTTGACAAGTGTGTCCGATTTGATAATCTGTTGGAAATTTTCATAAAATAATAGTTTTCGTGCGATCAGAGTTGCTTTTTCTAAGCAAGTATGACAGAATGGCATCCAATAACACATTTTGTTGCGATTTTTTCATGTAGGACAGAATACTATCAGATTTTTATTTGACATAATCGCACGACTTTGTAGGATAGTCAGTCATGGCCTTAAGTAACTGCCGTTTTCATAAAAAATATTTTTGGCTTATTTTCTGTGCAGCATCTGTCAAAGGCTATAAACCTAAAATATTTTTAATGAATACGGCAGTAAGAATGAAAAATAATGTCACTTTCATGACCCTCGTTTACAGCCTCGCAATGATATGCTTGATATAGAACATTTGATATAACATCTTTTGTAATTCGTGACGGAAGCTTTTGAATTGAATTTTGCAATAATGTTGGTCTTGAGCTCAAGGATTGTCTCAAGCATATTCGCATATGCTCGGTCCTTCAAATAAACCCAAAGAAAAAAATTGCTGCTAACAAATCTGGCGAACTCGCTGGCCAATTAATTTTCGAATTTCTAGAAATGATTCGCTCTCAAAAAATTTTATTTAAAAGTACCATTGTATATCGGGCATTGGCTTCATCCTCCTTAACCATATCTCAGGTCTGTTTCCAAGAGAAGGTCGTAAAAAATTTTCTATTTTCTATTTTTTTCTATTTTCTATTACAAACCGATATCGCTCTTCATTTACTATTACAGAACTTCCATCTACATTTTGGAAGAACTAAGGCGCAAAGATGTGATACAGATGAATGAATAAATGTCATTAAGACTCCACTTGACAGTTTGCGTGAGCCAACTACCACGAAAATCAACCAAGCAAGGCGCAATTATTATTTCAGATGCAATGTACAGCAAATGTAGTGAAATTGGCGATGCTGAATGGCTCTTTGATTTTCAGAACGCCAAAATCTTCAGTTCTGCTTATTAACAAAGACATTCTAATGAAAATGAGCTTCTAATAAATAAATAAAATTAATCAGATTTTCAATAAAGTTGATTTCATTTCTGAACAAGTATTGAAAATTAACTGCAAAATTTAGACGTTGACAATGGACTGTGGATTTTATTTTTTGCACCAGTTGCACCCATGGTATAATTACATAAGGTGATAGCGTAAAGGAGAGCAATTTTTTTCTCTTTTTTTATGTATTGAGTTTGACAATTTCCGGAGTTGAAATTATTTTTTTAAATATGTAGTTTGACATACTCCAGAACACAAAAAAATAGTCAGCTGGGCTGGCACCGCCACCTTGTTTAAGTGTACCCTGGTTGCACCCTATAAATATTTTTTTATATGAGCCGTAGTAACTTACGAGCCGTTTCAAGATGAGCAGAACGCCTTCTGAGATGTTTCTGGTGTTTTGTAAACACTTTGCTCTATACGTTCAATAGTTTTTGCAGTGCTAATTAAACGTAGTTAAACAAGCAACAAATCATTGCTTCAGACAGCGAAATTCTGACGTTAAAATATCGACGATACGATCATTGCATTCAAAAATTTTCTAGGTGATTTAAACAAAAAAATTCTTTAATTATAAATTAATATTTATTCGAACTTTTTATTCTTAAATTTATTATAAATCATTTTTATTTTGGCTTTAGTTCATTTTTCTATTATTTAACTTTCTAAAACATTGAAAAACTATTTCGATTTTAGCCGAGTGGAATGCGTTTTCGAAACGATCTACGTTTTCATCATCAGCACTCTTTCATCGGAATACTCATATGTAATTTTTAAACGAATATTTATGTTAAAAGTTAATGAAATAAAAATTAGGGAAGCATAGCATTAATTTATAAATTTGCCTTTTTCTTTCTTATTAAATTACATTTTTATTCATGTTCATATTTCCTCATATTCTTAATACATTTTTGTTATGTTTTATATATCCATCCTTCGGCTGGCAGTATGGAGAGCAAAGTTGTATTTTTATTTTTCATTTATAAATCTTTGAAGCTAATAGACATAGAACAATGAATTCTTGAATGTCGTTAACACCATCTGTCTGTTTGTTATAATTATAAATTAATATCTATTTGCAATTTAATTTAATAAAAGTTTTAAGAAGTTTAACAACAGAAAAATGAACTTAAGCCAAAATAAAAATAATTAAATATCAAATTTAATAATAAAATTCTATTATTATGGTTCTTTGTTCAGTTGTGAATCTCTCCATTATTTATTCTTCTAGTGTTATTTATATAAACTGAAAAAAAATAAATAAATACATAAAAAAAAAATTATAAAAAATTTTAAAACTGATGCTGACCTTCGGCCGATTACACGTGAAATTCATGCAGGTATACGAAACGGCGAATTGATACAACAAAGCAAGTTTTTAGGGAATGTTTTTTGTCAAGGTAAATTCATGTATCAGGAATGGAAAAGTCGTTATGATCCGTTTATTTAAAAAAAAAATATTAAAAAAAGAAATATCTTAGTGAAACCCATGAGCCAGGGTGTAAAAACAACAAATAAAAATAAATATAATAAAATTTGCTATCAAAAACGTACACTGAGTTAATTTTCAATACCAAAACGAAAATCTCATTTTCCATCCCTGAATATATAAATAAAGTCAAGGCGAATTAAAAAAAAAAATTTACATTATTTTTCCCGATCAGCTGTTACGACGAGGTTACCTGTATGATTATGCCTTGGCCACCCCAAGGCGAATGAAATTATCGGCCCAGCTGATGGGGAGATTTTATGTCAAAATTGGTTGAATTTGCCTTCTTAATGCAGGGAAGGGAAATGTGATTTTAAATTCTGTATTAAACCATTAACTTACGTGTACATTTTTGATAATAAATGTGCTAAATTTATGTATGTATATTTGTTACTTTTGCGTCATTAATAATGTGTTTCAAACAATTATACCTAATATGTAAAAACAACTTTTCCATCCCTGATATACGAATTGGCCCACCCTATGTGTTTACAACTCTATCACTACAAATACAATTAAAACGAAAACAATTAAAATTAAAACAAAATTCAGATTTGACTCAATTACCCAATTGCGGTTTATTATCTAAAGTGATAAAAGGACTCACACTATTGGTTTGTTCGTATTCTACCATAATTAAAGTATTCCAGCCCCTAACAAGAATTTCTTGAGGTACATACAAAGTTAACTGCGGTCCTGCCACGGGCCAGTAACGCCCCAAATTGAAACCATTTACATAAGCTACACCTTTACTCCACCCAGTCGTTTTGAGAAATGTATGAAAGGCCTTCCTAACCCAGAAGTTGCCAAAATATACCATGGGTCCTTGGCGTAAAATTTTAGGACTTTCTAAAAGTGGTTTGAAAGGGCTAGATAAAAATTGTGTTATAAAAGATTCTTCTAGGGAATATCCCCAGTGTAACCAATTTTCTAAGTTTATTGTTATGCCAGAGGAATTTTTTAATTTAACTGTTCCGAAAATGCCTTTAGTATCATTAGCTATGATATAATTAATACGACCTTGATTCTCTATTAAGATTTGTAATAATAAACCAGTAGACTTATTAAGAGTTAAAGAAAAATTTCCATCTCCTCGAGATAAAATTCCCACAAATTCCTGATCAACATAGATTAAAGCACGGTCTCTTAGACCTTTTACAGTTAGCGTAGAGTTTTCTAGATTAATATTCTCCACTGAAGTTTCATATAATACTAAACCGGAATATTGATCAAGCTCTTCAAACGATTTAGTTCTGACTGAGGTTTGGTAGTCACTTGTGCTGAACGCAGCTCGACCTTCTTTGGATAATAAACTCATAACAGGTTTCAAATCCACTCTGCCATAAGCATACGTTTGTTCTTTTATAGGTTTAAGTTTTGGTACTCTCAAATATTGTCCTATAACGTGGCGCACTAATTCATATTTAGCAGTTGCATTTCCCATTTCATCTAAGACGGCATCGTAATCGTAGGAAGTTATATCCGGCATATATTTGTAATCACCGAAATCGTTGGCACCAGCTGTGAATCCAAAATTTGTGCCACCAAAGAACATGTATATATTCACATTGGCATTCGAGGACAAAATCTTTCTGAAATTGTTGAGGGTTGTTAAGGAGTAATGAAAAAGTTTATCTATTACTTACTTTAGGGCATCCGCTACTTCTTGGGGATCTAGCCTTTGATTTTTTTCCTGCCAATGGGTAAGCCAGCCAGCATAAAACTCGGAATTAACTAAGGGACCAGTAGGTTGTACAGATCTTAAAGTGTTCCAAATCTGTATCAAATCATGTGCTAACAGTTAAGTGGAGAATAAAGCATTCAAGTTTATTTCACATAAAAAGGGTTGCTACCTTCAACCTACTTTCACTAACTCCAAAATCGACTGTAACAAATACATTATCTGCTCTTCCGCATTCTAATTCTTCCGCCGGAAAGTCAGTGGTAAAGAGTACAGCCTTATCGCCCACATATTTTAATGTTTCATCTCTTAACCAATTCATGTACTTTCGGTCACAAGCACTAAAACTGCCATACTCATTCTCTACCTGGACCATAATAATCGGTCCACCATTTCCATACAGAAAACGTTGCATTTTAGGCATTAGCTCGCCATACCATATAGCAACTTCACGAGTGTAGTTGGCATCACTGGTACGTACTTTAATGCCGGGATATTTACCAAATAGCCAATGTGGTAAGCCACCCTTTAAATAAATAAAACTTCTTAAGTATTTTAAATAAATGTTCATGAAAATAACATACATTATCTCTTTCCGCACATATATACGGTCCAGGTCGTAATATCACATAAAAGCCCTCTCTCTGGGCCAGTCTTATAAATCTTTCTAAATCAGCAATGCCCGACCAATCGTAAACGCCGTCATGTGGATTGTGTAAAGACCACTCAACATAACTGTTTATAATACATAATGTCAGTTCGTTTACTCTAAAGTATTTACATATTTTACGGAACTTTACTGAATTACGCTCGCCTACGTAAAGTTTTATATATTGGGTGATTAATCGTGAGGTTTGATTTATAATAATTTGAAGGTGAACTTAAAACTTTCTATTTGAAAATAAAATCATTTAAATTTTAGCCACGACTATGTCTGAGATGTCCATTTGGATCGTCCAATTTTAGGCAACTCGTTACAGCATAGCGGCTGGTGGAAACGCCAATTGAAGCTAGCTTATTCCTAAAGACCTCAGACTTTACATATCTCTAGAGAAAATAGTCCAAAGCTGTAATATCGCATTAATATAGTGGGCCAATTTACCGTAGCAATGATTTCTGAAGAAGTCTAGGTTCCACGCGCTGTACGCCATCGTAGTGCCACCTTGTTGAAATCAGAGCTCACCGAGACCATCCGCTTGAATTTCAGTAACCACATAGTGCAATAACGGTTACAATTGACGGTAACATTAAAAGTTTTGAAAAAAATAGGGACTAATAAATTCGCCACGGTCTTTGCGTACACTCTCAGCTACAGCTGATATTTTCCCTTCGCTACGTACTGAATGTGGTTAAGTCGGTCTACTACTATCAACGAATGCAAACTAGGACTTAAATTATTGTATTCCTTTGGCAAAAGTGGTTTCAGTAGGTCAATTACGAACACCGTAAGTTTCTCGAATCGCACAAAAACATTTCTCAAAGAACACTGTTCTTCGTAATGCAGCTTAACGCTGTTGTGGTCTGAGTATTTCTACGATGACATGCTAAATGATACCGAGCAAAAATTTGCAAAGCAGTTTGTTATCAGACATAAGTGATCTGTTCAAAAAAAGCCAATTAAAAATCAAATCTTACGATGCATCACTCGATATATAAAATGTAAACGATCCAGCAAATTTCAGTTAAAAGTAGTAAAAACTTTAATTAAACGAATAAACCCAAATTCAGAGTTCTACAAAAAAAATTTATAAAATATTTTTGATTTAGAATGCACTTACGTATCGATGGCATTTAAACCTGCTACCTTCATAGATCGTAGTCTCTTGTGCCAGGCCTTGGGTACTGCTCGAAAATAATGAAATGATCCTGAAATATAGCGAAATGGTTTGCCATCCATTAGAAAAGTGTTAGCTTGGTGATCTATTGTGAAAGTGCGCTCCTAAAAATAAACTAATATTAGAATATGAAAATAACAACTAATATTAGCGAGAAAGTTACGAAAATTTGACATTTAGAAAGGAACAGCTGATGATAACATAAATAATTATTAAATGAGTCAAAACTTAAACAACTGATTTTTGGATCGTGTAGAAATTTTTTGTTTTGCCAATGAAATTAATAGCAAACAATAAAATTCCTTAAGATGAGTATGACATTAGTGGTTTAAATATTTTATTGAATACCGAAATCGCTGAAATCGACGTTTATCGTTAAAACAAGTTAGTGAAACACGCTGTAGGGATCTTATTGTTAAAATAAACGAGGAGCCGCAGAACAAAAGGTGCTTTTTCGCTCATTTCAAATTTTTGGAAAACCGAGATTTATTTTTTTCGCCCCTTTAAAAAACTGCAAGAACCTGGAAATGCTAACAAGTTTTTGACTTATCTACATGCATCTAACTGTCATAAGCCGCGGAAAAAGTACCTTTTGCAAAAAAAGAAAGTAAAAAAGCACGTTTTGTTAATAAAAAGATAAAGTATGTACATTGTGTAATGCGAATACACATATGTATATGACGATAAACTTTTAACTGAATGTGGTTAAACCTGATCCAATATATTAAAAAATTTTAAATTAAGTATATTATTTTATAAAACATTTCTTTCTTAGCCTTAAATTAAATACATATGAAATTTGTTAAATAGTTAAAATCTTGTTCCAACATCTTCTTCTAGGCTAGAACATCCAACATTTTCGTCTACAAAATGTCATTGTACCAAACTGTTTTATTAAAAGACTTTCTACGTCTTTTCTTTTGTCAGCGCTAATATAATGGCCTGTTTTAGTTTCATTCAGAGAAAATGAAAAGGGTGTTTTTCATCGTTTTAACAAATTTAAATTAGTATTCCGTTCGTTTTCAGATTTAAATTTAAAGGACTCGAAAGTTTTAATCAAGCATTTTACTAACCCGTTTTTCATAAAATTCTTATAAAATATTAACCGTTTTATTCCTTGATTATTATCAATCTTTTTATAAATTGATTCAAGATATTTTATATTAAGAAGGTTCCACTCGGTTCCTAGCATTAAAACTAGTCCGTGATTGGAAGAAATTTGAGAATACTTTTCTACAGCATATTTTTTTAGGCCAGAGGTTATGGGAAAAGAACCTTTTATTAAAAAATAAACAAAAAATCACCTTTTGTTAAGCATCAATTTTTTAGAACCTATTTACTTTGTAAAAATAATATTAATAATGTAACTCGATTGTTTCTACAAAACTTCAACCTAATATTATAAAAACACCAAAAAACCAATTTTTAGCGAAATGCGAAAAAGCACCTTTTGTTCTGCGGCTCCTCATATAGTAGTCAAATAAAATCACAATCTTAAAAGATATTTTTTATACCCTTCACACAGTGAAAAAGGGTATATATAGGTTTGTCATTCCGTGTGAAATTTCTACAATTTTCATTTCCGACCCCATAAAGTATATATTTTCTGAAAGCTTATGAATAGGGGAGTCGATTAAGCTCTGTCAGTCTGTCCGTGTGTATGTTGAAATCAGCTTTTTGAAGCCCCCCGACATAGGTTGGACCCCGGTAAGGTATTAAAATATCAGAAATATTCGGAAGTAGATCGGTATTGAAAATCAGAAACATCGGTACATAAACAACTGAGATATGAGCAAAAACCCACGACCACCTCGATTTTTTTTCACAAAAACAACATTACAACAACAACATACATACAAACGTGTATACTGGTTAGAGAAAACGTGGCATCGAATTTTTTTAATTTTTTTAAAATTTTTTTTTTAATTTTTTTTTTTATTTTTATTTATTTGTTTTTTATTTTTTATTTAATATATTATTTATATTTTTATTATTATTTTTTTTTAAATTTTTTTTTTTTAAATTTTTTTTAAAAAATTTTTTTTTAAAATTTTTTTAAAATTTTTTTTTTTGTTTGTTTTTTTAACATACATACGTGAATTTATAATTTTACAATTGGATGTTTTTATATATGTATCTTTTTATATGTATGTACGTATTTCATATGGGATGAATGGTGACACGAACCACTGTTATTGCATGACTACACGTTGTGGAGGGTATATAAGATTCGGCGCGGCCGAATATAGCACTCTTACTTGTTTTAATAATGTTCTTTATCTGACGGCAATTTAAAATGTCAATAGGGTCAGAATGCTTTTTTTTAAGAGAGAGAAATTAAAATAAAGAACAAAAAATAATATTTAGGAAAATTATTTGTATTTGAAAGAACATTGTAAGTTATTACAGCAAGGCATATTAATTCATCCGGTAATCGTAGTTCAAAGAGAGCATTTTTGTTTAGGTTTTTTACGAATGAAGTTTGACATTTTAAATAAATGAGAGAAGAGAGAGAATCGCTTTTTATCTATAGTCTTTGACAGCTAAAGTTTAAAATAAGTCAAGAAAAATATTATCAGCTAACAAATCAAGACTAGCTGGTGAATAAGTTTGCCGTAGTAGTTCTGCGAAAACTTTATACCAGACTTAAATGCAGCACTGAGTCTAATAAGTTTATTTGCTTATAACGGTATTTAACTAAAATTTCTTTTAATTTTCATACTTTGAAATTTAATTCTTACTAATATCATTTTATCTTATAAATTGGTAGTAAAATAAACTTAAGGCAACCTAACCTAACCTAACCTACGCTTCGACGACCTTCTTAAAATGAAGTTTCCCATTCCTGTGTAAACGAACAAGAAAATTTCATGAAAATTATCTATTTCATTGAAATTTTTATTTATAATACGAATACAGAGATTGCATGAAAGTACTTTCTTGTGTTAATGTAGGATTAATATAAATGCTACCTTTATTGATGTTAAAAAAATGCATTAGATTAAGGTAAAGATTCGCTCACTAAGCAACTAACTACAGGTTGCTATATTTAGACAATATAATTATCATTATAATTAAAATATTTCCTATTTAATGACCTTAAAATATTTAGCAAATCTCAGACAAATTTATTTTCGCTTATCATCAAAAGTGTTTTTTAAGCGCGTCAGTAGAATACATTTGAAATATTTAGAGATAAGGATTGTAGTAAATTACCGTACGTATTACCGTACATTAATTGGATTTGGTTTTAAAAATTCTAAAAACTTTTGCCGCTAACGGTGTTTGAATTAAAATAACTCAAATTTAAATTTAATTCAACCAAGACAGACATTTATTAGATTTGTTATAGAATTAATCATAATGATTCAGCGAAAAAAATCCTCAAAATATTTTCTTTTTTTCCCACCTCCCAAAACTATATGTATGTATGTACACAGAAATATTATTGCTTTAAGCTTTTTAATTACAAGCCTAATTGATTTTTATTCTTCTAAATTTTAAAGATATTTTCAATTCATTTAAATAACTTTTTTGATTGATATTGAATTTTATTGAAAAACTTTAAAATTCTTGTCCGTTGAAAAAAAAAACAATAAATTGAAAATTAAAAATATATAAAATTTAAATAGTTATTTTATGTATATCAAGATTTGATTTTCAAGGATAAGTTTAATAAAATATTGATTAATCATGCATAAAAAAGAGATGAATATTAAAATAATAGTGGCCAATCGGCAGATTAATGTTCAAGTAAGTTCAAGAAAACCGACTTTTTTCCTAATAAAATACATAGTAGTGATTCAACTTAATTGCAGATGTGACTTAAGTCAATATTCCTTGCAGTCCAATACATTCTGTTGAATTTGAAACTTAATAGGATAGTAATCATTTGAATTCTTTCCTCGGTTTGATCAAGATTTTTAACGGTAAAATTTTCTTGTGCCTAGGTCCTGGAAAATATAACGTTTGATTGTGCCATCAGTTCATAAAAAGTTATATTTTAAACATTCTTAAGCTTTCACGCCCTTCACAACGTGTAGTCATGTAATAACAGTAGTTTGTATCACCATTCATCTCATATGAAGTACGTACATACAGATAAAAAACATACATATATAAAAACATCTCATTGTAAAATTATAAATTGAGTTTACGTATGTATGTATATTAAAAAAAAAAAATTAAAAAAAAATTGGAAATAAACAAACAAAAAAAAGAAAAAAAATAAAAATCAAAAAATAGAAAACTAATAAAAACATAAAAATATAAATAAAATTAAAAATCAAATAAAAAAATAAATGTTTTAAGAAATAAAATAAAAACAAACAAAAAAAAAATATAAAAAAAATTAAAACAAAATAAATAAAAAAACCAAATAACAATAATATAATAAAATAAAAAAAACAAGTAAGATTGCTATATTCGGCCGTGCCGAATTTGATAATACCCTACACCATCATGTACTTAGGTATAATTCCACATCGTATCATAACCTAGATTTCATGTTATACGCCATTTTTCCTTATTATTCCCGACGCTCTCCTTGATTTTGAATTTTTACGTAATTAACTGTATTCAACTAGTCAAGCCCTTTCATTTGTTACCATATTGATGGGGTTAAGAAAAAAAAATATTCCATCATTTTGTTTTAGGCGTTGGTATATCCATCCCTACTTTAAAATTTTTAAATATAATAAAGGCATGTTGAGTTTTTTATAACTTTCAATGACACGCTTATGTTGAAATCATAAGTGTTTACACCAGAGTCGAATTTAACACCAAAGAAGTGATTATACACTTCTTCGCATATTATTTCTTTGCTGGGTATTTGTAAGTTTTATTATTTTGTAGTCACATTTTTTCATGCTCTCAGTTAAAAACATTTAAATTTATAACGCCTTTTGAATCCACCAATATTATCTACACATTTCATCTTCACGTTATCGAAAAGTAAACAAATATACGGCGTTATGCATAATAACAAACTGTGTGCTAACTAACGAGCTGTTATCTTTCCCTTATGCAAATTTCCCCATAAAAAAGTTAGCAGCTCGTTAGTTAACACACAGTTTGTTTTTATGCATAACGCCGAAAATATTTACAATATATCAGCAGACAAATAACCAATATGCAAAAGAGGTTATTTTGTTAAGTCGTATGAAATTAAGGGGTCCTGCATGATATCACACACTGTAAATTAACCAATTGGTAATATTTTTTAAATGTGAAACTTATGCTGCACTATACCCATAATTTTGCAATTGTACAAAAAAAAGTACTAAGAAAAAGTTTTCGCACTATTGCACAAGGTTATGATTTTGAATAAAGGACAGTTCTAATACCCATACACAAATTGAATTTTACACAATAAAACACGATCCAAAAGTACCAACTCAGCAAAATCAATTGTCTTACAAAAATTAATTGTCTGAATACAATCGCGTTTAATATTAATGGATGGACATGAACATGATTTCTATGAATGTACATATTGCTAAACATGAGTCTGTTCAAACTAATTTGCATTTGAAACAAATGCTTGATTTATATATTGTAATTTAAAATTTTAAAATATTTTTTTTTTTTAAATATGTCTCTATCAACTAGAATGCCTTAAAAAAGTAGTTAACAAATTCTAGAATTTTTAAAGCATTAACAATTTTTAGTGGAGTTTGTTTTTCAAAAACTAACTAAACAAAAGTTTTAAATATTTTGGGCTTAAAAAAAGTATTGTCACACCTTTATGTTTTCACAAGTTTAGCAGTTAGCATGGGAACAAATATATTTTTTGTATAAATTAGCGATATTTGAAAAATATATATTTCTTTTATTTTCACTTACTCTATGAGCGACTTCGATAAAATGCACAATTAAACTATAAACAATAATCACAACTAGAATTAAACATAAAATAGAGACTATAATTGAAACGATATCGTTGCCAGTGATTTTTTTCTTTTTCGATACTTTAGATTCATCTTTCGCGGTAGCAGTAATTGTTGCAACTGTAACTTGAGGTTCCACCATTTTCACAATTTAATTTCTCTTCACTATTCTCCACAAAAAAATTGCTTGTAATAAATAAAAGCTTTTACAAGTGTTTTTAATTTTTTTAATAATAATATTTGTCAACTTTTTTTTTCACAAATTTCAAAGTTGTCACGTCTAACACGATTACCCGATCAATAGCTATTTGCATTTACGATTCAATATCAATATTTATTTTAATTACACTGATTGCGTACTGGCTAAATTCCAACTAAACTAAATTTCTAATAAAATTAGCAGCTTTTGAAAATTTAGAATAAACTGTGCGGATAAGCATTCCGATCAGTGTTGCCAGGAGTAACAAATGAAAAAGGACTAAATCATACATCGTAGAATAAAATATATGCCTACAAAAAATTTACCTATTTAATTTAATTTATTCGATAAGGAAAATTTTGTTAAGCTATGTTCATCTTAGGCAAATATTTGCCCAAATAAGCGTGACCACTATTTTTGAAAAATATTTATGTCATTTCATTTATTTATTTTCATTTCCTGTACAACAAGACAATGTCTTATAATTACCGTACAGGAGCGTAAAATGTTACAAGACTATTTAATTGCATATGTATGTATAATTATAACAAAATCTATATATATATAAAAATCAATGTTTGATTGTATGTTTGTTTGTGCTTTATAGACGGTCAAACGGCTGAACCGATTTCCTTGAAATTTTCACAGAATCTTTTTGTATGTCTGGAAGGAACTATAGGCTATACTTTGGTTTGAAATTGTAGGTGGGCGGGGTGCCACGCCCTATTAAAGAATAAGTATTAAATATTATATATCACGAAAGTTAATGCAGCTAGAGTCTTCAAATTAAGCACGATAAACTTTGACATCCACACGAACATTTGGGTAACAAATGGGCGGACTTGCAATAGTAGGCGTGGCCACATGAATTAAAAACAATATCTATTAAAGTTGTAAAATTTTGCAAGAGCAACTTTGACACCCAAATGAACATTTAGGCAAGAAATGGGTGCATATCGAATGGGTGGATATCGATTAGAGTAGTAAAATTTTTCGAAAGCAACTTTGACACCCAAGTGAACATTTAGGCAAGAAATAGGTGCATTAACAATAGTGGGTGTGGCACCTGCCAAATGAATTAAATACTAAAATTCGGGGTGGCGAAGCACGCCGGGTATTAGCTAGTAAAAAATAAAAATAAAGAAAAAATATAATTGTAAAGAATATAACAACCAATTTACATGATGAATTTTATGACGTCTAATTTTGGACGTCATTTTTCGTTTGATAGCAAGCGGTGTAGTGAAGAAAGGGGAGTAGAAAAATAGACACGTTTTCTGTTTTCAAGTTTTTTTTTTTCTGACACTTTGCTTTGCATTTTTTTCTGTTCTTTCTGTTACGTTTTATTTTTATATTCTCATCAACTGGGTTGTGAAAATGAAAAAAAATTAGACGTCCAAAAAAAACCATCGTATGAATTTGAGGAGTTTTTGGTAGCAACTTCAAAAGGGAATTAAGAAAATTAGACGTCATAAAATTCATCATGTAAATTGAGTGTAAGTCTTATAAATCAAAAAAAAAAACAAGAGCAATTATGAACAAAAATATATATAAAAACATTTTGAAACTGTTAGCATTACGATTTAGTTGTTGATTTGGTGGTAGAGTGTTCCAAAGACGAGCTGCATGAATAAAAAACTGCCATTCGGAGACTAAGGTTTGATGACGTGGAATTATAATATTATGGTTCCCTTGAAAGTGAAAAAACTTATCTTCTCAAATAAATATTTGGGGGTTTCAGTGTTTATCACTCTGTGTAAACAAATAAGTGTTCGGATTTTCAAAAGATTTTCAAAAGAGACTCCATACAGGCTATTTGAAACGAATGAAACACGATCAAAACGTCTTATACCGTACACATATCTAAGAATATTGTTGAATAAGGTATTTAATTTTCTTTTGCTAACTGAATCACAGTTTGCAAACAGTTCACATCCATAAATTAAACTTGGAATCAGATATGTCTTGGCAAGAAGAAATCTTATCCTCAATGGGGTAAAGTATTGTGTCAACCATAGGGAACGTAACTTAATATAGGACTAACCAACTAAGGAGTTCACATGATCGTTCCAAGTGAGACTATTGTTAAAAATTATTCCCAAATTTTTCGCTGCTTTCACAATCTCAATCTTCTCACCATTTATGACAATATTATCAGCAATGATGGGAACAGTGGTATGAGCAATACTTTTCCTACATATACTAATGCACTTAGATTTGCGCGGATTCAAAAAGAGCCCGTTTGCAGAAGCCCATAGGTATATTTTGTTTATTTCAGTATTTACAGATGATATACCTAAAGCAATACTATTCACAGGGCAACTTAAATAAAGTTGCACATCATCCGCATACAAGTGGACTTTGCAATTGGATAATTGTTCAGGCAAATCATTTACATATATGGAAAAAATAAGTGGCCCCAAAATAGAGCCCAGTGCCACTTCTCACTGTACACTCATGTAAATATTCTTAGAACAAACAATGTCAAAATATATTACAATAAATTAATATTGAAATTGATTTAAATTTAGTAGAAGATTTTTAAGAAAACCGCTATATTCGTCTGTGCCGAATCTTATATACCAAAAAAAGACATGCAAAAGAAATAATGAATGCATAAGTTTAACACATGAGGAAGTGGTTCAATTGAGGTCAAACATGCATGATTTTTACATTAACGTGTCATTTGAGAGAGCATGTGTTCATATGAATATGTTAACAAAAGTCGCTTAATTCTAATAAGTTTCATTGTTTACAAGAATTGTTTAAGGTTTTTCGAATGCATTTGCCTGTATTTTGAAGCACATCATTAAAGGCGAAATATTTTGGACTTGGAGAAGGCATTCTTCATGCCTTCTCTTGCACTTATGAATTAAAAGTTTTGAAAAATGTTATACACGTTGAACTAGTGAACATTTTGTTTGCTGGGTGTATTAGGGACCGCTAGATTTCGTTATAGTTTTAGCTATTAGACATTTTTTAAAAAATTTGTTTCGCCTATATCTTCGTCGGTAATTGGCCAATTGAACCAATGGTACATATTAAATATATTTAACAATCGTTGCAAGTACTTAGTTAAATAGGACCTGCAAAATCTGACTCTATTTGGGTAAAATACTGAATCACTCATATCTCAGGTCACGATGTTCCCACATAGCTCATTTTCAATAGCGTAATTCTCGAAAGCAGATCTTCTCATAAAGTATACGTGGGGCTTCAAACAGTTGATTTCAACACATACACGGACAGACGGACTTAGATAACTTAGATTAGACTTAGATAGAGCTAAAGCTCTCTATAATTGTTTAGAACATGTATCGATGGTCACGAGTAGAAAGGCTCTTACTCGTATTTTTAACGAAATTTAGTTTTTCAGCGATTTTAATACATTTCTCACAAATACACCTCGACACAAAAATTTAATGCATTAATATCAATAATAAAAGTTTTACACTTGATTTCACAAAAGAAATTACATAACGATATTGCAGTTTCTACAACGTTTTTGCTTTCTCAGCGATATAATTTATAGGGTGTAAAATAAATATTGTACAAATAACAAACGGACTAACAAACCCATATAAACCCTTTTACACTCTCGTGTAAAGGCTATACAAAATATTTATTTATTATTGTTATTTCATCAAATATTTGCCTAATTTGAACATACCGTTATTTACATGCATGTCATGTGTTAAAAAATATTTTTGCCTCTAAAATCCACTTGTATTTAAAACTGTAAACTTTAGCTCAATATAATGACCTTAACAATTTTGGAGCAATTTTAAGGCATTTTGAAGATTAGAAAAAAGGCTAAAACAAAAGCTAAGCTAAGGGATTATTACTTGGCAACACTGACTCTAACGTTTAACAAGCATTTAAAAAATACATACGATAAGCAGAAAATAGCAATATTTTACTTTTGAATTTTTTAAAATTAACTAAATATTGCAACAATTTAAATTTAGTTAAGTCGCACACTGCCTTATTTGAATATTTATTTATTTTTTACGTTGTTTTTTGTTTATAATAAAAACAATAAATATTATTTTGTGATAAGACCACACTGAACTGTATCGATGAAAGCGATTAGACTAAAAAAACAGTTGTCAAACTTATCTCTTATATATCTAATAAGGTGTATTAACTTAAATGTGTATGTGGGTGTGTGTTTAGTCGATTTTGTTAAAAGGCCTTATATTCGGTTGTTTATATGACCACTCACGTCTGGTTCTATTTTCTATTTCTGTTTTCACCTTTTAATGGCTGATATTTTTTTAAAATTGTAAAGGGTGATTTATTTAGAAGTTTTATTATTAATTTAAAATAAAATATTTAAATTAAATTAATTGTTGGAATCGTTATTTTATCTTAAATTTAATTCTTCTATAATTTAAGGTGATCCAATTTTCCATCATTTGATTTTACACAACCCAAATGTAAAACAATAATCTGATATGTACATATGTAGGTATATTAAGCAGACTAGATTTCGGTTTTAATCTTATACTGCATTTTACTTTATTATTCCGAAGCCATCTTTGATTTTGCTATTTTACATAGTTCACTGTATTGTGCTAGCCAAGCACTTTCATTTGATACCCATATTGATGGGTTGGAGAAAAATAAATATAAGCCATTTTGTTTAGTAAATTATCATGGATTTTAATTTTACCATGGTTTACTATATTCCACAGGTCAAGAACTTTAATTTGAGGGGGTGGAAGTAGGTACATTTTTAATTACCACGTTTGACCCATACATAAATTTAACGTACGCCATTTTGTAATGGCGGCCATCATGGATATAAAATTTGTTTAAATCACATTATATTATATCAAATCGCTAATCTTTATTGTCTAGAAGCTGAAAAATCGATTTTCGTTTGTTAATAATAGAAAAAACATCGAAGTAGTTGCATATTATGGCAACTTTAGTAGTTCAGTAGTATCAGATTTTCTTAATAGTAGTTTTCGATTGTTTCGATTATTGTGTCCAAAAATTAATTACAGCTTAAGTAACTTGATGTATTTTAAGAAATATATAATTTTAAAAATTATTTTTGTCTAAGTTTTTTACGAAAAGCCCTAGAGGCATACCATATCAATAAATAGTAGCCAATATGTCTATAAATTAGACTAGGGCAAAAAAAGTGCTGATTTTTATGGTAAAAATATAGGAAAAAAGCGGCGGTCGTGCCTTTTTAATCATATCTCAGAAAGGTATGAGGGGATTAAACTAGATTTCAATAGTGATTCATACTCGAATATTTAAAACAAGTAAGAATGCTATATTCGGCAGTGCCGAATCTTATATACCCTTTACAACGTGTAGTCATGCAATAACAGTAGTTTGTATCAAAATTAATTTCATATAAAATACGTACATACATATAAAAAACATTCATATATAAAACATCCCATTGTAAAATCATAAATTCACGTATGTATGTTAAAAAAAAATAAAAATTTTTTTTTTAAATAATTAAAATATAAATAATAAATATAAAACAAAAAAAAATAAAAATAATAATTATAAAAATATAAATACTATATAAAATAAAAAAATTAAAAAAAAAATATATATAAAAAATTTTTTTTTTTGGCTCAGCTGGGATTTGATGCCACGTTTACTCTTACCATTATACACGTTTGTATGTATGTTTGTATGTTGTTGTTGTAATGTTTTTTTTTTTTTGTGAAAAAAATTGAGGTGGTCGTGGTTTTTTGCTCATATCTCAGTTCTCTATGTACCGATGTTTCTGATTTTCAATACCGATCTACTCCCGATATTTCTGATATTTTAATACCTCACCCGGGTTCAGGCGATATCGGGGGGCTTCAAAAAATTGATTTCAACATACACATGGATAGACTGACAGAGCTTAATCGACTCCCCTATTCATAAGCTTTCAGAAAATTTCAGAAAAAAAAAATTGAAAATTGTAAAAACTTTCCCTGAAGAAGCTACCCAATGTGGTAGCGAAATATCGGAAAATAAAATTAAAACTATTTTTTATAAAGAAGTGATCTCAATCTCAATCGAAACAAGTAAGAGCACTATATTCGGCTGTGCCGAATCTTTTATACCCACCACCAATTTTGTGTACATATAAAGCACAATATTTATTATTTGGCTAATCGCTATGGAAAAATCTCTTTATAATAAAATATGTATCACTTTCTTTGTAGAGGGTGGTTAAATTTTAAGAGCCCATGTTGAAGGTGAACCACACCTGGTTTTTAAATTTGTTTCTGCATTTCATTTGACATTTCTCAATCTCAAACTTACTCAATTTGATCCGTGGAAAGAAACGCAAGTGAGCAACGCTTTAAAGTTATTCACATTTTTTATAAAAATCGGCGTTTAAATCAAAATGCATTTTGTGCACTTCGTAATTCTTTTGATCATTTTGATCGTTCAAGTTCGTCCACAATCGGGAGAATTGTAAAAAATATTTAAATTTCTGCAAAACAGGTGTTAGAAAATCTGTGAATGCCTTCTTAGTTCGTTGAATAAGAACCATTGCTATTTTTTGCGATAGTGTGGCAAAAAAACAGTCAACCTCGACTCATCATCATGCCCAACACTTGAGCATCAACATTATCATTGAAAATTTGAACCATCAGATAGAGGAGTGGCGCCAAGGATGGGGGTGGGGGCCATTTGGCCGATATTTTGTTAAATACATAATTGAACCATACAAATATTTATTATCATTATAAAAAGAAATAATAATAATTTCCTAAATAATATGTGTTTTATTTAAATTCAACATCGGCCCTTAAAATTTAAACACCCTTAAAAACTTCGATATGATAGTAAAATATTTTCGTAAATTTAGTCTTTTAGTGAAAGTGGGCGTTAAAGTAGGCGTGTCAATAAAGTTTCTGCTAATAAATACAACTTAGATATTTCAATATAGTCCTTTATTTTACCAAAAACTTTGTCAATAGAGAAATTACATGAATTTAAGATAAACCGTTATATGGGAGGTAGGCCTTAAAGTGGGCGTATCACCTAAACTTTTTGGCACAACAATAACATTGATTAAAAAGAAGAATATATGTAGCAAATTTTATCATCATACCTCTAGTTTTGGCGATTTTATGAGCTTTAAAATATCATTAACGGTAGATAACGTGAAAAGTGGGCGTTATAGTAGGCGTGTCAAAGTTGTTTTTGCGAATGAGTACAACTAAGGTATTTCAATATAATCCTTTATTATTCCAAAATCTTTATTAATAGAGAAATTATATGAATTTTGGGTAAAACGTTATATGATAGGTGAGCGTAAAAGTGGGCGTGGCACATTGATTTTCCGTTAGAACAAAGCATTTGATTTAAAAGGTATGTGTGCACAATTTCAGAGTCATACATCCAATTTTGTTGCTTTTATGACGTTTTTGTTTTCAAATATACCGAAAAATACACTGTGCGGTATAAATTTTGGTACATTTTGATCGATAACTCCTTTCCTAATGCATAGATTTACATAATTTTCGGGGAAAAATATATACTCGGAGTTTCATGAGTCTACGTTAATGCGTTTGGACACAATTCCATTTTATTCGATGTTCGAAGGACACGGTTTTTTCGACCTACTCTTGCTTTTCGAGCTATAACTCTCTTCCTTATATTCCGATTTAGCCCATTTTCAATACCAAACAAACCTTGTCTATAAGAAAGATTCTGGCAAAATTTGAGCTCCCTAGCTTTTTCGGTGCGACCTCTATCGTGCTTTCAACAGACGGACGGACATAGCTAGATCGTCATCAAATCAAACCCTGATTCAGAATATATATACTTTATGGGGTCTAAAATGGATATTTCGATGTGTTACAAACGGAATGACAAAATGAATATACCCCCACCATTTTTTTGGTGGCGGGTATAAAAAGAACTCATATTAGTTTTCAAAACATAAAAATCGGTTGACACGATTTTAGTTCCCGTTTTGAATACTCTAAACATACATATATTCTCAATTCACAACCTGTCGTAGAAGTCGTAGGTTGTAGGAAAGTGACTTCTCCATATTAAAGAAAAACGGCGATAGTACTTACTTCTCCAGTTGTAATGTATTTATACGACATTCTATGAACATGGGTAAAATTGCTGTATGTGTTGTACAAAAAATTAATGTAGAAATTATCAACAAAATGTGTACAACACGTACGACAGCTTGTGAATTGTGCAATTGTATATATTAAAATTTTATTGACAAATTTTCTAAGTATTTGTTGATACTTTTAGTGATTTAAAATAAAAATATAATTAGCATTTAAAATGTTTTTTTTAACTACGAAATAAAAACTATTATGACAAAACAAGTAAAAACAATTAAATAAATTTATTAGTAATAAATTTAATGTATTCTAAATGCAGTGAGGTTGATGTGATTGATTTTACACATTTTGGAAATTAAGGCAAGGCAACTGAAAATAGAATTTAATGAAATCCGCAATATCCTTTATATTCGAAGGTGAACGGCTTACATTTTTTTGGTACTGTGGAATGTACAGTCTTAAGATGAATTCACCCATTTGTTTCGGACAAAGTTTTTATGAAGAGAGAGAAATGATTAAAGACTTCATTAGTTTTACTTTATGTTATCGTTATCTGACATACCGGTCTGTTGTTTAGATTTTGTAAATACTTCTTCTGTAAAAACTTATCTGCTTACCTAACAAGATAACCACACAGAAACACCTTTTTTTTATATATTCCTTGTCAAGGTCCATATAGAAAAAAAAATAAAAATTTATAGTGTAGGGCTTCATATATAAACAAAGAATCTCTTTGTTGCAGCCATATTTAAAATAAAGACACTTCGATATCTCCTTCTTAAAAGGACTCATCTTCAGCTTCTACATAATGGGCTGGATAATATTTACCATCATTTGTGGTCGCTCAGTATGACGAAATTATAAAGTATTGTACACGCCATTCCAATGGCGTCTGTATTGTCCGCTTGCATCTCCATCGTTGTAAATAGTACTCTCCAACGTGTAATCTGCGGACTCGAGAAAGTCTATAATTAAATCCTCATGGTTAGAGGATTTTATTGAACAAAGTCCGTATGTCCTTGTGGATGTTGAAATCAATTTTTTGAAGCCCTCAAGCATACTTTCGACTCTTTTATGCTATCAATTTATCAGATATACTTTTAAAAATTTTGCTATTGAAAATCAGTTATGTGGGTGTATTCCGAGTTGAGATATGAGTGAAAGAACACAATTGCCTTTTTTTATCCAGATAAGTCAGATTTTGTTTGTTATGTATCGTCAAATTACTTAATAAGTTTTGGGTACAGTTGCACCATAGAACTGTCAGTTATGGTTAATTCGCGATGGTACAAACTGTATGAAGGATATTATATAGATATGTGTGTATATTAGTAAGAGCGCTTACTTGTTATTAGATGACTAGATTATACTTACGACGTTTTGCAGTAGCAGCTATCATGAATTCAATTTTATATTGTTTTATTCTGCAGGTCAAGCGTCTTCACAATCGCTCCTCTCTGTTATTCAAAACTTCAGCTTCTCTCTATTGTTCAGAATCTGAAAAAAAATTATTTTGGTACTTATATCTCGGTGATATTTTGTGATACTACTACTTGTATTTTGGTGTCTTTAGCGTGTCCAACAATTTTTAGTTGATTATTGGAAAGGTTTTAGTTTTCAAAAAAGTTTTTGCATATAACTTTGCCAATTAGTGACCGATTTGATATACAAAAATTGTCTCGAATAGTCTCGGAGGCATATTGTATCTTCAAATACTAGCAAAGACGTCTATAATTTATCCTAGAGCTGAAAATGATTGACTTTTATTTGCTTATATATCAAAAAGTTATGTGGCGATAGTGCTGGATTTCATTACCGGATATTTGCAAAAGATGATTACCATATTGAGATCTGTGCTACATATGGGGGCTTCTAAAAGTTGATATCGACCAACACACGGTCAGACAGACATTGTTCAATGGACTTCCTTAGTCATAAGCTTTTAGGAAATATAATTTATGAAATGAATAATGTAAAAGTTACAAACGGAATGACAAAGCTAATATACCCTTGGCATCTCAGGTGAAGGATATAACATTTTAATTTGAGTGTTAGGCATATGAATCCGGAACGTTTATGTAATAGTATTTTCACAATTAAGGCTTTAATACAGTATTTGGTTTTAACGTTATTAAATGTGATATAAGAGAAACACAAAATTATTTTAGTTTTCCATTTAAACAAAACAGCTGATATACAGTGTGTCAAAAAAATATTATAACAAAAATGACTCAAAGTCAGCTGATAACAATTTAAATGTCAAAACCAGGTGTAAAAACACTATAAGAGTAGTAATGAACCTTTAAGGCGAATAATTTACCTTCTTTAGTGATACATTTTGTCGAGAAAAAAAATGCCTTAGGACTTAATATATATTAAACGTTTAGTTAAATTAAAAACAAAATACTAATAGGTGGTTTCATTTTCATATTTTTTATTACAAGAAATATTTTTTATATTTATATAGAGCTATTTGTTAACAAATCACATGTTTATTGATAATTTTTTTAACAATATGTCTGGCTTTTACCGGATATCTCGAAAACTAGCTTTTGCTTTATAAAAAAAACATCTGTGTCATAAAAACAGAGTTGTTACTTAAAAAGAAGTAACTAGGTAGTAATACAGAGTTGTTACGTTATATCAAGAGTAGCCAGATGACAGATCACAACATACCAATTTATATTAAATTAAAACTAAACATTATTAAACTAAAATTGATTACATTATTATTATTATTTATTTTTATTGTCATTTAAATATAATTGCTAAATTAATCCTAACTTTAAAGAAATTTTGTTTTTTGTTTTTTATAGTATATGTATATTTTGATTATGTAACATGTGTATGTACTTATTGTAAAAAACTTAATTATAATTAAGGTAGTTTCTAAGGTACTCATATCCAACCAGCGGATAGCTTTTTTATATCATTCATCACCAGTGGTGTTAAGTTTTCTTTTTTAATAGTTTACCTGCATCTGCAAAAAATTATTTTTTTTTAGTTTACAGTAAATAATATGCGATTGCAGTTGTTTTAAAACGAAAGAATAAAATAAAAATAAAATAATTTAAAAACGAAAGAATTTATTGGGATTAATTCAAACACATAAATTTGAACTGGCACTAAATTGCAAAATATTCCTTACAAGCACTTGTAACTCGAAGGAAGCCGTCAGATAAAAACAAATTGTTTTGCTTACTTTTACCTTCTTTTATATAAAATTCCTTAATGATAAAATGCTTAGCTTAAGAACAATAACAAATGAATATATAAATTTGCTTATTTAACACAAAACAGATGATCTAGTTTTTAAATGGTGTAAATGAACTTTATATATGAAAACCAAAACTAATACAATTTGAAATGCTGTGCTGTAACATAATATTGTGTATTAAATTGGTTAATGCATACAAAATCAAATGTATTTGAAATCTATGCTAATTTCCAAATTTTATGAATATGAAAAAAAAAAAAATAACTTGAAAGTTTTTAAAAACTTAAAATGTTTCAATTAAGGCATATTCATACAGGCAATCTCGTAACAACAGCTGATTGGAAAGCATGATGTCAAAACCTGTTAAATTCGCCTAGATTTGAATTATTTCTGTAATTATAAAAAATAAAATTAACGCGTTTCATGGGTTTTACAATTCTTTATCCTCTTTTTAAACAAGTTTTTTTAAATTAAACATATCATAACGACTTTTCCATCCCTGATATATAAATTTACCTTAACAGAAGACTTCCCCTAAAAAGTTGCTTTGTTGCAACAATTTGCTGTTACATACTTACAAATATTGTACCTGTATGAATATGCCTTGATTAGAATAAAAGAAAATTTGTTTTATTTACCATTTGCAAGAAAATATACAAAAACAAAATGCCTGTGTTTATTTTCTAGTATAAATTACGAATATTTGTAAACTTAGTGACTAGTTCTTATTTTAGTTCTCATTTTGTAACTATAATTTAAATAAAGAAGCGGTCGCGTTGACCGCGCTAAAAAAAACATACTTTTTTTTTAATTTTCCAATAAGGAAAATAATAAGTGGCGCCCGAGTACCATTCGGCCGGTCCAGGACGTTTAAAACTGGTATCCGAATTAAAACATATAAATCGATAATAAGGCTCCCAAGTAGCAAAAGCAAAAAGGAGGCATACGATGTGCCAGCCTTTATCGTAAAGAACGAAAATTAAGAAAAAAAAGAAACAAGGAATATCCTTAAAAAGGATTAAGTGACTAAATGTAATCAAGTGACTGAATGTAATATAATTAAAAGGCTAGTTACGAACACGCATTTGTGTGGAAAAGATATAAAAACATTACTTGAAAACTCTGAAATAAAAGAAAACTAATCAAAGGAAGTGCGGTGAACTCATCCCCAAAATCTAAGTGGCCATTTTTTGTGAACCAAATATTGTGAAAATTAACAAGAGCTGAGTATCAACATCCCAAAATCCAGATCTGAAATCATTTTTGTGAGTTAAACGAAGACACCTGCATCAGAGCCGATTCTACAGATCCAGAAAAATAAAAGACTTAACATGCGAACCATAACGATTATTTTAGCAATAGCCATAGGGGCAAATGCACAACAATTTCACATACACGATTTGAATAAAAACAATGGTTTTATTCCCATTAAAATTGGAGAAGTGAAGACAATAGGAAATTACGACAAGGTATTACATTTCATCAACGTGACTACATACGACGAAACCATACTTTTACTATCCGAAAATTTCAAAACATTGACAACCCAGACTTATGAAGACAAACAACTTCTGAACACTATAAATAAAAACCTCATTCTATTGAAAGCCAAAGTAAACAACCTCCATGTACACTCGAAACGAAAACGAGGTGTTGTAAACATTTTAGGAAAGGGATTGAAATATATAGCAGGACCAATGGACAGCGATGACGAGAAAGCAATAAATAAGGCAATAGCGGACCTACAAAATGACGACTATACTAACAATAGGACATTAGATGAACTCATACACTTTAATAACGGTATGGCAGAAGAGATTAAGAGTATCACCATCCATATTAATAGGCAACAGATGCTTATTAGTTGTAACATGAATAAATTCAAAGACGAATCACAAAACAGAATAAAAACCTTAGAAGTTATCGAACAGATATACAGAATTGACATTGTTCCTTCCGACATTATAACAGACAAGGAAATCAGTCTAATAAGTGACTTTGACAGTTATAGCAGAATGAAAATTGCAGTAATTTCCAAAGCTAACAATATTGTCCTAACCTTGTTGATACCCCACTTTTCCAGTAACACCCTATCCAAAATAAAATTTGTACCTATTCCTAATGCCACTAATAAATCTTTAGTTTTAAGTAAATATTAAATATTAATTGATCATAATAATAAAATTTTTAATAAAAATATAAAAGATGATTTAGAAAATAGATGATGATTTCAAAATAGAAGATAAATGTGTGGAAAGCATCTTGAAGTAACAAGAAGCAAAATGTGAGTTAGAGACAGCGCAAGAATCCTCTGTTACAGAGGTAATACCTGGAATACTTATATTTAAACATTTTTTTTTAAAACCACTACTCAAGAGTGTAATAAACTAGAGGTCACCCCTAAGGTAGAGTTGCCATTTCAATTTTAAAAAAAAGAGGACGCCAGCATAAAAAATGTAGGACATTTGCGCAAAAAAAGAGGACACATTAAAAAAAAAATTTAATTTGATAAAATTTACGACGCCATTTAAAATACAAAAACAAAATTTGTTTTTACAAAAAAACTTTATTTACAAAAATACAAACTTAACATATCATTCTGATTTAATGGTTGAAAATAAAAACAAATAAAAACAAAAAAAAAAACAACAAAAATTCATTGCATTCATTATCGGGAATGTACACTTTTAAAAATTTTACATATATATTTCAACACTTTCAATTTGAGCCAATATATTACCATCGCATCTCTTCAAATATTTGTAAAACTCTAGGCAATCCATATTAAAATTATAAACCCTTACTATATTTTTTGTTCAAGACTTTCTTCTATATCTGGAAAACAAACTTTATGAAAAACACACAGCTGACAAGCCGACCCCTTTGCCGATCTTTTTTAAAATAAAAGACAAGTTAAAATAGGCCATTTCGATAAATAGCGACAATTAAGGATAATAAAACTAATTTTGTACAAAGAGAAGTTTTAAAATTGTACTTTTTGAAAACTAATTGTACGAGCACATAAATCTTTTTTTTATACATTTTGTGACCTGTGATTTAATGTTTAAATGTAAGAAAAAAGCCGGAAAACCCCGGACATTTGCTAAAAAAAAGAAGTAGGACAGCCCCGAATGCCCTAAAAAAGAGGACGGATGGCAACCCTAATTAGGCCCTAAGGGACCTTCCTTATTAAGTTTGAAAATTGTAAAATTAACACGTTAAATACAACATACACTAATATTAATTTAAAAATACATGAAACATTTATTCTACCTAATTTGATAACAAAAATCAGAGAAAAGAAAAATGTTAATAAGCTACATCTGAAACTAGAAAATTTGTATGTAAATAACGAAAATAAAATAAACCTATTAATTAATAAGAATAAAAGTATGCATATAATAAGTTTAAGTTCAGACAATACAATAATAATACTTATTTCCATAACCATGTTAATTTGCTACTATTTTGTCAATAATAAACAGAAATTTCATATCACACCTCAGCTTCGAGACAATGTTGCAGGCAGTACAAGTGCATATGGGCCACTTCTACAGCTTACAACATCTCAGCTCACTAACTCGCCTGTTAAGCCACCCCGATTGGGGACAATCGACTTAGGAAGGGAAGAGTTAACACAAACAAAGTCAATATAAACTCTATTCTTTAATAATTTTGTTTATTCATCTTTTTGAACGCGGAAGTAAGTTGCAATGCTTTAGCAATTAATTAGGTTAATAAAATATTTCAAAATCATTTTGCAAGAAAGCAAATAATGCAATTTTAGCTTATTTGTAATTATGTCATTCTTAGTCAATAAGTATTTTGCAATAAAACTAATAATACAAATAATACATTTTCTTGCTTACTTGTAATTAATCTAGTATAAATTACGAATATTTGTAAACTTAGTGACTAGTTCTTATTTTAGTTCTCATTTTGTAACTATAATTTAAATAAAGAAGCGGTCGCGTTGACCGCGTTAAAAAAAATACATACTTTTTTTTAAGTTTTCCAATAAGGAAAATAATAATAATATATGAGGATGGTTTTAGTTTTTTATAACTTTTAGTCTTTTTTAAGGCTAAATTGTGAAATTTTAAAAAATGTTTCTTTCTATTGGCGACATTCAAAAAAGAAACATAGTGACAAAACTCGCACTTCAACTTTGACACCATTTTTAAATTAAAAACGTCAGTTTCAAACTATTAATTGATATGCCACAATAATTTTTATTAATTTCAATTCTTATCAAATAAAAATGCTAAACCAACCATATTTTGATAGATGATCCTGGGAAAACGGCAATTCATTTTCAGTTAAATTTAACACCTAAATTTGCCCTTGGATTCAACATAAATACATAATAATATATAAGAATTTTATAACTAAAGTCAATAAACTAAATTAAAGCATACATTTTGTTGCCATGTTGATTATGGCATTATTTTTTGCTTATTTAGTATATATTATTAGCGTTATTTAACTATACTTTAATAGTTTGTAAACTTAATTCAAACAGTGTAATACTGAAAAAAAATAATAAAATATCGTTAAAGTGCAAATTTTGTAATTCTATTTTTGCTGATAAAGAGATGGTGAAATCGCATGAAGATCTTCATTGCGTAGAATGTTTCAAATTGTTTTCTAATCAAAAACATTTAAGGGAACATGAGAGGACTCATGTCAGCACATCACATATCCAAAACGGCGGAAACGTAATGTCTTCAAACTCAAATAATTTTAAATGTATAAAAAGTGCATTTAAGGGGAGAATTAAAACGTTTGCATATGTGAATGAGAAGGAGGAAATATTACATCCAAGCGAATTCTTCGAGTATTTGTATGACCAAATATTAAACATTGTATGTCAGGCTCTGGAGAAAGATATCGCAATTAAATTTAACATGGAACTGGAATGTGAATATATGAAATATAAAGAGGATGATATGGTCATATGTTCCATTACTTTTTTAACTCAAAGTGATGACGTTAAAGAATCACTTCACAACCACAACCACAAGATATTGCCAAAAAAATGTCAGAGTTTCAAGAATAGTGGGGATAGTGGGTGGTCCCTAATTAAAATTATGATCCTCAAAGTTGACACCAACAAGTCTTCTTTCACAAAAGGATCTAAATACATCCCATTACCACCATGGATCCTAAAAAAGCAGGCATGCAAAAATCTCAAAAACAATGATGAGAACTGCTTCAAATGGAGCGTAATCGCTTCATTTTCCAACAGTTTAGAAGAGATAAGTATAGCTGATACAAAAATAGAAGTAGGTAATCAGCTACTTAATTTTGAGAATCTACGGTTTCCTCTTAAGTTAAATGAGATAAAAATTTTCGAAGAAAATAACGCCAATATCAGTGTTAACGTATTTGGATGTAAGGGACAGAATATTATTGGACCCTATTACCCAACTAAAAAGGTAAAGGAAAACCATATAAATCTTCTCCTTTTATCAGATATAGGATGGTTCCACTACGTACTTATAAAAGACATCGAGGTGAATCAAAAAAACTAACACCCTAGTTAAGATACATTCAAACTGTAATATAAATCATATTGCAACTCAACACAATTAACTTGCGCGTGTCGTAGTACGATTTATGTTTTAATTAAGTTCAACCACTTGTTGTGAAATCGTATTGCAATTCAGCATAAATTATGTCTGCGTATTTTGCAATACGATTCACACCAAAAATTAATTATAGGCATTTTCCCACATTCACAGAAAATACTTACTATAATCATTTTGCTACATAAGCATTATCCCACATTTTGTATTGGGCGAATAATATTATAAGTAGACAAAAAGATTGTAAGCTAATTTAATTCAATTCTGGTAGTCGTGAAATAAAGTTTAATTTGTATAATTCAAAAAAGTGTTTTACTGTGAGTATCCAGTCAGACCCCATGGGCGGTCTGACTGTACCTTTTTTTAGATCAAGGAAACGTCCTTGATTAACTTACATATAATTTGTTTATTTATTTTTTCTTTATTTTCCTCACACCTAGATTAGATAATAAGAAGTAGTATAACTTTACAGAAGGAAAGAATTTATTTATGTAATGCCTGCCTTCAATATTCCCAAAGCGAAAGGTTGATACGGGACCATTAAGATAGTTGTAAAAAGGTTGTATCAAAAATGCCAGAGATAGATGAATGCGTCCTTCAATTAAAAAAAAAAAAAAATAGAGAGCAATGAAACAAACGGAATTCAAAAACATATAGCATGTAGTTTTAGCTATTATATAAAGTGTAGTTTTGATGATAGTTTAGATAAATTTAATATTTATTTTGGTGAAGATGCACCATTTATGTTTGTAGATAATTTAATTAAAGACTGTACAGAAATTTAAACAAATTATTTAACAAAAGACATACATACATATGACAGAACTTTCAAATATTGAACAATCTTCTTTCAACCTATCAACAGTTTGTCATATTTGTGAAAAAAGCTTAGGAACTGACAAAGTTCGAGACCACTGCCATTTTACTGGCAAATATACCTAGAGGAGCCGCCCATAACTCTTGCAATCTACTTTATAGAACAGTAAAGTTTATACCGGTATTTTTTCATAACTTTTCTTCCTATGATTGTCATTTGTTTATAAAAGAACTATCAAAATTTGATACTCCTCTTAGCAAAGAATTATATATATCGCTATCAAAATTTATACTTGTTGAACAAAGTGAATCTTTTGAAATTTGGCTTCTAGATTCTTTTCGTTTTATGGCCTCTAGTTTGGAAGCACTTTCCAACAGTTTTAATGATTGTGATTTTCATATCCTCACTAAAGTTTTCCAACATAAAAAAGAGTTTAATTTGATTACAAGAAAAGGAGTATTTCCATATTCATATATTGACTCAATGGAACGCTTTAATGAAAAAAGTCTTCCCAAAAGAGAAAATTTGTACAATATTTTAAATAATTCTGAATGTAGTTATGAAGAATATGAACATGCCCAGTTTGGAATACGTTTAAATGTAAGAATATGTTAGATTATACAAAATTATACTTAAAAACTGATGTTCTCCTTTCAACTGGTATTTTCAAAACTTTAGAAAAATTTGTAAAAATATTTATAAACTTGATCCATGTCAATATTACACAGCACCAGGATTATCTTGGGATGCTATGTTAAGAGTTACTAAAATAGAGTTAGAGTTACCTACTGATATAAATATGTATAATTTTATACAGGGTGGTATCAGAGGAGGATTAGTTCAGTGTTCAAAAAGATACTCTAAAGCGAACAACAAGTATTTGGAAGATTTTGATAGCACTAAGTCTTTAGAATATTTAATGTACTTAGATACTAATAATTTCTATAGCTGGGCAATGTCAGAATATCTTGCATACGGAGAATTTGAGTGGGTTTATGATGAGGAGATTGTAAAAAATCTAGATATAACTAATATTTCAGATAATTCACATATTGGCTCTTTTTTAGAAGTAGATTTAGAATATCCTCAAAACCTACACGAAACCCACAATTATTAACCGTTTTGTCCAGAAAACAAAGTTGTTGATAGCTCGAAATGTAGAAAGCTAATTGCAGACCTCACATCTAAAACAAAATATCAAATCCATTACAGAAATCTTAAGCAATGTCTAAAAAATGAATTGATATTAAAAAAAATTATACTTCAGAGTATGAACCTAATAACACATTTAACCTACCAATATTAAATAAAATAATTCTTGGTATGATGAAGGATGAAAATAATGGAAATATAATGAAAGAGTTTGTGGGGCTTCGATCAAAAATGTATTCATTCCCAACAGAGAATATGAATGAAGTAAAAAAATCAAAATGTGTAAAAAAAATCATGCATAACCAAATTGCTCCTAACCAAATTAATACAAATGCACGAGGTCATTATAGACTTCAACTTGAGCATGATTCCTTTTTTTCAGAGACAGACGATAATATTTGTTACAGTACCAACCGCCATAGCAAGGGTTAATATAATTTAACCACCCACAAGGGTTAATGATTTTAAGTTTTAAAACAATGCATTTTTGCATTAATCAAAAATGCAACGAACTCAAAATTTTATACTTTTTATTAAAACTGCATATTCCTTCCCAAAACGAAAATGCAATTTGAAACTTTTGTGTAAATGAATAATTTGCAGACGAAATACCAGGAATTAATTTTTTAGCTTTCTGCACTCATTTGATTTTTTTATTAAAATTGCATTTCTGTTCCCAAACGAAAATGAAACTTTAAACTTTTGCTTTGACAAATAATTTGCAGAAGCAATTCAGCGAATTTGAATTTGATCTATTTTAATTTTAGCTTTTTAGAAAGAAAATGTATGAAAAATAAGTCAGTAATAAAACAACCTAAAAACGAAAAACATCTTTTTTGTATGAACTCTCAATAGAGATACCACAACTAATATATTCATGGACATTGATAATGAATTTATAAAATTTTTAAATCAATCATCTGACTATGAGTAGTTAATGAATATACATAGATGTTTAATTTGTATATTATGTTTATAAATAGATTATATAAAAAAAAAACAAAATCTTTTATTTTCAATTACTTAATGTGTTTCATTTTCCAAATATTTTGCGATTGTATATTTTCAGTTTCATAATCTAGCATTTTACGATTTCTAGTTACTCGTGGAGAATACTGATACGGTAAAGTTGATTGCTTCAAATTTGTGTGCTTTTCTTCCTTTAATAGTAGATATTCTAATTTTTGGTGTTCCACTATTTGAAAAATTTTTAAGGCGTTTAGCTACTGAAGATGCAGAAGAAGGATTAACTTTTTGTACTGTTGTATCCATATCAATTTTATCATCATAATCGTTGCTATAGAGATTCACGGGCATGTTTTTATTAGATTGTGTTCAAACACTGCTTTGCTCTGGTTGCATTGTTTGTGTTTCAATATGCTTTTTATATGCTATTCTAGTTTGAGTTGTAGTGTACACACATTGCCCACTCTGAAATTCATACATACGATCCAAATCAGAGTAGGGTATACAATAGATCAAATAACTGCATTTATCGATTAACTCACATTCACTAGAATATAGGACAAGTATGCATGGAAATGAATACATGTTACTCAATCAGAATGCAAACAAACTACATTAAGTGTTTTGATGTAAATGAGTACATTTACAAATACCAATATTCTGATTGGCTAGTACAATTACAGAGAGAGTAAATCTTGATATATCCATGGTACCGATAAAGACAAATAGAACTTTGTCAATAAGTATAATAAGTTAGAAAGGCTAAGAACTAATTTCAAACTTAGTATATAAGAACAAACAAAATTAAATAAAATCAGACTTGAAATTCCAATACTAATTCGGCAACAACCTGCCTTGTGTTTTAATCAAAAGTCTCAAAAACAATTCGGCAGTTCCTTTGAACGCCTTGCAAATCAGCTGAAACCCTGACAGCTACGAAAAATAACCAAGGGCTATAGGGAACTTATACAACACTACAAAACAAAAACCATTACAGAGTTTCATTATCGCGTAAATTGTTATATTTAAGACTTGTGGTCTGATATGATGAGTTTTGCTTTCCAATTAAATATTTCGCTAATTCTTGTTTAATACAATAGCATTTGTTAATATCTTTTAAAGTGTGTGAAGCGTATAATGGTAAAAGTTTTCGATGAAGAAAATTAGAATCAGAATTTTTGTTTTGAAGCTTCTCATAAACTGATGATTGAATAACTATTAGTTTTGATAAATTATTAGACATTTTCTAAAATTGTTCCAATAACTCGACTTAATACTGAAGACATTATGATTGGTAAAAATCCTCCCTTTCGAATTAGATGTTTCCTCTTTTGTTTCACAGAGGTTTGTGGTGAACAAACTTTTCTTATCGTATTTTTATATGGTTTTATATTTTCAAATACTGTTCTCTTTAATACTGTTCTTTTTTTTAATCACATTGAAAAGTATTTCATATATAGTTTTAATAGCAACATCATCAACAGATTTTAAAATTGCATTTCATAGTTTGGGCTTCGCTTTTTTAAGAACATAAAGAATATGTTTGTTCTCCCTTAACAATTTTAGATTGGAGGTCATTGTTTGTATTTGCAAATATTGAATAGTAAGTATTATTAAATATATCAGATCTGAATCTTAATGCGTTGTGTAAGTAATGGAATTAAAGTTACTGTTAATACATATTAATTCAATTTCTAAAAAATTCCAAAAGAACAATTTATCTTAATACAAAATCTAAAACTTCAAAATAAAAATAAAAAAGAAAACAAAAAAAAACACCAGACCAAATTATTTAACGTAAAAGAAAAAAAAACACTTACACGACAAAAAGTCAGTCATTTACCTCTACTAGTTTATTTTAAATTAAGTAAGTCATTTACCTTAAATTAAGTAAGTCATTTACCTTTAAAAAGGTTTTATATTACAATAGTGCAAAATAAGGCATTTATAAAAATTGTATATTTGATATTGTTATTGTTGTTAATTTTAATTTAGACGTAAGAAATTAACTTGTATAAAAGACCAGCAATAATAAAGAAATTTAGGCAAACAAAGATTAACTTTTCTTCTGATTGCTTGACTAAGTCTCGGTGTTTCTACCCAGACTCAACTTTTAATTAAAATTAGCACAAGGTGTTTCTACCTGGGCTAAACTCAGTAGCTAAATTTAGTTTTTAAACAATTCTGAACTCCAAGGGAAGCCTTTGGTGTTCAAAGGCAATTTATTGCGATCAAACATTTGGTGACCCCGACGGTCCTGAAACTATAAAAGGATCACTACAATACACGCAACAACTATATTTCAAGAGCGTTCCTAACGATAACTGAGAAGCAACGCAACTCAACTATGGCATCATTTGAAGAACTGGTAGCAGCCCAACAAAAAACGGCGGAGCAAATAAATACAATAATCCGTAACGTGAAAAAGGACCCGGCTACAAGAAAAAGTAAAGAGTACTATTTGGAGCGTCTACAACGGCTTAACACGGCATGGCTAGAATTTGAAGGCACTGACAACAAAATAAGGTGTCTGTCAGGTTTACCTTTGCATGACCAGTATTTTACGGATCTATACCTGCGCATTTCTGGCGACACACTAAAGTACAAAGAATTGTTTGAGCTCGAAATTAAAAAATTGTTACAACCAATAATCAAATCATCAATTAGACTACCAATAGAAACCGAAGGTGCAAAAAGCGGTATACAGGGAGAGCCGCACCTTGACGAAATCACAAGTAAGGTTCTTCGAAATCAACGGGCATTGACGAGAGCGCTAAGACGAATAATGGACGAAGTAAAGGCTGACGAAGATCGAGAGGAATCATTTTATCAGAGCAAATTAACACTCATTGATAAATATATGCATGACTTCTCGACAAACAACGATACGTTATGGCAGCTAACTACCAAAGATCAAATTGACGATTACACTTTGGATGAATTTTACGAAATGCAAGCTGAAGTGCACAACACTCGTTGTAAGCTGCAACAGTATGTCAACAGCGCCAGCGAAGTTACTCCACAAAAGGCCGGAGGAATTGAGCATTGCCAACCCCAGTTACCAAAAATTCAGATTCCAAGATTCAGCGGCAGTTACCTACAATGGGTAGCCTTTAAAGACCTTTACACTCAGCTGATCCATAACACAAAAATGAGCGAAGTTGAGAAAATGTTTTACTTAACCACACACCTGACAGACGAGCCAAAAAATTTAATTAAACATTTACCAATTGCAACAGCAAACTATGAAGTAGCATGGAAAATTTTGGTTAATAGATACGACAACAAAAGGCTTATTGTGACAACACTACTTGACAACTTCTTTGCTCATCCACAAATAAAAAACGAAACGGCACAAGCGCTAAAAGGGTTACATGATCTCACTAAAGAATGCATCCATGGTCTGAACGCACAAGAAATTCAGTGAACAACTGGGACGCCATCATGGTTCACATATTGCTAAAGAAGCTCGATTACTCCACTCGAACACTATTTGAACAATCACTAAAGGACAATAAAGGCCTCGTGAGTCTACATGAACTACTAAGATTTATCGAGCATCGGTTTCAAGCATTGGAAACTCGCGGAAAATCTTGCGAATTTGCTGGGGGGAAGGGTAGAGCCAAACTTACAACAGCAGCTACAACAAATCTAAACTGTAAGGTATGTGGATCAATAGGACATCCCATATATTACTGTGAAAAGTTCCTCAAAATGTCTCCAGCTGAGAGACTACAGTGGACACAAAAGAGAAGACTTTGTGTCAACTGTTTTAAATCAGATCATGTTACCAAGAAATGTACCTCACGGTCTTGTTCAAAGTGTACAAAAAGGCACAATACATTATTGCACTTGGAATTACCAAGAGAAAACACAACAGCAACATCAGCGGAAGGCTATCAAAAGGCACAAGGCCCAGCCTCTGCATCAAATAAAGGTACCCCAATCGTAGCCACAACAAACAAGCAACTCATCGACAACAGTTACATATTACTAGCCACTGCAAGAGTAAAGGTAATTGGAGACAACGGCCGTAGCTGCATATTCCGAGCTCTCCTAGACTCTGGATCGCAAGTTAATTTGGTTTCGAACAGAGTACTGAGCAAGTTATCGCTGAATGCTTCAGACTCTTCACTGTGCATTAAAGGAATAGGCCGAAAGACTCACAATGCCTCCCGACGGATCAATATGGAGCTACATGCATGTTCAGGCAATTACACTACCAGAGTCGAAGCATTTGTTCTTCCGACTATTGTAGCGCCTCAGCCTACCAAATCATTCGACACATCAGGTTGGAACCTTCCTGAAAACATTAATTTAGCTGATCCATGGTTCAATCAAATGGATAAAATTGATATTTTGATTGGAGCAGAATTTTATCATCAGCTGTTGCGCCCACAACAAATAAGGATCAACCACAAACTACCAATTTTACAAAATACAGTCTTGGGTTGGGTCGTCACGGGTAAGCTACAAGAAAGCAATGCCAAATTAGTTACCTGTGCAGTGTTTACCACGGAAGAGCAAACTACAAACCAGCTTATTGAAAATTTCTGGAAGCTTGAGGACACGAATAGTACAGAACGAGCACTATCATTAGCTGAGAAACGTTGTGAAGATCACTTTGCTCAAAACGTAACAAGGAACAAAGACGGGAGATTCGTTGTTCGCCTACCATTTGCAGAAAACACATGCATTCTAGGAAGTTCTAAAACAATGGCGTTCAATCGATTTCTAGCATTAGAAAAACGATTGAATCTTAATCCCGAGCTAAAAACTGAATACAACAAATTTATGCAAGAGTACGAAACCTTAGGACACATGGAAGAAATAAATGAAGATGATATTCCTGATGTCCATTACGTCATGCCTCACCACTGCGTACTGAAACCTGAAAGTTCCAGTACAAAACTCAGAGTCGTGTTTGATGCATCAGCTAAAACTTCCAGCGGCTCCTCCCTCAATGACATCATACATTCCGGACCAACCGTGCAAAGTGAATTATTTTCGGTTCTGTTGAGATTCAGGATGCATAAGATTGCCTTTACTGCGGACATCGAGAAGATGTACCGGCAAATCCAAGTCCATGACGCAGATCAGATATTCCAGCTCATCATTTGGAGATATAACAAGCATCAAGACATCAAATACTATCGTCTAAAAACTGTAACCTACGGCACCTCATCTGCACCATACTTAGCAACCAAATGCCTTCAGCAGTTAGCTATTAATAAGACCACAGAATATCCACAAGGCGCCACAATATTACGTAATGACTTTTATGTGGACGATTGCCTCAGTGGAGCTGACTCCATCAGTTCAGCGATAGAGTCACAACGACAATTAAGCTCACTCTTAAGAGAAGCTGGGTTTAAACTTCGAAAATGGTGTTCAAATCATCCTCAGTTATTAAGTGGAATTGCACCTGAAGACCAGGAGATCAACTTGGACTTAGATGAAACCTCAGATCATTCGATTAAGACACTCGGACTAATATGGCTACCAAGGTCTGATCAGTTATGTGGGCGATCACAAAGACCAACGGCTAACGGTGTGACAAAAAGAATAGTAAGCTCAGAACTTGCCAAAATATTTGATCCGTTAGGGCTTTTTGGGCCAGTAGTTGTACGAGCCAAAATATTTTTGCAGGAGCTGTGGCGATTACCAATTTCGTGGGATGAAGAGTTACCCATCAATTTGCAGCACGAATGGAATAAATTCCGCACAAACATAGAAACGTTAAACAAAATTAAAATCGACAGATTTGTACTAAAAAACGGAAACCCAACATCAACGCAAATTCATACGTTTGTTGATGCATCTGAACGAGCGTACGGAGCAGCAATTTACATCCGCTCGACATATAAAGACAAAACTGTATTGACAAGATTGATATGTTCCAAGTCCCGAGTAGCACCGATTAAAAAACAAACGCTGCCTCGGCTGGAATTATGCGCCGCGGTGTTAGGTGTAGAACTAGCAAATAGAGTAAAACAAGATCTCCGCCTACAAAATACCGCAACCTTTTTTTGGTCAGATTCGAAAATTGTTCTCGCTTGGATAAATTCATCAGCATCATCCTACCACACGTTTGTAGCAAACAGAATAGCAAAAATTCAAGGATTAAGCGATTCAAATCAATGGCGACATGTCAGCTCAAAGGAAAACCCAGCAGACGCAATATCTCGAGTATTAGCGCCAGAAATACTGTCACAACACTCAATTTGGTTTTATGGTCCCCTATTCCTTTCGGGACAAAACTGTGTCTGGTCAAACTCGCCTATACAAGTTAGTACGTTGCCTTGCAACGAAGAACGTAAAATGACGAAGCATATTTTAACAACATCAATCCTTCAACCAAGGTACGAAGAGATAATAAAACGAATAAATCATCGAAACTCGTTCAAAACTCTACAACACACGATCGGTTATGTATTAAGATTTATCAGAAACGCTAAGGCTACTAAAAATTGTCGTTCGACCAAAAGGGCACTCGATGCATACGAAATGGAAGAAGCTATGAACATTATCATCAAGATTATCCAAGCAGCAGAATTCGGGGAAGAATTGGAAAGGCTTTCACACAAAACACCTGTTCAAAAATCGAGTCACTTGGTTTCATTAAATCCATTCCTGGATGAACATCAGATAATGCGCGTAGGTGGTCGTCTGGAGCAATCAACATTAACGTTCAAAGCAAAGCATCCAGCGATTCTATCACACAATCACCTCATGACAAAATTACTGATGAATATGCTACACAAAGAAAATCGTCATTGCGGTCCACAGGCCTTGTTGGCAGCCTCTAGAGCACAATTCTGGATTACGAACGGAAAATCATTAGCACGCAGTACCATCCATAAATGTATACGATCCACTAGAGCTAGGCCAATACTTTTCAAACAATTAATGGGAAATCTTCCAGCTGACAGAGTCACGCCAGCACGTCCATTCATAACTACAGGTGTTGACTACTTTGGACCAATTTGGATCCATCACAAAATCAGAGGCAAAAGACCAGATAAGGCTTACATAGCAGTCTTTTGTTGTTTCGCTACTAAGGCCATTCACATGGAAGTAGTGTCCAATTTGTCTACAGAATCATTCATTGGAGCACTACGGCGTTTCATCAGTAGAAGAGGCCATTGTCAGACATTGTATTGCGACAATGCCACTAACTTCGTCGGAGCAAACAATAAGCTCGCCGAATTAGAATAATCACTATACTCTCAAGCAGCGCAAGAAAAAATAACACAAATATGCAGCAATCAGTCAATAAATTTCAAATTTATCCCACCAAGAGCCCCTCATTTTGGTGGGCTTTGGGAAGCGGCAGTAAAATCCGCCAAACATCTCTTATTGAGAAGCGTCCATGCAGCATCACTTACCTATGAAGAATTGGCAACGGTAGTGGTTGAAATAGAAGCCATCTTAAATTCGCGACCGTTGATCCCTCTTTCATCAAACTACGATGATCTTCAAGCGCTCACCAGGTCACTTTCTAGTAGGTGAACCCTTGACATCAGCAGTGGATGTAAATGCTCAATTTCCAAGACTGTTGTTAGATGCAAGGTGGAAAATAACATCAGAAATAAAACATAAATTCTGGAAGGAATGGACACAAAATTATCTACATGAACTACAGCAAAGAGGAAAATGGAAATCACCTTCACCGAACGTCATTGAAGGCATGCTTGTTATCCTTAAAGAAGACAACACTCCAGTGCTACAATGGCCACTGGGTAGAATCAGCCGAATATATAAGGGAGATGATGGACTTATCAGGGTTTGCGACGTCAAAACGGCAAGGGGAACCCTCAGGAGACCAATTCATAGATTGGCTCCGTTGTTCAACGATTCCCACATAGAACACTCCGAATACGACAACCCGTTTGCGCAAAAGAGGCAACATCTATCAGAAGATGATAATATGCAGCCAAAACGAAAGGTAGTACAATATTCTTCATTGGGAGTCATCAGTACAATTTTTGTTTCACTCCTCCTGCTACCGATAATTCTAGCCTCTCCAATAAATATTACAGAACTTTCCTCCGATCTAGGATTGTGTTTCGAAGGCATAGGGTCAACAAAATTAGTAACAGCTACCTGGAAAATTATTATATACTACGATCTAACACCAATTTGGGATAAAAATAAGGTTCTAGAAGCTGGAATAACATCATTTTCAAAGCTCTGCAAGCAAGCAATAGCTACGGAGTCATGTGAAACGCTTGTCCTACAACTTCGGCATACTTGGAACACCCTTATTCAAGAGTCAGATCTTATAACTCCAAGACGAAACCGGAGAGCTGCATTAGACATTGTGGGGAATATGGCCCATGCGTTATTTGGAATTCTTGACTCAGATTATTCAGAACAAATGGCTCAAACTATAACCAACGTAAAAGAAAACGAGGAGTATCTTCACCTGTTACTAAGAAACCAAACTTCAGTAATAGATTCGACAATCAACATTCTTAAGCAAAGCGAGAACAATACTAAGGTGCGTTTCTCAGAGCTTAAAAAAGGCATCTATCATGATTTAAACTCAGTTATAAATGAGACTTCAAATGTACGACAAGCTCAAAATCTAATGTCTCTGGCGATTCAATTAAATGCACTCGCGTCAGATTTACAACGAATTGAAACAGAGTTGATCGCTGCCCTCACACATACGAATCACGGTAATATAAGTCCACTTATCCTCACACCAAGGCAGTTAAGATCAGAGATTACTAAAATTAAAGGACACCTTCCCATGGGTCGCGCATTACCAATTGAAGATACTTATTTGCTAGAGTTATACAAAATCATGACTATCAAGGGCACAGTAGCACAGGGGAGAATTATGTTCATGATTGAACTACCTTTAGTGAATCAAGAACACTTTGAACTCTTCAAGGTGATCCCTATACCCACCAAGATGAACGACACAGCCATCGCTATAACAACCAATATAGAATATCTAGCTGTGAACCACCACCGAGATGAATACTTGACATTAAATACATTCCAATTCAACAAATGTACTTTAGTTCGGAGCGACATATACCTATGCTCTATGTAACAAGTCAGCGTAACTCGAGACCCAAGCAGCTTCTCCTGTGAAATTGCTCTCTTCAACAAGAGAACATCTCCACTATGTAGCTTCGGTCACATACAGAACAAGGTTTATTTTGTCGCACTGAACACCATCAACCGTTGGCTTTATTCAACAATATATCCATTGGAACTAATTGCAGTCTGTGACTCTGAAACCATACACATTCACATCAAACATTCTGGCCTCTTGTCGATGAAATCAACTTGTATCATAAAGGGAAATATACTAACTATCCATGGGCATGAAACTAGTGTCTCTACTCTCCGTAATTCATATGCCATGGTTGGAAATATTACGGCAATTGGTAAACCGTCCGAGATTAAGAGACTTCTAGCACCAAATATTAATTTAGACACCAAACTAGATGAACTCACCGACATCCAAAGGCAATTAGCAGAGATGAAGAATTTTCCAAAAGAAATAAGTTATCCGGTTCTTCATCATCCATACATTAGCCTGTTGGCGCTACTTCTGTCATTGCTGATCATCGTGATTCTAATAGGATGGCGACTTAAATGCTACAAAGGGGCATCAATCAACCTGGCTCCAACACCACCAAGGCCTACACCACGACAGCGTAATTCTGAAGTTTAAAAATAGCTAAGTTAAATATCTATTATCTACATATTACATATCGATTTTATATATTCTTTCGCCATTCGCTCAAGACGGCGGAGAATGTTAATACATATTAATTCAATTTCTAAAAAATTCCAAAAGAACAATTTATCTTAATACAAAATCTAAAACTTCAAAATAAAAATAAAAAAGAAAACAAAAAAAAACACCAGACCAAATTATTTAACGTAAAAGAAAAAAAAACACTTACACGACAAAAAGTCAGTCATTTACCTCTACTAGTTTATTTTAAATTAAGTAAGTCATTTACCTTAAATTAAGTAAGTCATTTACCTTTAAAAAGGTTTTATATTACAATAGTGCAAAATAAGGCATTTATTAAAATTGCTAAAATTGTATATTTGATATTGTTATTGTTGTTAATTTTAATTTAGACGTAAGAAATTAACTTGTATAAAAGACCAGCAATAATAAAGAAATTTAGGCAAACAAAGATTAACTTTTCTTCTGATTGCTTGACTAAGTCTCGGTGTTTCTACCCAGACTCAACTTTTAATTAAAATAAGCACAAGGTGTTTCTACCTGGGCTAAACTCAGTAGCTAAATTTAGTTTTTAAACAATTCTGAACTCCAAGGGAAGCCTTTGGTGTTCAAAGGCAATTTATTGCGATCAAACAGTTACGTTTTCCTGAGATATTATTTGAAAATATGTTTGGTTACGCACTTTTTTATTATTATTTTTAGCGGAAATCAAATTGTTCAAAATAATGAAGTGTTCTCAATAAATCTTTTGAAAACAATTTTTAATTTGGAAAATGGACTCAAAGTTGAAGTGTGAGTTTTGACCTTATGTCTCATTCATCAACACTTCAAACAAAAAAAGACATTTTTTGAAATTTCACAACTTCAGCTTCAAAAAAGCTATGAGAAATATATTCATACATAAGGAATATATCAGGATGGTTGGCTACAGCAACAATAGCATCATCATCATTAACTGAAGCACCATCCCCTTATCACAAATATATGGATGAGGATGGGGATCGAATTTTACTGGAAATAAATTTAAGTTCCCTAGTTGGAGAAGAAAAACAGTTATCCGCTGCACCATCAGCATATGCACAAAATATGGACAATGATGGTGATGAATATTTGTTAGAATTTAGTTTAGATTTTTAAGAAATTAATAAATAAAAAATTTGTTTTTATATAAAAGAAAAATTAAAGTCAATAAATATGTCTAATCCAAATAACCTTATCCGACCTGCCGTAATAAATGCCCCAAATCCAAGTATACCTCCAATTGCTGCTGTCCAAGCATCATGCGTTCAACCCGTACAGAACATAAATCCTGCTATGATAGCTAGCATAGTGCAGAATATATTAGAGACGCAATGTCATGACCTTTTATGGGCAAATTCCTAATTGAACTCTAAATCTGCAAATTTCTCGGACCAGACGATTGATCCATCTCCCATTAATAGCATTTCGGACCTTGACAAAGTTCCCGATGTAGTAAGATGTTTGCGTGATTTTTCTGAGAATCCAGGGAAGTTTAGCTCCTGGAAGAAAAGTGTAGATCGAATTCTTTAGATCTACGAACCTATTAGAGGTACTCCCAAGTATTATGGAATTCTGAGTGTAATAAAATTGTTGGTGGGGCAGACGCCGGCCTAGAGTCATACAATACGCCTTTGAATTGGAAGGCAATATCCAAATGTCTGACGTTACACTATGCTGACAAAAGAGATATTCGCACATTGAAATATCAAATGATATCCTTGGTGCAAGAGGCCTTAATGGCGATTTGTCGCGCTTTTTAGGCATAAGGGAACCCGTGGATCTGCCACAGGCCCTTCATCTCTGCCTAAAACTTGAAAATCAAAATTTCCGTCCTGATTATGCTCGACGAAGTCGAAATATTTCTAATGGAATTTTTGATCGGACAGACCAAAAACAAAAGCCCAGGTTTCAGCAGAAGAACCATCAAAGCCAACAACAATTTTATCCTCAACTAGCATATTTAACACGTCCACCGTTTCAAAACCCGAGTTCCCATTATATAAGAAATAATCACCAACACGCATATTTTCATCCACAACGTTCTGTAGTATCTAAACCGCAGCCTAGACCCGAGCCTATGGATGTTGACCAAAGCATCTATTCAAAGAGAGTGAATTACATGAATCGACCAAGGCAAAACGACTTTTATGGTAAAAGACCACCACAGTTACCATTCCATGCCCCAGCAAATAAAATACATAGAAACTTCTACTGAGACGCTTCTAATCATGTACCAGATGGAGCGTATTATCAGGAGTATCCTCCGGAAGAAAGTGGAGTATAAATCAACTCAGAAAATTCAAATTATTTACAGGATTATCATCAACAAATTAAGGAAGAGGCAATAGCGAACCAAGAAGAGCAACCAGTAAATACTAGCGACTTACTCTTTTTAGGTTAACGAATTCATCGCTACCTTATGTACGATGTAAAACAGAAACTGAAAAAATTCTCAATATCTTAATAGACATTGATATTGAGAATAATAATCATACCGAATCAAGAAAAAATTTATACAAGATATTGAAATTAGTAGTCATACATTTATTAATCATTTCAATATTTGGAACAAATAATTTGAATTTTACATCCTTCCTAACTTAAGGTCTTTTCATGGGATATTGGGTAACGATAGTTTGAAGCAATTAGGAGCAGTTATTTACACCAGAGATAGTTACATGTTGCTTGAAAACGGAACTAAAATCAAAATTCATCAAAGAAAGTCAGAATCGATCAACATGATCAAAATAAGGGATGAACTTATGACAGACAAACAATGCAAAATTATTGCAAAGTTGACAGGGAAAATGCCAAATTTATTTGCTGAACCAGATATAAAGTTAACATATACCACCAAGGTTATAGGGGAAATTCGAACAAGTAGTGATACACCAGTGTACACTCGATACTAGACTTACCCCATGGCTTTAAAAGCTGAGGTGGAAAACCAGATTCAAACAATGCTTAATGATGGCATCATAAGACCATCACGTTCACCATACAACTCACCAGTATGGATTGTTCAGAAAAAACCGGATTCAGCCGGGAATAAACAGTACAGAGTTGTAACAGACTTTAGGAAGATTAACGCGCTAACTATAGCGGACAGATATCCAATTCCGTACATCAATGAAGTTCTTGCGCAATTAGGAGATAATTTTTTTTTCGGTACTCGATCTTAAAAGCGGATTTCATCAGATCCCGCTAAAAGAATCTGATATAGAAAAAAAACAGCATTTTCCGTTAACAATGGAAAATATGAATATACGAGACTACCATTTGGCTTGAAAAACGCCCCATTTATTTTTCAAAGAGCGCTTGACGATATATTATGCGAATGTATCGGAGTATGTTGTTTCGTACAAATCGACGATATAATTGTTTTCAGCCAAAAAGAATACGATTATGCCCGTAATTTAGAGAAAGTTTTCAGCATTCTTGAATGTGCGAATATGAAAGTCCAGTTGGGCAAATGTGATTTTTTTTAAAAATTAGTCGAGTTTGTAGGTTTTATTATTTCTTCCGAGAGAATAACAGCAAATCCGAAAGATTCCGCCTCCCAAGACACTGAAAGAGTTAAGATCGTTTCTAGGTCTTTCAGGGTATTACCGTCGCTTCATTCAGGATTATGCGAAGCTCGCTAAACCTCTGACATCCTTTTTAAGGGGGGAAGAAGGATATGTATTCCAAATTAAAATAAATTTAAATTTAGAAGCTATTTCAGCTTCTAATAAGATAAAATCAACTCTCGTTTCTGGGGATATAATGTTGACATATAAAAATTTTAACAAGGAATTCACATTAACTACTGATGCATCAAATTTTGCCCATGGTGCAGTACTCTCCGACGAGGAAAAACCAATAATGTTCATATCTAGAACACTGAGCAAGACCGAGGAAAATTATGCAGCTGACGAAAAGGAAATTTTAGCAATTATATGGGCATTGAATTCTTTAAGAAACTACTTATACGGTACTGCTAAAATAAATATTTATACTGACCATCAGCCCCTTACCTATGCGTTAAGTAGCAAGAACAATAACGCTAAGCTAAAACGCTGGAAAGCTATTTTGGAAGAATATAACTATCAATTGCACTATAAACCGGTAAAAATTAAAGTTGTCGCCGATGCCTTCTCAAGAATTCCACCTGAAATAAAAACACTCACATCGAGTGGACATAATAAGAAAAGTTCTTCCGAAAATTTGATATACTCTCTAGAAGTACCTATTAACGTGTTCAAAAATCAAATTTTTCTTAATCAAATCAAAATCAGTCGTATAAATTTAAAATAATTTTCCCAACTTACCATACACACATAGTTACGGAACAATATTACGATTCAGAAAATCTGTTAAGAATTCTGAAACGTTACTTAAATCCATCTCTCGTAAACTTCATTAAAACCGATGAGCGCATTATGGGAAAAATTCAGGAAATATATTGTTTTCTTTTTAGTAGTTACAGGATAAGGTTTACGCAATTACAGATCGAAGAGGTCATTGATGAGCAAGAGTAGGAAAATTTAATTTTGCGCACACATAATTGTGCACACAGAAATGCCCGTGAAAATAAAATTCAAATTATCGAGAAGTATTATTTTCCGTCTATGAATCATAGGATTGGTGGGATAATAAAAAATTTTATGGTCTGTAAAGAGAACAAGTACGATCGTTATCCTGCCAAACCAGAAATTCAACCAACACCCATTCCACAATTTCCTCGACAAATTGTCCACTTTGATATTTTTATCTCGGATAAACATTTAGTTTTGACAGCCATAGATAAATTTTGTAAGTTTGCAGTAGCGGAGATGATTAAATCCAGAGCTGCCGAAGATATTATACAACCTTTGAGGGACATACTTTTTTCCCTTCTTCCTGAGACTATAAGTTTTGATAACGAAAAATCTTTTAATTCAATTTCCATTAACCAAAAGATAGAAAATGAATTGGGTATTAAAATTTATCGCACACCGCCATACACAAGCTGTTCAAATGGGCGAGTGGATCAATTCCACTCGACGCTTCGAGATATCAAGAGATGTCTTAAGACTGAGATAGCTCATGGTACATTTAAGGAGTTACTGGAAAGATCAGTAAAGGAATAATTTTTTTCTATTCATTCAACAACTAATAAAAAACCCGTTGAAGTTTTATATGGCAGAAATATTGGTAGTGACCCAGAGCAACTAAAAAATTCCCATTGGGAGACAATGCGTAGGATACCGAAAAACCAAATATCAGATCTCAGTTATCACAATAGATCAAAAGAACCACTGAAGACATACTCTAATGGAGACATTATATATTTCCGAATTAATAAGTGACTCGTTAATAAGCTTACCCCAAGATACAAAAAGGAGGTAGTGGCTAGTAACCGAAATTCTACAGTTAAAACAAGATCTAGAAGGACAGTTCACAAAAATCTAACAAGAACCTAAAATATCGATATCTTTTCTTTGCAGATTAATTCTTATAATTTGTAGAGCAGAATTTCAGATAGTCGACTATACGTTCGCTCATATCGTAGTCATAAATAATGGACAAAGCAAAGTACAAGACGAAATCTTTAGAATTATCCACCCAATAGATATGAAACAATACGACACTTTCGTAAAGGAAGCAAAAACATTTGTTGAACGGAATATCCTTAAAACCAATCCTTTGTATCCTATCCTGAATGAAGAAATAACTCAAGCATTGTACTTAATCCAAAATATTATTCCTTTTAATAGTATTAATAATAATAAAAGTAAGGGTAACAGTAATAATATTAAAGATAATAATACTAAAATCGGAAAAGGTAGCTCCTTAAAAAATAAGAGATCATTTAACATTATTGGCACTGCATGGAAGTACATCGCTGGCCCTCCAGACCAAATCAAAATCTTACCAAAAAGGAAAATAATAAGAAGCCGGGAGAAAATAAGAAGGAAAGAATAAAAATTCTTGAAGTGCTCATTTTACCGCCAATAGATGTCCCATTATTTCTAGCATTGTATGATGGAAATGATAATATTCTTCTGGACGTTCTTCAGAAGTTTGAGCAAAAAAATATTCAACAATTATAATTTTAATATTTATTTTTATAAATCTTTAAAAAAAATTTTAAATAAACTTAGTACTAATACATCATTTTCATATAAATTAAAATAATTAAAGAAACTTAATATTTGTTTAAAAGAAATATTTTTACATCTTAAATAAATAAAAATACAACAGTATAAACCACATACTTAGATTGAATGTTTCACTTTGAAGTCGTCTTTTATTGCAGATGAAAGTTTTAGAGTTTGTATTTAAAAATCAAATGAATTGTTTAATAGGTGGTTGGCCAGCAGAGCAGAAGAATTCAGCTGATTTATTTTTAGGAAAGTAAAATGCAACCCAATGCTGTCCAGGTTTATGTGATGGATCAGTGTTAGCAATATAAAAACATGGTTTTTTAACTGATTTTGTCGGTGATTTATTGCATGCATAACGCCTTTAAATTTACTCTTTGCTATATTGTTTGAATTCAAAGTATGTTTTATTGTAATTGAATTCATAGCTTTTAAAAAATACTGCAAGCCCTGTCATGAGACAGGGTATAACACAGTAGATAAATATTACGCAAAAGTTAACCACCAACTTTCCCTAATAATAAACAAAATTAAGACAGATACTTATACAAGCGAGACAGTTGAAGTACTAATATCTAGCTATAGAAATAGGGCCTTGGATATTTTTATCCGTGGATTAAATGGAGACGTTTCTAGGATGCTCGCAATCCAGAAGGCAAAAACTCTAACTGAAGCATACACTTCATGCCTCGAATTTCAGAATTTGAATTTTAGAAACAATTCTATTCACCCTCGCTATCCCAATACAATAACTACCCCAATGAACCAAATGTACATAACAGGAAATTCAAACAGACCACAATTACCACCAAGGAAACTCAGAAATGAAAAGATACGTGTTTTTAGCACACCTGTACCAACACCAATAAAAACCAACCTGTGCCAGGCCTCGCCACTACCTAGGCCAACTCAACCAAAACCACCCGTGCCAATGGAAGTTGACACCACTATAAAATCACATCGTGTGAACTACATGAACAGGGTGGAAAAACCACCCTTACCCAACTCGGCATACTCGTCCAATATCCCTAAGAAACAACAACGATTGTTCCACACCAACACAATGGAAGAGGCAGAAGAATCAACAGGCTACGATGAAAGCAACAACGAACAGTACGAAGACAACACGGAAGACGAAGAATTACAATAACACGAAGGAAACGAGCTAAATTTTATGGCGGAAGCCTATCTAGACTTCCATAGCTAGAGCTTACCTCTAAAGAAGGACGAATTTTAGAATTCTTAATATATACTGGTGCAAATTAAAATTTCGTCTCAGAAAAAATTGCATACAATTCCAACCCCGTAGAGTCTAGATTTAAAATACAATCAGCAACAGGCCAAGCTCTAATTACTCATAAAGTTGTCGGTAAATTTTTTAAGAGTCTTGGCATAAATAAAGATATTACATTTTTTTCCTACCAGGCCTTCAATCATTTGACGAAATTATAGGTGTTGATTCCCTTAGGCAACTGGAGGCAATAATTGATAGGAAAGAGAATACACTCAGATTAGGTAATGGCACGACTATTCCACTTAAATCCAGAGAATCAGTACAAGTAAACCATTCCCAAACCATACCCCATAGCGATGACTGTATTCAAGCACTTATTAACGAGTACAAGGAACTATTTGGTCCAGTCACCAACAGCGGTACCATCGAAACTAACGTACATGCAGAAATCAGGACTACGACAGCAGAACCTATTTATACAAAGTCATACCCTTACCCAAGCCATCTCAGAGGGGAAGTTGAAAAACAGATAAACCAAATGCTTAGTGATGGTATAATCAGACGTTCGAAGAGCCCATAAAAATCACCGCTCTGGGTAGTTGCCAAAAAAACCAAGCCTAATGGTGAAAAGCAATATAGGGTCGTGATAGATTTTAAACGACTTAACGCCGTCACAATATCTGACACTTACCCCATCCCGGACATTAACAATACACTTTCTAATTTGGGTCAAATTGAATACTTTACCACTCTCGATTTGACCTCTGGGTTCCACAAAATTAGGATGAAGGAGTGCGATCTTGAGAAAACCGCATTCTCCACTAATAATGGGAAATTCGAGTTTTTACGATTACCCTTTGGACTCAAGAACGCACCGTCAATATTCCAGCGCATGATGAATGACGTCCTTTTGCACTGCTTGGAAAAGCATGTTACGTCTATATCGACGATATCATTGTATTCGGAAAAAATAAGATTGATTATATCGAAAACTTACGCAAAGTTTTTCTTCTATTAAAAAAAGCTAACCTAAAAGTAAACTTTGAAAAATCTAAGTTTCTGAAAAAAAGTGTAGAGTTTCTAGGACATACAGTCTCCCAAGAAGGCATTAGACCAGATCCTAGTAAAGTGGCCGCAATTCAAAAAATTCCGATTCCAAAGAATCTAAAGGAACTCAAAAGTTTCCTCGGGCTAGCATCGTACTATCGAAGATTTATTAAAGATTACGCAGCCGTAGCGAAACCACCTACGAACCTCACCAGAGGCCCTAACGCACAAATTAAGGCAAATAGATCAAAAACTATCACCATACATCTGGACGAAAAAGCAGTTAAGTCTTTTAGAGACCTAAAAGAACTATAACGTCATCAGAGATTCTAGCTTTTCCAGATTTCGAAAAACCGTTTATCCTAACGACAGATGCATCTACCTTTACGTTAGGAGCTGTTCTGTCACAAGGAGAAATTGGTAAGGATCGTCCAATTGTGTACCTATCTAGATCTCTAAATAAAACAGAGGAAAACTACTCCACTATAGAAAAGGAAATGCTTTCTATAGTATGGTCGCTCGACAAGCTCCGCAATTATTTATATGGCGCTAGGGAGATCAAAATTTTTACAGATAACCAACCATTAACATTCGCATTAAGCAATGCGAACAATAATGCTACGCTGAAATGCTGGAAGTCCAGAATATAAGAATACAACTACAAATTAGTTTATAAACCTGGCAAAACCAACACCGTCGCCGACGCACTTTCACGAATACCGACTCACGTTAACGTACTAACCATATCAGACTGTTCTCAACGTAGTGCCGAAGAAGACAGTACAGATCTAATACACCATTGCGAAGCCCCAATAAACATTTTCAGAAACCAAATAATATTTTCAGCAGATGTAAAATCCAATTGCTTTGAAGATCCACATCAGAATTTTCAGGGACATTATGTTAAAACAAGCAGACTAAATGAGAATACCTTAGTTAAAATATTAAGGGATAAACTAAACCCTAACGTAATCAATGGAATAAAAATACCGGAGGGTAAAATCACGCTACTCCAACAAGTCTTTGGGAAATATTTTTCAAAATTTAAAATACGAATTACACAAAAATTAGTTGAAGATGTAATAGATAAGGAAAGTCAATTTTTGATTATTAAAAACGAACATAAGAGAGCTCACAGCAATGCAAAGGAAAATAAAGAGCAAATCTTGGAAAAATATTACTTCCCAAATATGAAAAAACTCATTAAAGATATAACCGGAACATGTGAAGTATGCAGCAGAAACAAATATGATAGACACCCACCTAAACCAGAATTACAACCTACCCCAATTCCATCGTATCCAACCGAAATTCTTCACATTGATATAATGGAAATAAAAAATGAAAAATTCATAACGTGTGTTGATAAGTTTTCAAAATTCGCGAAGTTCTTCCACATCAAGAATAAATCGGTCTTACACATACGAGACAAAATGATTAAATTGCTTCATTTCTTTTCTACCCCGAAAGTTATTGTAATGGATAACGAAGGCAGTTTCATTAGCCCAATTGTTCTAAATTATATAGAAGGTTTAGAAATTAAAACTTACTTCGCGCCACCTCAGAAAAGCGAGGTAAACGGCACAATTGAGAGGGTACACTCCACAATAGTCGAAATGCTAAGATGCCTTAGGGAAGAGTATCCAGAGTACTCACTTAAAGAACTAATAAACATAACAGTAGACAGGTATAACAATACAATTCATTCCGTAACGAAAAGGAAACCTGCCGACATATTTTTTGGACGAACCGAAAGCATTAACTACCAAAAACTGACAGACTTTAGGGAAATCGTTAACAAAGACCTACGAAACGAAATAGCCAGAAACCAAAGAATTCAACTATACAGACAGAATACAAAATGCAAAAAACCAAAAAAATACGAACCAGGGGACACAGTATTTAGGAGAAACAAACAAATAAAGGGAAAGGACAAACCTTTATATACCAAACAGACTATCGCAGGAAATAATAATGTGACAGTAACTACAAGCGATAATAAGAAAATTCATAAGTCACATCTAAAAAGTTAAAATTTAGTTTTTCTCATAATAATATTTACTCAATTACACCCTAGATGTAAGAAGAAACATCAGACGTTGGAAATCCCTCCAATGACAAACTTCCCTGAGATTAAAATTAATTACCCATGAAATATATATCATCGGGACGATGATGCTTAAGAAAGGGGGAGTTAACACAATTCATTATTTAACTTTTATATAAAAAACTCTGAAAAGTTCATTAAGCAAAATCATGCTGTAATACTTTTTAAATTTAATGCTAAGTAAACAAAAGAATAGGAAGTAAATGATAATATTATTATAAACAGAAAAATAAAAACAATTTGTAACACTTTTTAAATTTAATGCTAAGTAAACGAAAATAGTAGGAAATAAATGATATTGTTATTATTTCGCAATAATAAAGCAATTTGTAATAATTTTCATAATCAGTACTAAATAAGGATATTTTTTGTAATTAATATTTTTTATTGATTTTTATGTAAAATAAGCAATAATTAAAAATATATAAATCAGAATGTTAAATAAAGAAACCACTCTTGGTAATCGCAACAAACACTTAATACGTGTTGTTTAACTTATATAGTGAATACCCTTAATGTTAAGTACTGTTATGTGAATACTCCTAATATTGCATGTATCAAATTTCCTTTAATTATAATTGGTCGATTTTAAGTTTATTTTATTTTAATATCTCATATTACATTTGTTCTTTTATTTGCTTAAATCAGCATAATTTGTATTTAATTTTAGTGTAAATAGTTCAATAAAATTGACAAACAACTTTTATTTTCATTTCCACCATAAACTATTTCTGAGTAATTGGATCACGCCACCAATGCAGCAGCAGATTTTAATTACTATTTAAGCCAGTGTTTAAATTGTAACAATTCAGTTTTTATTCCTGTAGTAATAAGCTCAAAAGGTTGCGATCATGTCGCAACCAAAAAAATAATCATGAATAAAAAAATTAGTGGCGATTATGTCGCAATAAAAAAAGGAAAAGAAAAATAAATTTTCTTTTTTTTTTTTTTGAGATTTAACTTAAAAATCTCTAACTGGCGCCAGTTACCTACGGTCACCAATCAAACCAACAGCAGCAACAACTACACCCACAATAATTACTACACGATCTCGACAACAACAACAATCAATATATCAACAACAAGCAATATATCAACAACAATAACTAAAACCACAGCCATCAACCTACTTTAATAAATTGGGTCAGACATAAATAAACAGAAGTAAGCAAGCATTTCATTACTTTATTTTTGTTGCATTTTATTTTATTAATATATTTGCTGAAGTTATTCTTGGAATTGGTAAAACTAAATTAAGCAATAATTAAATAAATATAAGTAATCATTTTATTAATTAGTTATTTCCCTAAATAATTCTTTGAAATTAGTAAAATTAAGTAAATTGCAATTAATTGTTATAAATAGTTGAAGTAAATAAAATTGTAATTATTATTATTAATCAACCAACAAACGTAGTCGTTTCACTCCCATACTATATCTCGCCCGAGCAAAATAAAAATTTTTTTTTGCTGTAAAGGTACCCTAGTAGCCCAAAAGGCGAAGAGGATGGTATTATGTGCCAGCCTGCATCAGTAAACAAAAAATATTAAATAATTGTGAACAAAAAAAACTATTATAAAAATTGTGGATATAAAAAGATTATTGATTTATTGTAGAAATATAAACAGAAACAAATTTTATGAGCCTTGAAAATAAAGGAAGAAAAAGTAAACTGGGAAAAGAAAACATAAATTGAAAGAAAGAAAGGGAAAAACAGAAGAAGGAAACTTTTAAGAAAAAAACTTCAAGATAAATTCCACATGCTACCTGAAGACCCACAGCCAGAAGGAAGAATATTTAAACGAGTATCATCCTTCGAAGTACTACCAAATTTTGAAGAAGCCATACCGCCAGAACCAAGGTTAACAACAGAGGACAAAACAAACTTCAGGAAAGAATTTATATATAGAGCAGGGTACATGGTATATAATAAAAGCTAAGGTTTATAATTTAGAAACTAAGAAGTTATATGATTTAGAAGCCAATAAGTTGTAAATAAATTTTTTACTTATAACTTTCTGAATAAAAACATGGACGACCTGACGACACTTATTTCAAATATCGCCACAAATATTTTTAGACAGCAAGGACCGCAGATGGTTCAGGCAGCTCTAATCCCAAATGCACACGTACAGGTTACTACTGACCAACAGATCGAGGACAGACATAGAAACAATTTAAATGACATGGATAAAATTCCGGACGTGGTAAAATGTTTTAAGGAATTTACAGGACAGCCAGGAGAATACAACTCATGGAAAAAGAGTGTAGATAGAATTTTGACAATATACGAACCACTAAGGGAAACTCCTAAATATTATTATTCTCAGTGTAATTAGGAATAAAATAATGGAAAATGCCGATATTGCATTAGAATCGTACAACACACCAGCAAATTGGCAGGCAATCTCACAGTAATGCCCACTACGGCGACAAGCGGGATCTATCGACACTGGAATACCAAATGACAACATTAGTACAAGGCAGTCAGACTATACAAGACTTTTATCAGAGGGTATACACCCATCTCTCACTTATTATTAGGCGAATCACTTAATTTAATCATAAAATCCTATAGGGATCCAGCACTAGATACATTTATAAGAGGATTAAATGGGGATTAACCTCGTTTATTAGGAATAAGGGAACCAGCGGACTAACCGCAGGCCCTTTATCTTTGACTTAAGCTGCAAAACCAAAACTTTTGACCTAACCATGCTCACAGTGCAAAAAGGATTGCACCACCGCAATCACCACCAAGGGGAAACTTTGGTAAAACGGGCAAACATAAATTTTACCCTCACTTAGCTGATATCCCACAAGCTAAACAACAAATTTGGCAACCTAGGCAACAATTTGCTAGCCAAGGCAATCCATTTAGACCACCTAGGCCTCAACCACGACCAGAACCTATGGACGTGGATCAAAGTTTGCATTCTCGCCTCATAAATTATATTAATAGACCCCATCAGAACGACTTTCAGGGGAAAAGACCAGGATCGATTTCATATCCTCAACAAAGGAAATCACAAAGGACATTTCACATTGACACAGAACAGCAGAAGACAACAGATAGAGTATATGTTGAACCAACAGGTGTTCATTTTTTAGTTTAATTAGCTATTCGTTACCTTATTTTGAAGCTAGGACGGGGAGCGGGAACATTCTCAAATTTCTAGTAGATACAGGATCAAGTAAAAACTATATCCAGCCACACTTGGTAAGAAGGAAAATTAAAAATAATATGTCATTTTATGCAAAAACAGTCGTAAGTGACGTTAAAATTACTGAACATACCATTGTAAAACTTTTTAATTTAGAGCACGAAATAAATTTCTTTCTAATGCCCTCACTTAAGACGCTTGATGGTATCTTGGAGAATGATACTCTTAAGGAATTAAAAGTTGTAATACATACGGGGAACAACTACATGATATTGGGAAATGAAAAGAAAATAGGTCTTAAACAACTCTCTTCTAGAACAGTGAATAATTTGAATATAGAGAATGTATCGCCTCAATATAGGGCACAAATAAATTCTATTGCACGGAAATTTCCGCAGAACCTAATGAAAGATTAACATACACAACGAGAGTCGTGGGGGAAATTAGAACTACATCAAGCACTCCGGTGTATACGAAATGTTATCCTTACCCTGCATCATTAAGAACAGAAGTGAAAAACCAAGTGGGAAAACTCTTGAACGATGGAATTGTAGTGCATCTATACTTAGTTAAGGCACTGTAGCAATGTAAGACTTATGTATATTTACTCTAAGTTAAAATGACATTGAACTTGAAATTCAATTCATTTTTGTTTACAATAAGTATTCTTAATGAATTAAGATTATAATTTTGTTTTGTTTGTTTGGTCAGCATAAATTAACATTAAAACTTTTTGTTGTGAACTGTTGTGATAGAAATAATGTGATATGATTTTTGGATTGAGTGTTTGCGCATTAATTGTTTTTACGTGCAACAAATATCTGGTAGCTAAAAGAAAAGAATTGTCAACATTGCAAATTCCCGTGTGGGAACAGCCAATTCAATACTGATTTGTTGCTGTGCCATATTAATGCTGACCATACAATAAATAAGTATATAAGTTGTAAATTTTTGAAAATAAAATTAGAATTTATCGAACAGCTAGACACTAAATAGCATTTTTTTAAATTCTCAATTAAATCGGCACTGTTGGGTGCTGAAGTAAAACGGCTGCAGAGCTTAGTAAATACTGAACCTTTCTTTCCTCCTTATTATATAAACCCATCACAGAATCATTTAGCCATCAAGATCCCCATACAATTCACCAGTGTGGATTGTGTCCAAAAAACCAGATGCAGCGGGTAATAAACAATACCGCATGGTAATAGACTACAGAAAATTAAACACAGTTACAATTGCGGACAAGTATCCCATTCCGGAGATTTCGGAGGGAACATCTCAACTTGGGAATAGTAACTATTTTTCGGTACTAGATCTAAAAAGTGGTTTTCACCAGATTCCACTTAAAAAATCTGAAAACAGAGAAAACGGCTTTCTCTATCAATAACGGTAAATATGAATTTACGCGACTACCATTTGGCCTGAAAAACGCGTCATCTATTTTCCAACGTGCACTCGATGATATATTAAGAGAACACATTGGAAAATTCTGTTATGTCTACATAGATGACATAATTATCTTCAGCAAGATGGAAGAAGAACACCTCTCTCACATTCGGGAGATACATTCACATTCGGGAGATAGAGGATGCTAATATGAAAGTTCAGTTGGAAAAATGTAAATTTTTTTAGGGAAATGTAGAATTTTTTGGACACGTAATATCCTCTAACGGGGTAAAAACAAGTCCCGAAAAAGTTAAGGCTATTGCGAATTTCCGAAACAGCCGAAATTCTTAAAAAAAAACTTAGCAGTTTCTTGGTATGTCAGGATACAATAGGCGTTTTATAAAGGATTATACTAGAATAGCATAAGGGGAGGGAGGAAGAATCCCAAAAACAAAATCTGCAAATATGAAAATCACCTTAGGCAAAGAGGCCATGGAATCCTTCAGGAAAATTAAGAATTCACTTATTTCCAAAGACATTGTGCTCGCTTATTCAGATTATCATAGAGATTTTGAATTAGTAACAGACGCCTCCAACTTTGCAATTCCAGCGGTCTTATCTCAAAATAATAAGCCAATATCTTTCATATCCAGGACACTTAACAAGGCCGAGGAGCGTTATGCTGCCAATGAAAAAGAGATATTGGCCATCATATGGGCCTCAAATTCTCTGAGAAACTATTTATATGACTAACATATGCACTTAGCAATAAAAATAATAATAGTAAAATGAAAAGGTGGAAATCAATCCTTGAAGAATCAAATTACGAGTTACACTATAAACCAGGGAAAATGAATGTGGTAGTTGATGCTCTTTCTAGAATAACTCCACGAGAATCATTAATTCACACATTATCAATAGCAACCAACTCAGATGAAAGTTCATCGCATGAAGTAATACCTAGTGTAGAGACTCCTACTAACGCTCTTTAAAACCAATTATTCCTTAACACTGGTACAACTTCTACATACGAGTTCAAGATAATTTTTCCCACTTATCACCGACATATAATTACCGAGCCGTTCTACTCTTAGCAGAAGCTAATAGATATCCTTCGACGATATCTCAACCCGTCTGTTATAAATTGCATTAAGACAGATGAGAATATTAAGGGAAAAATCCAGCAGCTATATTCTCTCCATTTTAGTAAGAACAAAACCAGGTTCACTCAGCTGCAGGTAGAATAGTAATGAATAGTCAGGAACAGGATGATATTATAGTAAGAACACATAACAGAGCTGCAGGGAGAATAAATTGCAAATTTTTGGAAAGATTCCATTTCCCTGATATGGCAGGAAAGATAAAGAAAATTGTTAAGCAATGTTCAACTTGTGGACCGTCATCCAAATCAACCAGAGATCAAAAGGACACGTATTCCAACACATCCCGGTCATACATTGCATATAGAAGTTAACACAACTAAGAATATTTAAACACAACCAATGAGAAACTCTGACTTAATTCATTATTTACCTCTTATATAAAAAACTCTGAAAAGTTCATTATTTAATTAAGCAAAACCATACTGTAATACTTTTTAAATTTAATGCTAAGTAAACAAAAAGAATAGGAAGTAAATGATATTGTTATTATTTCGCAATAATAAACAAAATAATAAAAACAATTTGTAAGACTTTTTATAATCAGTACTAAATAAGGATAAATCACAATATTTTTTTTAATTAATATTTTTTTATTGATTTTTAATGTAAAATAAGCAAATAAGTTTAAGTATATAAATCAGAATATGAAATAAAGAAATCACTCTTGGTAATTGCAACTAACACTGAATACGTGTTGATTAACTTAGATTTGTACAAGACTTAAAAAAATTTAGTTTTAACTGCCATCGATAAATTTTCTAAATATGCTCAAGCCCTCATGGTCAAATCGCGAGCAATAGAAGATATTAAGGGACCCCTTCGCAAGATACTCTTTACTTTTGGCATTCCTAAAATAATCGTTATAGACAACGAGAAGTCGCTTAATTCTGCATCAATATTATTTATGGTAAAATACCAATTTGGTGTACAGGTATTTAAGTCCCCACCATATAAGAGTTCAGTAAATGACCAGATAGAAAGGTTTCATTCGACGCTGTCGGAAATAATGAGATGTTTAAGAAAGGAACGGATTCATAATACATTTGAAGAACTCTTGGAACGATCAATTTATGAATATAACTATTTCATACATTCTACCACTGGTAGAAGGCCCTTAGTAATTTTTTTTTTTGGTAGAACAGTTAATATAGATCCCAACCAGTTTGAGGAGGCAAGAAAGCAAGGTTATCCTACAAAAACTCAAGGAAGCGCAAGCAAGAGATTTGCGTTAACATAATAATAACAGGAAGAATCCAAAAACATATGCCCCCGAAGACATTATTTATTTTCTAAGTAAACAAGTGTTTAAATTAAAATTGTCACTTTGAAATTTTAAGTACGAAAACTTATGTGTATGTATTTTTTATGTATGTCACAAACGGACAGGCAGATAGATTGAAATACAGACACACAAACGGACAGATGTACATAAATTCTTGCCCTTTTTTGTTATTTTAAGTTCGTTTTGTTTTTGGTTTGAATTTGTGATCGTCTAATTCCGCAAGTGTTTATTTTTTTGAAATTAAAATTGTAAATATGAAATTTCAAGTAAGAAAATGTGTGTGTGTGTGTTCTTATTATATGTGTATGTCACAAATGGACAGGCAGATAGATTGAAATAAAGACAGATATGCTTACAAAACAAAATTATGTTTACGTTACTTTTCAATAATGTTGTTCTGATACAATTTGAAAGCTCGCTTTCTTGTGCGTGTGTTTAAAAGTGTTACCATTGTTTTACGATTTGAGATATTCCTACACTGAAGCGTTTTTATATATAAATTCAATATATTTAAAACCACTTAGTTCATTGAAGACATTATTCTACAAGTGTAGTGAAGACAAGAGTCATATTAAATTTTTAATAAAAGAATTGTCTTAGCTGCGAGTTTTGAAAAATTAAATTTAAAAAGGTTAAACTTAAAATACTTCTATGTATATATATAAAAGATGAAATCAACTCAAGTTAAGGAATTTAAAGTAACAGAAAGCCCCATTATTACTTTCATCGATGGGGAGGATGAAAATTTTGTGCGTCAAGATTCACTGCTGAGTCCAACACTATTTTTAGAGGACAACAATATTAATAATATTTTAGAAATTATAATATTAAATTATATTAATAATAATAATAAAATAAGTAACTTTAATGTAAGTTTAGAAGATAGCGTAGAAAATAAAATTCCAAATAATCGGTTGGGATATTATACTAATTATTTCGAAGATGAAATCTTCGAATTTTGGTATGATGAGGAAGGTGATAAAGTATTATTAGATTAATACGACGCACTTCTCAGATCTCGTAAAAAGCAGATTAAAAAATAAAGCTAGGGAATAAATAGAAATTAGTTGCTAAGCTACTTCATGGACAGCTAAAAAAACTGTACTTCAAAAAAACTTTAGAGACAGCTTAAGTTGTGAGGAACTCTTTGATTTACCTAGGGCCACAACAACTTAGACTAACAGCTTTGATTTCTACGAGTAAATAAAAGGAGAATTAAGAAGACCCAATAACAAAACCGCTTTTGTATTAATTTTCACTTTAAAACAACGGCTCTTTAGCCATCAGTTGTTTGGCTTGACTCGCCTTTATAATAAGTTAACTATAGGACCTTAAAGAGATTGTTGAACGTTTTTATCCTTGGCGATCTTTCTTTACATAGGCAAGGACCTTTCACTGCAACCAAATACAACTTTCGGATGGATCGTATCAGGAAAGGTATCTGGTGAACATCTCTCATCAGCAATCTGCGGAGTCTTAAGTGAAGAGGATAAAATGAATACAGCTATTGAGCGATTTTGGAAACTCGAGGAGGTTGAAGAAAGAGAGTAAAATTTATCACCTTATGATGCACAGTGCGAAGCACATTTCAATCAGCATACCACACGCGACAATGAAGGTCGATTCATAGCACGACTGCAGTTTTGTGCTGAAATATCTTTATTAGGGGCCTCACATAGTATCACATTCAACCGGTTACTCGCACTAGAACGTCGAAAGACTACGAAACAATGGAGCACATGTCGAAAATCAATATAGACGAAGTAAATGGGCATAAATACTTTATTCCTCACCACTGCGTCTTGCGACCCGAAAATAGTACAACTAAACTCAGAGTAGTCTTCGATGCGTCAGCAAAAACGTCCTCAGGAAAATTCTTAAATGATATATTACACACTGGACCACCACTACAAAATGATATATTTACGGTTCTATTGCGATTTCGGCTGCCGCGTTTCGTATTCACAACAGATATCGAGAAAATGTGCGGCCAAATCTATATTCACCCCAAGGACCGACAGTACCAGATAATCCTCTGGCGAAATAATGCCTCTGAGCCCATTAGTTATTTCCAATTAAATACCGTTACCTATGGTACTAGACTAGCAACATATCTGGCAATCAAATATTTGAAGAAAATAATCCAGGATAATAAGATGCAAGCTCCTTTGGCAGTGGGCTAGGTGGAGCTGATAGCCTGAATCTAGCCCTAGAAACTCAGTGCCAGCTGCAAGATGTCATGGCTAAGTACGGGTTCAAACTACGAAAATGGTGCGTTAATCTTGCCCAGCAGCTCGACAACATTCCCCGTTATGACCAAGAAGTCAGTCTTGGCATCTCAGACGAAACTGAGAACACGAAAACACTGGGATTGGTATGGATACCTAAAGATTACCTATTAAAAATCAAGGTCAACAAATTTAGATGCGAATTTTGTTAATATGTGTCGTTTTCCAATGAAAACAAAAAAAACGACATTTCATGAATTTTCACAATTTCGCCTTTAAGAAAGAAAAAAGAACGGAGTATCAACAACAACAGCAGAACTATCAAAAATCTTATCAACTGCAGCATCCTCATCCTACGATAAATATATTAATTAGAAAGGTGATGATATATAATACACCTTAAAAATGGATTCAGCAGTAGAACCATCAACTGTATCAGCCTCATCCTATGGGGAATACATGGATGAGGAGGGTGATGAAATTGTATTTAATTGTAATTGGTAATGTACTCAGATTATATGTTATAATATCTCCCATCACTCCCCTAAACCATATCAATAATATAATCTAAAGTTAATTTGCTAAAGTTAATTTGCTAAAGTAAATTTGCATTTTCGTTCCCATATAAACAAAAATGCAAAATCGATAAATTACCAAAAATTATTTAAAACATAATAAATTATTAAATCCAGACTTTTTTCTTAAGAATTGTTTTCTTGCATTTCCGTTCCCATAAAAATAAACGAAAATGCAATAAAATAAATAAATGCAATTACGCAAAATTAATAAACTAACAATTTACTTTCCTAAGAATTGTTTTCTTAAAAATTAAATAAAACGTAGCAAATTACTAAAACCAGACTTTTTCTTAAGAATTTTTTCTTGCATTTCCATTCCCATATAAATGAACGAAAATGCAATCAAGTTAATAAATACAAAATTAATAAAATACTAAAACAAAGAATTGCAAACTTAACTTTTTCCAGAGAATTGTTTACTTGTTAAATAAAAATACATATTTGTAAATTAGTATATAAGAACCAAAAATAATGAATAAAGTTAGTTATATTTTGATCAACTCACTAAAAACAATCGTGTTTTTTTTAAACAGTTCAATACTTGAACTTAAAAGTGGCGCAGTCGGTAGGATACCGCAAGTCCTACCCAACGTAAATAAAAAAATATAAAGTTTCCAAAAGCGAAAATTTTTTTTAAAGGATAAGAAAAAACAAAAGATTTCTTCATCCACGTGGTAGAACTCGAAATTTTAATTTCTAGTGCGGTATCTGTGCACAAATCCAAGTTTGTGTTCATGCTACGAAAGATCGTAGATGAACATACATAGGATATTAAAAATCCCTTGGTAAACACTCCAAAATTTCTTTTTTTGGTAATAAAAATATTAAGTGAAAAGTCTATTCCGAAGGATAAAAAACAATATTCAATAAGTGAAAAATAAAAGTAACAACATTCCTAATTCAACAAGTGAAAGTTTTATTCCATCTCACTAAGAACCTTTGAAAAATAAAAGTATCAACATTCCTAATTCAACAAGTGAAAGTTTTATTCCATCTCACTAAGAACCTTTGAAAAATAAAAGTAACAACATTCTTAATTCAACAAGTGAAAAGTTCCTGACTCACAAAACACCTCTGGATAATAAGAGTAACAATATCCAACAACAAAAAAAAAAAAAAAACCCTCAAGTGACAACACTCTTCAAGGAGAAATACAAGTTTTTCTTCATACACCAAGTAACAACACAGCCAAAGAACAACCATAACTCAAAGGAATCAGATGTCCTCGATGCCAGTCCACACCAAATCAACATTAAGAGTAAGATATATTTTTTTTTATGTAAAGAAAAACATTTGTATATATATATATATATAAAATACCAATTATAATTAAAACCTAATATCTTGTGAGTGTTAAATGAATATAAGCGAGAAAATTACAATAGAATCGGAAATAGAGAGAATTATTTTGTATACTTCAAAGGAAGAAGATATTGAAATCTTGGAAAGATACTCTCAACAAATAACATTAATAAAGAAAATTGCAAGAAAAAAATATTTAGTTAGGAAAGGAAAATTGAAATATATTAGGGTGTAGGAAAGACAATAATTACAAAATGGTAGACCAAATAGTAGAACAGGCTAACAGACTAACAATAAACCCATTAAAATACTTGAACAGTTTACCGGAATTCAATGGGGACCATAGGGACTTACAAACCTTTACCACACTTATAGATAGGGTACACCCTCATCTGCAAACGTTTGACGAAATGTCACAACTATTATTTTCGGACATAATTAAGTCGAAACTTAAAGGAAAGACCAGGCAGACTATCGAAATCAACTGCCACGCCGTCTCTTGGCCAGAGATAAAGAACATTTTGCTGAACAACTTTGGGGATAGGCGATCCTGTGAGGAGCTTTTCGATGAGTTAAGGAGTGTAACATTCAAAACCAACACAGTGGAATTTTATGAAGATATTAAAAATAAACTACAGAGGCTAAATAACAAAATAAAGGCAATATTAGGTGAAGATGAAGCCGCCAGACAAAGTGCAATCAATAACATGCACACCGCATTAAATATTTTCAAGAGTAAATTGCCCGAGCCAATGAAATCAATACTATTTTGTAGAAACCCAGCAGACTTAGAAGGGGCCATGGACATTCTGTTCCAAGCCGGGTATGCTTATTCGACGGACAATAATAAGTCACACCAAAGAAACAACTCGCAACCAAACAAACGTCTAGATTTTAACAACAAACAAAGACATTTCCAGAATCAACCCATAAACAACACACAATTCCGACATAACCAACAACGTTTTAATGACCAACGAACAAACTTTCCTCGAACGTTTCAGGAACAATACAGACATAACCAACAACAACCATATCGGAATCTATACAATCAAACCCCATCGAACCCACCTTTCAATCCAAACAGGCAGAACTTCAGACACGCACCAGAACCTATGGATATAGGCAATATGGAACTATCAGAAAATTTTTCGGGCTCCAGCCTCGGGGGCAAACTACCATCTATAGTAATTAAGACCAAGTTAGGACACATAAGATTAATTATAGACACAGGAGCAACGCATTCAATCTTAAACCCTGGGATTTGTCATCCCAAAAGAATTCACTTAACAAACCCTCTATTAATAAAAACATTACAACACCAACTTTGTGTTAATAAAAAAGCCATTATACCCACTTTCGAAGAATTAGGGGCAATAGGCACACTTGAATTTTTCATAATGAAATTCCATGACTTCTATGATGGTTTAATAGGCAATGATATCCTAAAACCATTAAATGCTAACATAGATTATAAGACTAAGAGTATAACTTTTGGCAACAAAACATTGCCAATGATTTTTGAAGATAGTAAAATCAACGACGACGTAATGTGTTTTGAAAAGGATAACGAAAAAATCAAGGCAAGAGAAAATTTTGGAATAAGAGACAGAAGAGAAACAATAAACTTACCTGAGAACGATCGTTCGACTACGCAGAAGGTAGACTACGATGGTTTCAGTACCAGTGAAGGTGGATATAGTAAACCACCGATAGAACAAATTCGAACGGAGCATATGAATGTTGAAGAAAAGGGACAACTTTTGAAATTAATAAGGAAATATCCAAATATATTTTATCGGGACGGTACTGAATTAACATTCACATCTGCTATAAAACATGAGATCAGAACCACCGACAACATACCTATACATACCAAATCATATCGCTATCCATACATACATAAGGACGAAGTAGAAGCCCAAATACAAGAAATGCTCAAAAACAAAATTATCAGACACAGTAACTCTCCTTATTCCGCACCCATTTGGATCGTTGCGAAGAAGGCCGACGCAAGTGGGAAAACCAAATGGAGGCTCGTCGTAGACTATCGGAAACTTAATGAAGTTACCATAGACGACAAGTATCCAATTCCTAACATCGATGAAATTCTCGATAAACTGGGAAGATGCCAGTATTTCACCACATTAGATTTGGCCAAAGGATTTCATCAGATCGAGGTTAAGGAACAAGATATTCATAAGACTGCCTTCACCGTGGAAGGAGGACACTATGAATTCATTAGAATGCCGTTCGGGTTGAAAACAGCCCCAGCGACATTTCAAAGGCTGATGAATACTATTCTTAAAGAGTATATTAACAAAATTTGCTTAGTTTATTTAGATGACATAATCATCTTTTCCACCTCCATACAAGAACACATTAATTCAATTAATTTAATTTTCAAACGCTTGCAAGAAGCCAACCTCAAAATACAGTTAGATAAATCAGAATTTTTTAAACGGGAGACTGAATTTCTCGGACATATAGTGACACCTCATGGAATAAAAGCTAACCCCAAAAAGATAGATTGCGTCAAAAATTTCCCAATGCCTAAAACTCCCAAACAAATAAAACAGTTTCTTGGACTAACAGGATATTACAGAAAATTTATAAAAGATTATTCCAGGATAGCCAAGCCTATGACCAAATACTTGAAAAAGGACACTAAAATGAACACTGCTGACCCAGAATACATAGAAAGTTTCAATACCCTTAGAACATTACTAACCCATGACCCAATTTTAGCCTACCCAAACTTCTCAAAAGAATTCACACTTACGACGGATGCCAGCAATTTTGCACTAGGGGCAATACTGTCTCAAGATAACCACCCCATTTGCTACGCGAGCCGTACTCTTAACGAACACGAGTGCAATTACAGCACCATCGAAAAAGAACTTCTGGCCATCGTCTGGGCTACCAAATATTTCCGCCCATACCTCTTTGGAAGACAGTTTAAAATAGAAACAGACCACAAACCTCTCACATGGCTATTTTCAATTAAGGAGTCAAATTCCAAATTGGTAAGATGGAGGCTTAAACTTTCTGAATTCAATTATAAAATCGTTTATAAAAGAGGGATAAAAAACAACAATGCTGACGCATTATCGAGAATAGAACCCGAACTTGCTAACATCAATACTTTGGAATCAGACAGGCTTAAGATAAACGAAACGGAATCCCCTCTCAACTTGTTTAAGAACCAAATCATCATTAAGAAAATCTCTTCAGGTGCAGCCAGGATAAAGAATGAGAACGTCTTCAGGAATACTAGAAAGGTAATAGGAATTAAGAAACTCGATAGGGAAACTTCAATCTCTCTTTTGAAAAATTATTTCAACCCAAACCAACTGAATGCACTTTTCATAGAGAACGAATTTTTTAACACTCTGGAGAACGTACATATTGAACTTTTTTCAAATAATGAAAAATTTAGGATAATAAGATGTACAAAGTTGCTTAGAGATATCCAAGACGAAGAGGAACTGACGAATGCTATAGAAAAAGAACATTTAAGCAAGAATCACCGGGGAATAGAGGCTGTCTACGGGGAATTAAAAAACGATATATACAACCCCTACTTAAAATTAAGAATAACACAATTCATTAATAATTGTGAAGTATGCACTATTGAAAAATATGAGAGAAGATCACCTAAAATACCATTTAGAGTCAGTGAAACGCCACTAAAACCACGAGAGATAGCTCATATAGACGTATTCTACACCTTGAAAAAAGAACTTTTTATGACAATAATAGACAAATTTACAAAACATGCAGTCGCATACAAGATAAATAGTAGAACTTGGACAGAATTTAAAATTAAACTACTACAGTACATAAATACATTTGGTAAGATAGGAAAAATAGTTGTAGACAATGAGCTAGGATTTAAAGTCATTCCAATGAGCGAATTCCTTAATAGAGAAAAAATTGATATACACTTTACCTCAAACAGTAACCACACTTCCAATGCGGACATAGAACGTCTACACAATACCATAAATGAGCATATAAGGCTTTTAAGGCACAATGAAGAGAATAAAGAACAAACAACAGAGGAAAAAATTATGCGGATAATAGGATACTATAATAACACAATTCATAGCACAACAAAGATCAGACCTATTGATTTCCTGAATGGAAAAATTAATGAAGAGAAATATACAGAGATTCATGATTTAATGGTTAAGAAAAAAGAGGAATACATAGGCAAATTGAATAAAGACAGGACCGATGTGACAATAGATGATGGTTTAAATTATATCAAAGAGATTAGAGGGGGTAAAAACCATAGGAAATATAGGAAGATAGATAGTAGGAAAATCGATGACGACCACGTCGAGAACGTTAATACAGGGCACAAGTATTATAAAACCCACATCAGACGAAGTAAGAAATTTCAAGATAGGGATAACCCCAGAATAAAAGTTAAATAATAATATTTTACCTGAATATGCAGATATAAATATAAAATCTTTCTAGATGACACTTTGGATTTTTCTGACAACTATTTTTATGGTTACCTACGGACAATACCTCGACATTCAGGACCTATCTGACAATCATGGTTATATACCAATTAAGATAAGAGATGTAGAGATAATCGATAAATACATTAGAATAATTCACGCTATCAATACTACGCAATATACGGAAACATCCAATTTCTTACAAGACAATATCCATAAACTTTCGGATACCTACACGAACATCACTCCACTATTGGAAAGCGTAAATAAAAATATGGAAATATGTAGGACGAAGATAAATAACTTAACACCTAAATTCAGACAAAAGCGAGGATTAGTGAACGCAATAGGCAAAGGACTAAAATTTATGGTAGGTACAATGGACAGTGACGACGAAAAACAAATTTTCGACAAAATTATGAACCTCGAAAAAAATAACAAAGACACAATGACAGCGTTAAACGAAGTCTCATATTTGAGCACTTCTATGTCGAACAGGATATCAAATATTACGGACCACATAAATAGCCAGCAGAAAATAATACAGACCTATGTAAACAGATTCAAGACAGAGACACAGAATAAAATTCTCGACTTAGAAGACGAAACCATATTCTTACAGAACGTCTTCCGCATTAATAACGACATCAACATACTAATGGACCATGTGAACGAGATTGGACACGTTATTTTTAATTCAAAGTTAGGGATAATCCCTTCAGATATACTAACAGAAGAAGAATTTAATTTTATAGGAAATATAGAATCTTATCTTCAGACAAAAGTATCTCTAGCATATAAGGAAAATTTCATAGTACTAACATTGAATGTTCCAAGATTTTTGAACGAATCATTTTCAAAAGTAGTATTTGAACCAATTCCTGATAATAAAAATAAATCATTATTACTAAACAGTAACACCGTTCTTATTCAAAACAACGAAGTATACAAATCAAACACATTAGAATATAAAAACTTGGAAAAAGTAAATGATAATTGTCTAACGAGTATTGTCAAAAATTTTGAACCTGAATGTAATATGAAATTAACAAAAGACTCAGAAGAAAAGGAAATTTACCCTGGTTTACTTATATTCAAACACTATCAAGATAAAATTGAAACTAATTGTAAACATCCATATAAACTTGAAAAATTTAAAACTTACTTAATAAAATTTGAAAACTGTGTTGTTAAAACAAAACTAAAGACTTATGAGAATTTTAAAGTAAATACAAGAGAAATATTTGTCTTGGAAAAATTTATATTAAAAATAAATAAAAGCAGTGTTCAACTCACTGACTTAGATATTAAGGATATACATTTTAATGAAACCATAAAAATTGTTAATAATAAATTTTTAAAAAACACTCTGGTAAACACCGGTAGTAGTATAGGCATTTCTATTATTCTTATTACTATCTTTATCATAATCTACGTAAAAACACTTAAAACAAGAACCCTTATTGTTTCCTCGTCGGAGCCTCAGACTAACGGTGGGGGTGTTATAATATCTCCCATCACTCCCCTAACCCATATCAATAATATAATCTAAAGTTAATTTGCTAAAGTAAATTTGCATTTTCGTTCCCATATAAACAAAAATGCAAAATCGATAAATTACCATAAATTATTTAAAACATAATAAATTATTAAAACCAGACTTTTTTATTAAGAATTGTTTTCTTGCATTTCCGTTCCCATAAAAATAAACGAAAATGCAATAAAATAAATAAATGCAATTACGCAAAATTAATAAACTAACAATTTACTTTCCTAAGAATTGTTTTCTTAAAAATTAAATAAAACGTAGCAAATTACTAAAACCAGACTTTTTCTTAAGAATTTTTTCTTGCATTTCCATTCCCATATAAATGAACGAAAATGCAATCAAGTTAATAAATACAAAATTAATAAAATACTAAAACAAAGAATTGCAAACTTAACTTTTTCCAGAGAATTGTTTACTTGTTAAATAAAAATACATATTTGTAAATTAGTATATAAGAACCAAAAATAATGAATAAAGTTAGTTATATTTTGATCAACTCACTAAAAACAATCGTGTTTTTTTTAAACATTTCAATACTTGAACTTAAAAGTGTTAGACCTAGGGGAATATGATTTCGCGATAGAATATATTCGGTGAAATGAAAATCACGCGGCGGAAGCGTTGTCTCGAATAGAGTTCAAGGATATACAGAATATGGAAGTCAAACAAGTACTGAAAGTATCGAGACTGTAGGGTTGAAGATAATAAACTCCAGTCGAAAGTATCGGGCACCTTAAGAGTATATGAGGTTATAAATGCCCAAGAGCATCGCAAAATGTCGAAGTTGTATTTTACCAAGGATAAAATGATTATCCTTAAAGGAAAGAGAAAACTTTTCACATTTATGTTGCATGACTTGGTTATTAATGGAAAAGTCACTTTGGTCACCTAAAACGTAGGCAATTTTACGACCAACGTTAAACATTTGCATAGTTCTGAAATTTTTATAATTTTATTATTATGATTAATTGTTTAATGTTTCGTATACAAATAATGAAAAATAAAGTTTACTGACACTAATTATTATTAGCAACAACGGCGGTTGTCTCCCCTTTTTTAATTACGTCGGTGTCTTTCAAGTTCCAAGTGCTTGAATGAACATTTTGTCTGTAAGAAAAAAACATAGGGCAATCGCCAAATGTATATGTTTGGAGTTACAGCACTATAGACATTAACAAGCTGCAAAAATGTTAATTGATCAAAATCTGTTAACAACAGATATAACGGGGTGGGTAAAACCAAAATCACTCCCACTAGCAACAACTGCTGCATCAGCAAGATCATAAACTGCTGGAGTATCAACAACAACAGCAGAACTATTAAAAAAATATTATCAACTACAGCACCCTCATCCTACGATAAATATATGAATGAGGAAGGTGATGAAATATTATACACATTAAGATTGGATTCAGCGATAGAACCATCAACTGAAGCAGCCTCATCCTTTGGGGAATACATGGATGAGGAGGGTGATGAAATTTTGTTAACCTTAAGTTTAGATTTGTAAGAAATAAATCAATAAAAATACTTCAGTAAATTTATATAGAAAAATGTTTTAATTTCTTTTATGGGAGACATGTTTTTTAAAATTAAACTTTTACTTATAACTTAGTTCAAGTACAACGAGACCAGTTTCTGAATGCCGACCTGAATACCTGGGATGAATTGGTTTAATAATAAGACCTCTTAACTCCGACAAAAAATAAGATGGATCCTCTTATTGTAATAGACAATGTCGTTCATGATCTTTTTGCAGTTTTGGACTCAGACTATGCTGAAGAAATGCCTCAAACGAGGTCAAGGAAAATGAGGAATAGTTGCACAAGTTAATCAATACTCAAACATAACTTATTGATTCAACGGAAAACATAATAAGGGAAAGTGAAAATAACACAATGATGCGTTTTAAGCAGCGTAAAGAAAACATTTATGGAGATCTTAACTATATTGCAAATGAAAATTCCAACTTGAGGCAAGCTCAGTATCTCAAATCGCTAGCAATACAAATAAATATGCTGATGTTTGACCTACAAAGGATGCAAACAGATCTAGTTGCAGCTCTCACGTATACGAATCACGGTTTTTTAAGTTCACTCATTTCAACTACACAAGAAATCTTAAGAATCAAAGGTCATCTTTCAGCAGGCCAAACATTACCAATGAGATATAGCACTCCATTGCAACTCCACAAGGTAATGCAAATAAAGGGCAAGCTACCAAAAAAAAAAGCATGATCAAATATAGGAACACGCGGCCTAAAATTATGTCAAGAATTAGAAAGAAAAAACTGAGTTATAAAATTCGAGAACTCTGATGGAAAATTTGATAGAAGGTAGTAATAGTGCTCACAGTGTTAATATAACTGCTGAATTGCATATTTTTATTTTATTTTATTTGTTTATTTAATTGCACAATTATTTGTATTTTGTTGATTATTTTTCTCTTACTCAATTTGTTGGTATTGTAAGCTTCAAATTAGTTCAGTGACCGACCAACATTTGCCATAATTCATTTATGTGTAAGTCAGCAAAAACAAGTTCACAAGCTTACCCCAGTCACTAACAAAATGCTGACAGTTGTTGTGCAACAGACAAGAATAATTTTAACGCTTCCTAAGTATCGTTGCGACTGTCTAATCTATTTGGATAGATCTATCTTGTGTTAAATATTGCCCAGGAATTACAAAGATCGAACATTAACACGCCACTTGACAAAGTTGGAGTCGTTGAACGTATCAAAATATTTTCTACTGAGTTAGAACATTAAAAGTTGTAATGTTTGGAAAATAAAGCAAAATTAACCCTTTTCTTTTTTGATTCTCGTGTGTAACACGGTTTAAGTACTGTTTTTGCTACAACACCCCAAACCAGTGTCAAATATGAAGAAATCTCATATCACGATTAAGGAAAAGAATGTAAACTTTAAGAAATATGCATCCAAGATGCAGCGATAACTTAGCAAAACCAGATTAGAAGAAAGAAAAAAAAAGAAGATTAATAGTCGTTCTTAGTAATCGCAAGAACTTTGTTTCAACAATCTGACGGCTTCCTTCAAGTTTCAAGTGCTTGAAAGGAATACTTTTCAACTTAATGTCATATCAAATTTATGTGCTTAAAGCGATCACCACTAAATACCATCTACCAATTAACATATACAATGACCCGATGAGAATAGTAGATTATACAAACTAGCTAAGAAAAACTCGAACTTAGAAGAAAAAAAAAGCAACTAATATAATTTATAATTAAAACAATATTTAACAGGGTTGCAAAAGTTGGTACAATTGTACTTTTTGTGGTACAGTTTAAACCTCAAAAGTATAATGGTACACCAATTACCCAGTTAGTACAATTTACTAACTTTCTCAGTTTGATTGATTTACGATGGCAACTCATTTTTGCTATCATTTCTTTGTGATTAATTGTTTGCATTCACCTGTTTATTTTCAAACAAGAATTTTTAAGTACAAATATTAATTTTAATATTACAAAAATGAATTTTTAATTTAATTTAAGATTAAAAAAAAAAATTTTAAATAAAATTTTTTGCTACAATTGGGGTCGAAAAAGTACAATTTTATGAGCTTCTTGGTACAATTTTTATGTTCTCCCTGATATTCAATAACAAATTATTGGAAACTTATTGCTATAAGTTAACAATAATGTTTATTAAACATTTTTTATTTAGAAAAGTAAATGACCTCTTTTGCTTAAGCTGAATAACTATTTCAAGAATTGATTTTGCTTACGTTTTAGTTAACAAATAAATTTTAAACACTTAAAATTAAATGGCCTGTTTCTTAATTCTTTTGCTAAGTAGGACAATTAATTATTTCAAAATCGTTTTGCACATATTTATATGTTCTGGTTAAAAGGCCGCATCAGCAATTGTAACAAAAGTAGTTCTTAAGAATATTATTATTATTAAGAGAAATTCATAATTAACTCAGTAAAAATATTTTATATTAAGATTTTATAGAAAATTTAGTCAGATATAAGATTTACTCAATAAAGTGTGGTCATAGACCAGAAAATCAAAATTATATTTTTTGTTTTTCGTTTATATTACGAAAAAGAATAACTTATATAATCAGCGAAATTATTAAGAACAGTATAATGTCGTGTATTCATAAACATAAACGCGTAAACATTTTATGTAAACAATCAATAATATGTTACACGCATAAACAATTCAGGGATACAAACACACAAACTTCTGTTTAAAGTCAGAGTCTTGTTGAGATAAGTCAGTAGTAGATTTTTAAACTAAGAATTACTCATAAATATTTTTAAGCAATTCAATCAACACTTTCAATGTAAACGATCATTATACGCCTTTTGTTTATATCACTGCAATTTGCTGAATTGACAAATAGTCACTATGGACATTGACTGTTGGCGGAAGAAAAGAAACAAAATAAATAAGACAAAACCAAACAGGAACATTAGTATTAAATACAAATCTTATGTTTCACACACACACACACACACATAGAACAATTCTAATGAAATACTCAACATAAAATTTGTCAAAATGTACTAAAAATTTGCTGATAGCCTGGTACAGTGTAATCTAATTAAATGTAAATTAAGTTTTAGACCATAATGATAATTGAGTTAAAAATATGAGATTCGCTCAATGAACAGAAAAAGCGAACTGCTCATAATAAGTGTTAATACATTTAAAGCAATTTCTAAAAATCCAAAAGAACAATTTATTTTAATACAAAATCTAAAATTTCAAAACAAAAAAAGAGAACAAAAAAAACCAGACCAAATTATTAAACGTAAAAAACACTTACACGACAAAAAGTCAGTCATTTACACCTCTACTAGTTTATTTTAAATTAATTAAGTCATTTACCTCTAAAAAGGTTTTTATATTACAATAGTGCAAAATAAGGCATTTATTAAAATTGCTAAAATTGTATATTCAATATTGTTATTGTTGTTAATTTTAATTTAGACGTAAGAAATTAAATTGTATAAAAGACCAGCAAAAATAAAGAAATTTAGGCAAACAAAGATTAACACTTCTTATGATTGCTTGACTAAGTCTCGGTGTCTCTATCCAGACTCAACTTGTAATTCAAATTAGCACATGGTGTTTCTACCTGGGCTAAATTCAGTAGTTAATTTCATTTAAAACAATTCTGAACTCCAAAGGAAACCTTTGGTGTTCAAACGCAATTAATTCAAACACAATTTATTGCGATTAAACAATAAGTATATTAAAGCTTAAAGGCCATGTCAGATAGAACTTTTGCTTCGCGTTGCGTTAGAAATTCGCTTTGACATTAAGGATGAAATAGCCGTTCTTATATGAAACATGTCACATAAATACGGTGACCATCCGTCCTCTATTTTACAGGACAGTCCTGTTTTTTAACATGCTGTCCCTTGAGATTGTTTTGTAAATACAGGACAGTACAATGTCCCTTATTTCCTAATTTGATATGCAAATGTCCTCTTTTTAGCATAAACATTGCACGAACATTAATATAAAATTATCATAAAAATCCAACTGTATACTTTCCCTACATTTCCAAAAGTGAAAAATTTGTTTTCTGGGATATGGGAAATTTCCTATAATCTGGCAATATTGTGAATTGTCAGCTTGAAATTGAATTGTCAATCTCAAATTGTTAAAATAACAATGTGAATGATTTGTGATTAGTAATTTATTTATTTATTTAAATTCACATTTAAAATAGCATTTATTTTATTAGAGATATGGCTCCAACAAAAAGAAAATGTTATTTCAATGATGACTTAAAAAGCGAGTTTCCATTTATTAAAACAACAAGTAGCTCCAATGAGGTGAGATGTGAAAAATGCTTGGCACATTTTTCTATAGCAAATAGTGGACGCACTGATATTAAACAGCATTTGCAAACACAAAAGCATATAAGAGCAGATTTAGCCAAATCATCAAGTAAAGTTTTAACGAATTTTTTAAGAAGTAATACATTCAATGATAAACAAAAGGACCTGGCTATTGTAGAATGTACTTGGACATTTCACAGTGTTCAGCACAATTTTTCATTTAGGTCTAACGATTGCACATCAAAACTGATCAAATCGTGTTTCAATGAAAAATATTCTTGTGCTAGAACAAAATGTGAATCCATTGTTAACAATATTTTTACACCAATGTCATTAAATACAATCAAAGCAGATTTGTCAAACGTTCAATGTATCACAATATATTTAGATTGATCGAATCACAAAAATGTTAAAATTTGTCCAATATTAATTCGATACTTTCTACCGAATAAAAGAATTCAGATTAAGATTTTGGATGTTCAAGACCTTATTAGAGAAACTTCAGATATTATTTCAAAATATGTGCAATAGACTCTTGAAAAAAATTAAATAATTAGTAAAATGAAAGCGGTTTGTGGAGACAGCACAAATTGTAATTTTGGTGGTGCAGCCAGAAAAGGTCAGAATAATATCTTTCACAAAATGCAAAACTTCATTGGCCAAAAACTGATAGGTGTAAATTGCGCTGCACATATTTTGAACAACTGCATACAAACTGCAGCAGAATGCTTACCTATTGATATTGATGTTATTATTGTCAAAATTTATTCTTTTTTTATATTTATACAGTTAGAATTGAAAATTTCAAAGAAATATGTGAAGATATTGAAATAGAATATAAAAAGTTACTAGGACATAGCAAAACTCGATGGTTAACTTTAATGCCTGCTTTGGAAAGAATCATAAAACTATTTGAAGCTTTAAAATTATATTTTATGTCTCAACCAAAATGTCCGACAATATTACGAAATTTTTTTATGAATCCTTGTGCTGAATTATGGTTATCTTTTGCATATAGCCAAGCTTCAACATTTCATAAAGCTATTCTTAATGTAGAATCACAAAATATTTCAATGCCTGAGGCTTCAACTATTTTAAAAGATTTAAAATTTTAATTGGTCGAACGGAAAAAGGAACTGTTTTTACCCCTTACCGTCAAAAATATTATTCTCGAATTACAGAACAGTAATGATTTTGATAAAACAATAACTAAAGAACATATAACAAATTTTTACCAAACATGCATTGATTACCTAAATCAGTGGGATAAAGCTTTTAGAGATGTAGAAATTTTAGACTGGATATTGTGACGAAATATGTTATCTTTGGACAAGATTGAAAAAAGCTTTATCCTATCTAAATGAATTTAGAAATGATTTAAAAATAAATAATGAAGATTTATTTGATGAAGTGAGCTGCGTGAAAAATTTTGCAAATAATGAAAAAATAAAAGACTGGAGGTAAAAAATATATCAGTAGATGAAAGATGGATTGAAATTTTTAATCACTTTAAGACAAATGTGGTTGCATAGTTAACCATCTCTCATCTTTTGCGTGCTTTGACAATCCGTACTTGCAAACTTTATAGGTAAACAAACAATGCGTAAATGTTGTCAACGTTTTCATTGTGACATACACCTTTTTTCTCGCGCTTTTCTGTCAAAGTTAGAAATGTCACGCAATGAGAGGAAGTTTTATCTGACATGAAATATCTTTCTAAAAGTAAAACGTGTTTTTATTAAAAGATACCGTAGGTTCACCACAATAGTTTCAGATATAAACGAAATAACGATAATTATAAATAGAATGGAATAGAAACTTTAACAACTCAGGACAATATACAGTTCAATCTAATAGGGATATTAAACAATCAGGAAAATTTAAAGCGGTTTCGGCAGATAGAACAGTCTTAACCAAATTCAAACCAAGTTCATTGGAATTCCTCTCAACAAAACCGAATAGAACTCATGACGGTAGACAATATTGAGAGAAGTTATAACAATCCTCGATGCAGGACATCCTAATCGTAAGTTTAGCCAAAATCGCTTAAAAATTTATAGGCATAGCCCAACAGAGCCTGAATTGTGGGAAAGACATTAATAATACTAACAAAACCAGCATTTTAGATTTAATAAAGAAAAATAATATTATTTATTTACAGTTAAATAAATTAATGCTTGTAACTTGCTTGTTCATTTTTTCTAAGCTAAGGGTTTAATCATGAGCAATATAGAAAATTAATAATAAAAGTTATTATTATTTCATATCCTAATTAGTAAAATGCTCAATTTATAAATAGTTAAATTCCTTAGATAATAAAAAATCTTTATTATTTAGGCCATCATTTTTTGGTGATCCCGACAAAGGAAAACGCAAAAGTTGTTATTGCACATCACTTCTTATATCAATATTTATTTAAGGGTTAAAAGAACACAAACACATTTTGTGTTCATACATACACATTTTTACACCTTATTCAAAGCCAATACCAACATTTTGGTTGCTGTTTAATAACGCAAGGACTACGAAACACAGTAAATTTAAATTTGTTGAAAAGTCTAATCGAAGCCCCAACGTTTTGGCAATGAAAAGTTGGAGCACTTAGTTGCCATTCAGCATCAAACTAGGAGCTTATAGGGGAAATTTTCAAAAACTATAAAAAAGATTCAGCCTCAAGAAAAAACAAAGCAGAGCGACTTCAACGATGGTATGCCTGATGGTCAGAGTTTGAGAGCACCGACAGCAAAATAAGGTGTCTCTCAGATTTACCAAAACATATTTGAGACCAATGCCAATTTGTAGAATGCCAATATTAGAAATAAACTGGTGCCAAACAACTGGATGACGAGCATTGAGAGAAACCAGCTCAATTCCAACACAGACAATATTTAGATGAAAGCACAACCAAAACTCTTCGGAACCAAAGATCCTCGATGACATCAAGTCAGGTAGGTCAAAGCAACTCAGAGTCAAAGGAGGCAATAACCAATCAATCAATATAAAAATGAGCTCATAACTAATAAGGACACTTAATAGCAATCAACTAGTCAAGGAAAATTGAGGAATATACATTAGACAGTGTTAATTCCTTCGAGCTCTTTTTCTTATTAAAAATAAAAACAACTCTCAATAGAATTAATATTACTTGAACAAGATCCGTACCTCTTTTTTAACGTTCTTATTTTTCCCACAATTTCGCGTGAGAATTACCGCGTTTGCATAATTCATAGCTAAATCAAAACCAAATATTTATTTACACGTGCTAACTCAAATGACCAGTCAGACGTTGGAGAAATTTAATATCTATTTGGCCTTTACTATCAGTAAGAAAGAAATTTGCTTATTTAATTCACCAGCCAGACAGTTATGAAATCCAAAATCTGTTGGGAAATAATTAGTGCAGCAGAAGAATGAACGGTTTCGGGCCTGCAAAAGTTTCACTTTTTTATTAATTCTAATGCAAGTTTTTTTAATTATTTGTATTTGTAATTTTTTCTTTAAATACAATAAGTTTTCAATAAAATTTATGATTGAATTATTGTCATTCATCAAACCAACATCGTATTTTAATTTCTCAACAACTCAGTTTACGTTGTTCTCGTGTACCACTTGAACAACTGAATTGAACATTATAGCTTGAATTATCCTTGTGAACTACTAGGATAATAAACCCCTACGTATCTTAAAAACTTTGTGAATCACCAAGTTATCCATTGTGATAAAGTTGAGCAAGACGAACGAGCCTGTGCTAAATCGACAGGTTTTTTGAAATAGAAGCAGAAGCGTATGTGCACTACAGCAATATATAAGATTCCCGATACAATGAAAGTACGCGCGAGTTTTCAGAAAATAAGAGTGAATTTTATTCGTGGCAGAAAATTGTAGAGCGCGTACTACAAATATATTTATGTGTTAATATGTACACATATTACCTTGATTTATTTGTTTTTCATTTTACTAGTTAAATAATTACTTAATATGTTTAATTTATATTTTCTTAATTTCAAATTGTATTTATTTACACATATTTAACTCAATAATTACTCAACATATTTGTATTTTATTTCAATTAAACAACTCAGCAATAAATTGGTTCAGTGGACGACCTACTTTTAGTTTAATTCATTTATGTGTAAGTCAGCAAGAATAAAATAAGTTCAATAACTTACCACAGTTATTAATAAAAGAATGCTGACCATCGTTTTGCAACAATAAAACGGTTGCTGAACTTATACAAATATTTATTACTGAGTTAGAACAATTAAAATTATAATTTTAGTATATAAGAGTTGAAAAATAAAGAAAAGATAACTTTTTCTTTTGATTTACGTTAAAACACTGCGTTTTTATCTTAAGAAAAGTGCGCAACACGGTTCAAGTGCTGCTGTTGCAACAAGTTCAGACATTCAATACAGTTTATGTGCTGTTATTGAAATTTACACTTCATAAAATCAACATTTTGGTGACCCCGGCGTGATCGTGTAACAGGAACAGGAAGTTCAATTTGCGAACAGCAACAGGACACAATCAACAGTTTGAACAACAGTTCAATCCTTTTTAGCAGATTCACAAGAAAATCCTTGCTGATTGCCATATTAGGAAACAAGACAATCAATAATCCTGCCAACTGAACTAGCTTAATTCATAATGGAAACATATCAACAGCTGCTAGAATCCCTGCTGAAGACAGGTTAAGACATCTAAGTAATCGTCCGCAATTTTAAGAAGAATTCAGCCGAGTGAAAGAAAGTTGTAGCCTACTTTGAAAAACGTTTGCAACAAATCACCGAATTGTGGAGCCAATTCGAGGATCAGGACACACAGTTACGATCACTTGATGAACCATCGGAATTGGCTGCTACACACGAGTACTTTACGAAGGACTACTACAGCTCAATAATGAATATCGTCCACGAATACAAGGAGATATTTGAAGTGTCCATGGTAAAGGTTACTCAAACGCAAGCTCAAATGCATACAATACCCCAGCAACCAAAACAAAATGAGCCAAAAGGTGCGGAAAGATCACTAGGTGAACTGGTGAAGCTCATTCGCAGACAAGCCGCAATTATGGCATCATTAGAACGTTTACTCAAGGGCGAATGTACACATCAAGAGGTGACAACCGCATCAAAATTATGGCAAAACATTGAATATCAGAACTTTCAAATATTTGAAAGTTGTGACCATCCCGTGAAACAGGGGTATCTCTTCATTCACTTGGAATACAATGTTCGGAAGGTGGTCAACACCATGACAACCCCTAAGGTAAATATTGAACAAAAAATACAATCTGAGTCAATGTCAATTCCAAAAATTACAATACCTAAATTCGATGGAAATTATCTAAAGTGACAAGAATTCCACGATATATTTTCATCACTAATTAATAATCAACAGATGCCTAAGGTTCAAAAAATCTGGTATCTCAAAACACATTTGGTGGGGGAAGCCGCAAACTTAATCAAACACTTCGCCGCCACTGGAGAGAATTTTGACGCTGCATGGGCGATGGTAATGGATACACGCCTTCGCTACGAGCAATCGCTGCTGCAACCACGAGAGATTCCAACAATCAAGGAGTTTTTGAAATTTTTCGAAAGACATTTTCAGTCAATGGAGGCACTTGCTGAGAAAGGGAAGACTTTAAACTCAAGAGTAAAGGTCTGCACCTCCATCACATCCAATAGCCATAATTATAGATCATGCATTATGTGCAAAACTGGTAAACACCCACTGTTTGCATGTAGAGAATTTCTTAATTTATCAATAACAGCACGACTTCAATTCATTCAAAACCAAAAATGCTGTGTAAATTGCTTAAAAGCTGGCCACAACGCAAAAAATTTTAAACTAAGAAGCTGTATGAAGTGCAACAAAAAACACAATACACTTCTACATCTAGAAAAGCAGCACATCAACCAGACAGCAGCAACAGCAAGTAGTCCACTCAGCAAGAAAACATCCACAAATTCAGCACTGATTCAACGACTTCCTGGGATTATATTTCAAAATATGCTTGGTTAAGCACTTTGAACGTAAATCAAATTAGTTAAATAAATCGAATTGGTTAAAATTATGAGGTTTTCTCAATAAATATTTTGAAAATCATTTTTAATTTGGAAAATGGACTCAAAGTTGAAGTGCGAGTTTTGTCACTATGTTTCCTTTTTGAATGTCGCCAATAAAAAGAGACATTTTTTAAAATTTCACAATTTTGCCTTAAAAAAGGCTAAAAGTTATAAAAAACTAAAATCATCCTCATATATAACAAATATATCAGGATGGCTACCAGGAATTGCAACAACATCAACATCAACAACAACATCAGCTGCGTCACCCTCATCCTTTGAAAAATATATGGATGAGGAAGGTGATGTTATTTTAAATTTTGAATTCATCGGTGGAATCAACAGCTACAGCAATCTCACCCTATTGCGAATATATGGATAAGGAGGGTGACAATATCTTAGATTTTTAAGATATTAATATATAATAAAAATAGTTTAGAAATTTCATATTAAAAAGCTTGAAATAATAAAGAAAAGTCATGATGATCCACTGCTTGGTAGCCACCCACAGATCACAAGATTATTAAATAAACTTAGAGGAGACTATTACTGGAAAAATATGATAAAAAAAGTCAACAAATATGTAAAAAATTGCATGCAATGTCAGTTAAACAAAGTTCGTCCTAAACATAAAGAGAGTTTAGCTGTCACAAGCCAAGCCTTTTAATATAGTAATTATAGATACAATAGGACCATTCATCAAATCAAATGCAGGATATGAATATGCCATAACAATTGTATGTGACCTATCGAAATATTTAATAGCTATCCCTATATCGGATAAATCAGCGAAATCTGTAGCAAAGGCAGTATTTACGAATTGCATATTAAAATTTGGACCCATGAAAACACTACTAACAGATAGGGGCACAGAATATAGAAACGAAGTACTTTCAGAACTCGGCGAACTACTTAACATAAGACAATTATACTCAACGGCATGCCACCATGAAACCTTAGGTACAGTTGAACGGTCTCATAGAACACTCAACGAGTACCTAAGAACATATTTGTCATCCAATAGAACAGATTGGGATACGTGGTTAAGTTATTTCGAATTCTCTTATAATACAACCCCTTCTTCGGTACATGGTTATAGTCCAGTTAAGCTAGTGTTCGACAAAACGCTCACTCCGCTCAACTTTCTCTTGAAAGGGGAGGTAGACCCATTATATAATATTGAAGCCTACAATAAAGAGATAAAATATAGATTACAATTGGCACACCAACGAGCCAAAACCTTAATAGAAAATGTTCATGATATCACTTTGTTTTGTTTGCCACTGTATATAAAATTACCGTTTCTTTAAATTCCCTTTTTTTGTATTCAATAATATTTTTATATGTACATATCAACTAGAAAACAGTATCATTTTAAAACTCAATCATTAAACAGTGCAAAGTGAATAACAAATAACAAAATTAGTGACCAAAATAACAACATCTAAAAATAAACTATAAAATTAATTTTAAATAAGAAAAATTAAAGTGAAATTAAAAGGAATAAAAATAAAACTAAATTTAAACTTAAAATAAGAAAAAAGGTGTTTTATTTATACAAATGATAAAGAACCAGACAGACCCACAATCATACACACAACAATAAACATTTGGTCCATTCGAACCGAATAGTGATTTATAAAATTAAAAAACTAGTTAAACATAAAAGTGCTAACAACAATATACTTACATACATACATACATTTATAAAACAATTGAATATAGATTACATAGTGAAAAAACAATATACGAAAATTTACAAAACAATTAAAATAGTAAAATAGTGTTACAAAATCAACAAAATCTTCAACATCATCTTTAACATCATCATCATCATCAAAATCATCATTATTAACATCAAAATCATTTACGGTAACGGCTTGTAAATTCTTTGGCACAACAACAAAAATCCACAAGGTACAACAAGCAAGACCCAAAAAAGAAAAAAAAAGACCCAACAACAACAACAGTAAGTACAAAATTATAATTTAATATACAACAAAAAATACAACTAAAAATTCTGCCGCAAACAACAAGACAGAATTGCAAAAAATAAAAAAGGGTTACCATCGACCACATATTTTTAATTTACCGGGGAAAAATAAAATACCCTCAAAATACAATTAATTACTAAATTAATTATAATTTTCGATACTTATTGTTGTAAAATCGCTAGCAGGGACTTTTTAAAAAATTTTGACCCTATTATTTTGATTTTTTGACCCAAAAATGGCATGCGAAAAATTTGTAAATTGTACAAATGATCTTCTAGAGTTTGAAAGCGTTTACATCGAAAACGCGTCCGAAGACAACGTACATGGTCTAGAAGTACTGCGTGTTGAACTCGATTCAATATGGGCACAAGTCAAAAGATCCTATGAAGAGTGTAGGGACAAAAAACAAGATACCGCTGAAAAACCAATAGATAAAATTAAACTTCGTGAACGCTATCACACAGCTCTTAAAGCATACAAACATTGTTTGGGAATAATTAACTCGAATATTCAGATACTATTGACCCTAAATAGTGATCAAAATAAACAAGAGCGAATTTCAACGGTTAATTCTGAGTCGATAGAAAATAATGATATTTCGTTTGTTAGATTACCACCATGTGACACAGATATATTTTTTGGAGATTTTGTAACATGGCCAACTTTTCGTGACCTTTTTTCGGCGCTATATATGAAAAATACTCGTCTTAGCAAAATTGAGAAATTGTTTCATTTGATACAAAAGACAGGAGGAGATGCTAGAAAAATTGTTTCAAATGCCCCATTAACCAATGAAGGTTTCGACATAGCCTGGAAAAATCTCGTCGATCAATACGAGAACAATCGGGTTCAAGTCAATGAACAATTAAAGATTTTGTTTGATCTTCCGAACGTTAGCGAAGAATCAGGCCAATCTATTCAACTATTACAACGGACAGTTAATGGATGTATTCAGGCGTTAAATGCCCTAGGTGTAGGAACTGACACTTGGGACCCCATTCTAGTATACATTTGCTCAAAAAAGCTCCCCCGAACTCTGTTAAAAGAATTTGAAAATTCTCTCCAGGAAATTACAAAAATTCCAACATGGGAACAATTTAACACATTTCTAACACACAATTCTAAGACTTTAGAGTCAATAGCGGCCATTACACATTCATCTAGCAAGCCTTACTCACAGAAAAAGGAAAATACCAATTCATTGGCTAGACAAAATCGTATAAACACTTTTCATACTCATACGACTCATATAGAAAATGGGTCAAAAGATAAAAAACAATTTTCATCAGCTAGGGTACAGAAAAATGACACAAATCGAAAATGCCAACATTGTAGAGGGTGTCACCATCTGCGATCATGCCCAAAATTTTTAGAACAAAATGTGAGTGATAGAATTCACATTGTAAGAGTCACTAACTCATGTTATAATTGTCTCTCTATAGACCACAGTGTCAGGGAATGTAAAAGCAGATTTAATTGCAGATTATGTAATCAAAGACACAATACTTTATTACATAAGGGTTCAGAAGCCCAATTTACAAATCAAAATAGTGTTGCAATTCGTCCCAGTACAAGCTCCGCAGCACGAATCAACAATATACAGTCCACACCCACATCAACTTCCAATAATTCTATCCCAAATATTACATCCTTGACCCTACAAGAGAATACACAACTTAGTCAATCTCCCACCGAGCGAGAAACATTGTTATTCACTGCTATTGTGCACATAGAAATAAGAGGCGAAAGATTTCAGGCAAGAGCGATCATCGACCCTGGATCTCAGTCAACCTTCATATCGGACAAATTGAAAAACCGATTAAATCTACCCACTAAACGAAATTTAGTTCATGTAACAGGTTTGAATCAGAACATTTCCGAAACTTCAAACAAAGCCTGTTTATTTAACCTTTGCTCAAGGGTAGATAAAAACTTTAAATTAGAAGTATGGGCTCCCGTACTAAAGACCCTACCATCTAATTTACCACCACAAACCTTAGATTTGCAACATTTCAATGAGACTGCTAAATTAGAACTTGCAGATCCTCAATTCAATAAAAGTAGACCCATCGACCTGCTAATAGGCCTCGATTTAGGCCCCTCAATCTATTGCATGGAAACACCGATGCGGTCTATTGGCTCCCTTTTGGCACAAAAAACAGTATTTGGCTGGATTGTGGGGGGACCAATTTCTACACCATCAAATACGAAATCAACGATTTCATTGCTTAACACATCGTCCCTTGACCACATGCTCACACGCTTTTGGGAGGTGGAGGAACCCCCAAAACAAATTTTGAGGTCAGATGAGGACACATTTTGCGAAAACAATTTCAAATCGACAACACGTAGAAACAACTCAGGAAGGTATATAGTTACCCTACCCTTTAAAAACGGCAAAGAGATAGGTATCTCTAGAAATATTGCCATGGCACAGTTTATGAGAATGGAGCGCATACTCACACAGAAACCCGACCTCAAAAAACAGTACGATGAGGTCATCTTAGAATATTTAGAGTTGGGACACATGAAAAAGATCTCCCCCTCGGATATAAATAAGGCACCCAATTATTATCTGCCGCATCACGCAATAATAAAACCAGAAAGGCTGACAACGAAACTTAGAGTAGTTTTCAACGCCTCTTGCCCGACGTCAAATAAGAATAGTCTTAATGACATTTTATACCCAGGACCCATCCTTCAGCAAGATCTTGTTCTTCTGATATTAAAGTGGAGATTCTATCGTTTTGTTTACAACGCAGATGTAACAAAAATGTATCGTCAAATACTTATTGACCCAACTCAAACCCCCTACCAACGAATATTGTTTCGTAAATCTCCAAGTGATCCTATTGAGGATTATGAACTCCTAACTGTAACGTTTGGAGTTAATTGCGCACCATTTCTGGCCATAAGGACACTGCTTCAATTAGCCGAAGATGTCAAAACAACACACCCTCTCGCATCAACCATTTTACAACAAAATATGTATGTGGATGATGTTTTAGCTGGAGGGCACACTTTGAACGATGCCATAAAATCTAAAAATGAACTAATAGCCGTCTTAAAATCTGCAGGATTTGAGCTGATGAAATGGACGTCAAATGATCCACAAGTAATTCAGGATTTACCAATTGAAAACCTCTTACCGCTCGATTGGCTAAATTTGTCAGAAAACGCCGGAACAAAGACTCTTGGGATAAAATGGAAAATTTCGTCAGACTCCTTTACATTCACTGCACCAGAAATCGAATTCAAAGAAATCTACACCAAAAGAGAAGTTTTATCTACTATTGCAAAATTCTTTGACCCTTGTGGATGGATAGCACCAGTAATTGTAGACGCGAAATTAATCATGCAAGAGATTTGGTTAGATAAAATCAACTGGGATGATATATTAAAGCCCATAGTTTGTCTTAAATGGAAAAAATTTGTAAAAAATTGTTCTGCCATCAATACCTTAAAAATTCCTCGTTGGATTCAATATACCCCAGATTGTCAAGTAGAAATTCACGGGTTTAGTGACGCGTCAGAAAAAGCATATTCTGCGACTCTTTACGTCCGAATACAATCTGAAGACTCAACCATATACACATTTCTACTGGCTTCAAAAACACGCGTAGCTCCCATAAAACAGATTTCATTACCCCGTTTAGAGCTTTGTGGATCCGTCTTGCTGGCAAACCTTGCATCAGCAACTTTACCAAATCTTCCATATAGAAAAATCAACACATACTATTGGACTGATTCAACTATTGTGTTGGCCTGGCTTAAGAAACCACCTTGCACTTGGAATACCTTTGTCGGAAACCGTGTCTCTGAAATAGTAGATAAAATTGGAAACCAAAATTGGCAACATATTGACTCCAAAGAAAACCCAGCAGATATCGCCAGCCGAGGTTGCACTCCACAAGAGTTGGAAACTCACAATTTATGGTGGTTTGGACCATCCTGGCTAAAATTACCAAAAAATCTATGGCCGTCTCCGATCAAACCCGAAGAAACAAAAATAGAAGCAAAATCAGTAAAAACGTTTACAACCACGACATATGAAGATCCTTTAAATCGATTCTCAAACCTATCACGCGCTTACAGGGTACTCGCGTATGCGTTGCGATTTTGGAGAAATACAGGCCGTAATAGAACTCATCTTCGAATATCGTCGCCAGAAATAACAAAAGACGAAATGGAATCAGTTAAAAATCGTCTTATTGTCTTAACTCAACGAACTTACTTTCCCGAAGAGCATAGGCTTTTAAAAGCAAAACAAAACATCAACTCTAAAAGCAGTATCTTGTCGTTAAACCCCTTTATAGATCAAAATGATATTATTCGAGCTAATGGTCGACTCGCTCAATCACCAGCATTGACTTACAACGAACGTCACCCAATATTGCTGCCTCATAGTTCCAAACTGTCACGTTTAATAGTTGAATTTACACATAAAATTACCATACACGGCGGTAATCAACTTATGACTCGAATCATCCGCACAGAATATTGGATATTTAAACTAAAACATTTGATAAAAAGCGTAATTCATCATTGCAAATCTTGTGTCCTATACAAAAAACACGCCCAAACCCAAATTATGGCGTCATTACCACCCGAACGTACAAATTTATCTAGACCATTTGCTACTACTGGCATAGATTACGCAGGACCCTTTGACATAAGAAACTTCACCGGAAGAGCCTGTCTTATCACAAAAGGATACGTCTGCATTTTTGTATGCTTCGCTACCAAAGCCATACATTTGGAAGCAGCAAGCGACCTATCGACCCAATCATTCTTAGCAGCCTTCTCACGCTTCATTGGAAGGCGTGGATGTCCAGCTCTCATTTACTCAGACAATGGGAAAAACTTCGTCGGAGCAGCAGAACTAATCAAAAAAGATCGTCTAGAATTTATTAAAACTCTTCAAAACAGATTAATTCAACAGTATAGTCATCAAAATATTGAGTGGAAATTCATCCCTCCTGGAGCCCCACACATGGGCGGACTTTGGGAAGCCGGTGTGAAGTCTTTCAAAACTCACTTGAAGAAAATAATGCCGAATTTGAAATTCACTTTTGAAGAGCTGTCTACAATTTTAACTCGTATAGAATCATGCCTAAACTCTAGACCCTTAAGTCCTGCTAGCGATGACCCAAACGATCTTAACCCATTGACCCCTGGACATTTTCTTATTGGTACACCATTATTGACCCCAGCCGAACCTGATACAAGCAGTGAAAATCTGACTCTAATCAACCGCTGGAAACGTTTAAAGGTCATTCACCATTTATTTTGCCAAAGATGGAAGTCCGAGTACCTAACAGAACTACATCGTAGATATAAATGGAAGACTTCTAGAGATAACATAAAAATCAACGATCTGGTAGTAATAAAGAATGATAATTTACCACCCAATGAATGGCAAATGGGCCGTATTGAAAAAACATATTTAGGGTCTGACCAAAACGTTAGAGTTGTCGACGTCCGTACTACTAACGGAAGTTATACCCGACCAATTACAAAAATTGTCTTATTACCACAAAACTGACAATCTCATTTATATCTTAATATATCTTCATATATCTTATACTTATAGAATGGCATCCAAAATTCATCAACAACGTCCAGCTGATTGGCAATGGTCATGTGGTTTATGTAAGAAGGACCATGCGTTGAAAACGTGTGTCAAATTTTTAAACGCCAGTGCTGACGAACGTTATGATGTAGTAAAGCTTCAACGTTACTGCCTCAACTGTCTTGCACGTTCACATCTTGTCGATAATTGTAGAAATGAATACGGCTGCAGAGTTTGCACCAAACGTCACAACACCCTTCTACATGATGCACCACAATTGAATAAACCACATGATCCGAAATCGTACGCAAAGCCAACCAAACAAACAAAATCACAAATGACCCAAACGACCCAAGATCATCAATTTGTATGGCCTAACGTTTTCGTGCCAACTCTAACCGTACGCGTCGCTCCGAATGAAAAAATGGATGAATGGTCATTCATGCGCGCAATTATCACCCAAAATGTCACCACTACTAGAATAGCTTCGTCTTCAGTAAAAAGACTTCGTTTTAGAAAAGCAGAAGTAAAGGGACATACATTTGCCATTATTCATATTCGTGCACGCAACGAACACAACGCCTTTAAGAAACAAATCCTGGCACAAATTACCGATGATTTACCTCGACGTCCTTATAATGCTCCCATCAATGACAACCCGTACGAAGAATTTTCCGAAGACACTTTAGCAGATATTGACCCTCGTTCAAATTCTCAAGTTGAATTGGAATTGGGGGCTGACGTCTATCCTTTTATACGCCGAGACGGAGCCATCGATTTGGAAATGGGTCATGTAGTTGCTCATAAAACTGGCCTTGGCTATGTGTTCACTGGACCAACAACCAAATTGTATTAAATTACACCGACTCATGGGGGCCGGAATGTTCATGATATCACTTTGTTTTGTTTGCCACTGTATATAAAATTACCGTTTCTTTAAATTCCCTTTTTTTGTATTCAATAATATTTTTATATGTACATATCAACTAGAAAACAGTATCATTTTAAAACTCAATCATTAAACAGTGCAAAGTGAATAACAAATAACAAAATTAGTGACCAAAATAACAACATCTAAAAATAAACTATAAAATTAATTTTAAATAAGAAAAATTAAAGTGAAATTAAAAGGAATAAAAATAAAACTAAATTTAAACTTAAAATAAGAAAAAAGGTGTTTTATTTATACAAATGATAAAGAACCAGACAGACCCACAATCATACACACAACAATAAACAGAAAAAAATAAAAATAAACAGAAAGAAGATTATGACAAAACGTCACATCCACAAAACATCCAGGTAAACGACATGGTTTTAGTGGGAAATACAGCTGGCCATAAATTAGATCAATTTTACACAGGCCTCTATCAAGTGGTAGCAATAGACGATAAGAATATTGTAATAAAACAAGGAAATGATAAAACTTCCATTATCCATAAGAATAGGGTAAAATTGTTCCATAAGGATTAAATATAATTATATTAATACCTAAATAGACTTAAGAACTTTATTAAATAGAACTTTATATTCAAAACATGTAGCACACAAGTTTATTAGTAATTCTAATCCATTAATAATAATAATAAAAATGCTGGTAAGAATGATCTTAAAATCAACCAAATAATTATAAGATCATTCTATTGAAAAGGGAGGTGTTATGAAGGCACGTGTCGATCATATTCCATTGCATTGTACTTTAAATAACAAACATTCCATTGAGTGCATTGCCTCATACGATGAGTAATTCAATTTGCAAGTATTCATTATTATAAATAAATTTATAAACGTTGACCTAGATATATTAAATTTCATAAATATTTAAACCTTCTTTTTGCTGCAAGTAATAAAATATCAATCGGCATACTTTTAATGAGGTTAATAATTTGATGACACCTGCATACATGACGGTTTACTCTAGTATAAGTTTTAGTTTTTAAGAATGAAGAAAAGCAATTTATAAAGAGAATCTAACAGACTAACAACACTATTGTTCGAATTTATTAAATAACCGGGAGTCGTTTACAAATGTATTACAGTGTTTTATTTATTTACTTTATGGTAAAGAGGTTTTTTAAAATTTAAATTCTTCATTGTAGTTTAATTTAAATACTGCTAGACCACACTTTATCATTCATTTCAGATAAGTATGGATCTTCTTTATTTAAAAATTTTGTAATTCTTTGAGGAAGATAAAACCATTTATTATTATCCAAATATGTGATGACTTTTGATCCATATTGTGATTCCTTCCACTGTCAAACCTTATACTGTATGCTGAGGTATTATATCTTGGGCAATATTTATTATTTGATCATACATCTAAAATTTTTTAAATAAAATTAGAAAAAACTTCTAAATATGATGCGATTTCTTACCATTTTATTAAGCATTAGACTAATGAGGAAAAATATTATCATTATCGTTTTTTTATATCTATTAGTCCATTACACATTAAGAAGATTTTTTAATGCAACTTGAGTTTAAAAATATTAAACTTGAAACTTGAGACAAACAAACCAATAACAAAATGCATATCAACCAAAAATTAAAAATCAGCCTTATGGAAATTACCATTGGGATGAAAATTTTAAATTATTAACAAAAATTCATTCTTATGGGGAATTACAATTGAGATGAAAATTTAAAACAAAAATTTATCCTCATGGAATCTCCATAAGGATGTATTTGATGTCCCAGAAAGCCCACAAACATACTACTATGCCTCCACTAAAACATCATATGAATTATCACTGAATGATCTAATGTCCAAAGCGTACTATTTTCTATTCTACACCGGTTTCGATTACCACGCTTTGTCAACACCACAGATATTGAAAAAATTTATAGGCAAATGCTGATGCACCCGTAAGACAGAAGGTTCCAAACCATCATCTGGAGAAAGGATCCAACAGCGCCGATAAAATACTACCAACTTAATACGGTCACATTTGGAACACCAGCTGCACCATATTTAGCTACAAAATATTTGGAAAAAATAGCTAGAGATAACATGGCACGGTACCATATGGAGTCCAATTTTTACTCGAGAATTTCTACGGACTCGGAGGAGACGATAATTTGAGTACAGCACTCGCAATTCAACGAGTACTCAAAATCATCCTAGGGCAACATGGGCTAAAACTACAAAAGTGGAGTGCAAACCATCAGCAATTACTTCAAAACGTCGCACAAGGCGAACAAGAGGTCAATATTGATAATCAAGTAGTAAAAACCTTAGGCTTAACATGGATGCCATAAGATGACAAATTTTTTGTCAAGGTATGTTTGGAATAACCTAAACATAAAGCCAAAAGAATAGTTAGCTTAGATTTGGCTAGACTTTTCGATCCTTTGGAAATACTAGCACCAAAAAAAATCACGGCTAAAATGTTCATTCAAGATCTTTGGCAAATGAAACTGGCATGGGATGAAAAATTACCAGCAGACCTCCAACTGAAATAGATAAACTTTCGCAATGAATTAAAGCACTTTCTCTTTTGATTTACGTTAAAAAAGTGCTCAACACGGTTCAAGTGCTGTTGTTGCAACAAGTTAAGACATTCAATACAGTTTATGTGCTGTTATTGAAATTTACACTTCATAAAATCAACACCATACATATAGAGCAAATTATGCTTTTTATACAAATCCAATTGGAAATAGAAACAGCTTCCAAACGCAATTCCAGCATAGTGTAGTGTTCTATATTAGTGCACACTGCTACATTTTTGAATATTGCAATAATGTAACCGAATGTAACCCAGTTATTACTTTTTGCATTTGTTAAACACATGCCCGATGCAATTATGAGAATTGAGTGAAAGAAATTAATAAACGTCACTCAATTCCCAAATTGAATACGTTTGTGATTGGTCAAACGTATGAAGTAATAATAAAGAAATGATTTAAAGGTAAGTGCATATAGTAGTAAGATAGAGATAGATGTAATATTATAATAAGTTAGAATAGCTAGAATTAATTCCCATGATAAGTATCGAAAAGGGGCGGCGAGCCACTAATAAAACTAGACTTTGATTTGAGAAACTAAACCGGCAATAACTGCCTTCGTTTTTATTATGATTGTTTCAAAATAGTGTGGCAGTTCTTTTGAATGCCTATCATTTAGCTGGAACCCTTCCAGCTGGATAAAATAGATACAAGGGCTATAGGGCACATAATACGTTAATTCTTCCATCACATGGTGATCTTGCCAAATTAGGAACAAGATCATTTTTAAATTGTCTACCCGCTAAATATTCTGCCTAGTTTGAAGTTTTTATTGCAGAGGAAATCGACGAAATTTTTAAGCGTTGGGAGAAATATCTTTAAGAGGAATATAGCCTAGAAGAATATAATCCAACCCAAGACGTACCGGCGTATAAGCCCCTTCCGTTGAATACTGGTCCGAAGGCAATAATTGAGAAGTATAGAAGGAGAAATCAGAAAAGAGAGGCAAACGTGCGAGAAGAGGTCCCCCAATTGATGGAAAATCGCGCTGGGAAAAAGTTTAACAAAAGAAAATAAGATGCGATATTATATAAAAGGTTGACCCTGGCGACTACTGAGGACGAAAGATTGTAAGTCCAGCAGGAGATAAAAATGTTGAATAAGAACAATATATAAACATTTTTGAATAAAGAAATTAAGCAAATTTTATCTAATCCAAATTTAATTCTAAACTTAGAGACGCATGGTTTAAATTAAACAATTATTGGTGTATAACATATATAAGAAGAAGACAAGTAAATATAATAAAAAAAAAATTGAAGATTTTTCAATAAACATTTTTTTATGAAATAAAAATACTTAATAAAAAAATAAAAAAACTTTAAAAAAAGTTATACAAATATAAATATTTACTGCCTGTTCAACGATGTCGAAAGAAACCCCAAGCGAAATTTCATTCGTACAAATAAGTTGAAAACAAAAACAAATTTTTTTTTTTTGTTGTTTTCAATATATTTGTACGAATGAAATTTCGCTTGGGTTTTCTTTCGACATCGTTGAACAGGCAGTTAGTTTGATATTTTTAATACACAAATGGTAGGACGCATTTGGGGTAATAAAGTTAACACAGAAATGGGTAAACCACAAGCAAAGTAGAAATTCAAGAAAACATTGTTAATAATGGAAGTGCTGAAAATAATAATTTTGTAATACCAGAATATATAATAACTTTAATTATAGTAGCATTAGTATTATATGTAGCTTATAAAATGAACAATTATTTTAAAAATTATGTACAAAAACTCAGAGACAGACTCAGCTTAAATAATGCTATTGCAGATGCAGAATTAAAGGCACAACAACAAAGAAAGAAAGAAACTGAGAATACCTTTTTTCTGGTACTTGACCTTAACAGCGGTTTCCACCAGATACCGCCGGTATCAGCTGATAACGAGAAAACCACGATCTCTATTGGAAATGGTAAATATGAATTCATCCGATTACCCTTTGGACTCAAGAATGTCCCGTCAATTTTCAAACGTGCCTTCGACGATATTCTTCGTGAACATATCGGTAGAATTTGTTGTGTGATATAATCATCTTTAGTAAGACGGAAGATGAACATTTGGAAAACATAGAGAGAATATTAAATGTTTGGAAGATGCCAACCTAAAAGAACAGCAAGATAAATGTAAATTCCTCCATAAGATGTTGAGTTATTAAGCTACATCGTTTCTGCAGAAGGAATCAAAACAAATTCAACCAAAGTAGAAGCAATAACTAACTTCCCAGAACCTTGGACACAAAAAGAACATCGATCATTATTAGGCTTGTCAGGATACTACCGAAGAGTCGTAAAAGATTACGTGGAGCAAGCTAAGCCCCTAACATCTCTCTTAAGAGGGGAAGAAGGCAGAAATTCGAAGAAGAAATCATCCCGCGTTCCAATAGACCTTAATCAGGCAGCCAAAGAGGCATTAAATAAAATAAAAAATTCATTGGTTTCCAAAGACATAATACTTGCATAAATATACTGACTTTACAAAAGATATGGAACTCACAGCTGACGCCTCGAATTTCACGTTAGGCGCAGTTTTACTACAAAACAATGAACCTATTTCCTTTATTTCAAGAACGTTCAACAAATCGGAAGAACATTATGCAGCCAACGGAAAGGAACTTCTTGCCATAATATGGGCACCTACTTCATTCAGAAACCATCTTACGAATCAGCAAAGGTAAGAATATATACCGACCACCAACCCCTCTAAGTTCAAAATAACAATAGTAAGATGAAACGTTGAAAAGCTATTCTCAAGGAATACAATTACGAAGTCTTATATAAACCAGGCAAAGCAAACCGCGTTGCCGATGCTCTGTAGAGAATAACACAAGAAACTGACATCCATGCACTGTCCGTAGCAACAAACATTGCCGAAAGCTCCTCCCATAGTTTAATACACTATGTTAATGTTCCTATAAATGCTTTAAGAACCCAGATTTTTCTCAATATTGCCCCAATCCAGAATTACAGAATTATCAAAATCGTAATCCCTACTTACCACAGACACACGATATCCGAACCTCATTTAAATGCAGACAATTTGAAGCAAGTTTTTAAAAAAATACTGTATCCATCAATCATAAATTGTATAAAAGCACCTGAGCCAATTTTGGGAATAATACTGGAAATATATTCGGAAAATTTCAAAATTATAAAATAAGATTTTCTAATAAACAGGTAAAAGACATTAAAAGCGAGCTAGAGCATGAAGAAATCACCTCGAAAGTGCATAAGCGAGCTCAAAGAGACGCAAGAGAAAATAAATTACAAATATTAAAGATAGTTATTTTCTCGCAACGACGAGGAAGGTTAAAAATTGTATTAAAAAAAATGCAAATTCAAGCCATACCTATTTCACAGTTCCCAGGTGAAATAGGTCACCTGGACATATATCAAGTTGGGAAAGAGTTGGTACTAACAGCAATAGACAAGTTTTCTAAATATGCCATAGCAAAGCCTATAAAATTAAAAGCCGTCGAAGATATAAGACAGCCCTTAACGGATATTCCTTTCGTACTTATTCCGAAGATTCTGGTAATGGATAATAAAAAGACCTTTAATTCAGAGTCCGTAAGATTCATGATCGAAAAAGAATAGGAAATATCGATTTTTAAGACCGCTTCCTATGCAAGTTGTTCCAACGGTCAAGTGGAACGATTTCACTTAACCTTACAGAAAATTATGCGTTGCTTAAAAACCGAAAAAGCTCATGGGCCACTCCACAAACTTTTAGATAGATCCGTGACTTAATACAATTTATCTGTACACACTGTTACAGGAAAAAAAACCTATGAAAACATTCTTTGGCAGACGAGTAAGTACTGATCCAATACTAAATATTAGAAAGAAATGGAGAAAAAACTATTAAAAGGCTCTTGGAAAAACAGAAAAATTATATTTCTTACCACAATGCCAATAGGGGTCCTGCAAAAGAAAACGCAGAAGGAAATGAAGTTTTCGTGAAGATAAATAAAAGATTAGGGAACAAATTATCAGCTAGATATAGAGAACAAACAGTGGCACAGAATTTCAATACGACAATTAAAACTAAGTCTGGTAGAATTGTTCTTGGATAGGTTCGTTGATCCAAGAAGTACACAAGGATCAAAAAGGTTTAGAATAAAAAAAAAGAAAGTGGTACACAAAGATAACAGTGACAAAAAAAAAGGTGATGACGCAAACGAGGAAAAAAGGTTTAACAGCTAGCTCTTAATTTGAGTGAATGTTTTATTAACAAAAATATCAAACTTATTTATACAAAATCAATTACAATTAAAAATAAAATAAAAAATATTCATATTGATTGGCCGAAAATCGAAAAAAATGGAAAAGAAAAACAGAGAAGCACAAGAAGAAAAGAAAGGAAAAAAAGGGCAACGTGTTAAAATTTTATTTTTTAGTGTAACAAGTAAGTTTTTCTTACAGGACACAGGATGAAACCTCTACTTACAAATTTTATATGGATACTGATTACGAACACACAACAACTGGACGTGCAGAATCTAACTAACAACAACGGCTATATACCTATTAGGGTAGAAGAACAGAAGACGATCAGCTGCTTTCACAAAGTCTTACACTTCATTAACTAGACGGCATACGAAGGACAGTACTTCTTATTGATCAAAAACATAGGGGCACTAAACGCAACTACGTTTGAAGACAAGCAACTCCTTTTCACAAAAAAGTAAAAATTTCCTTTTACTCAATACACGAATAAATAATTCACACATGAATTAAAAATCTAGACGTAGACTTTTTAACGATTTGGGGAAAGGCCTAAAAATCATCGCAGGGTCAATGGACAGCGACCAAGAAAAAGAGATGAGGGAAACGTTAATTAAAATAAGCGGCAGTGAAAAGACTATCAACAATTCAATTAACAATTTAATTGAGGACAATCGACTTAAGAGGGGAAGAAATAAATGATATAAATAATAAATTTAAATTAAAGAAATAAAATTAAATAATATTTTAGAATGCTAGTTGCTGCAATCGTAAATAAGTCAAACAAGCAAATTCCTGGTAAAGAGTTTGTAGTCTTTCAATTCTTTTGAATTTCGAAATGATACTTTGCAAACGATTTTATCATCATCATAAATTTAATAGGAAATAAAATCACGCCACTTTTAGAAATAAGTCAACTAGTTAGAATAGATATAAAAACAAATTAATCAATAAAGAGCGGACGTTTGCCGTGGGAAAGCCTTAAAAAAACGTTAAAACGTTTCAATTTAACTGCAACTGTGTATTACTTGTTTAAGAAAAGAATTTTCAAAAATAAAATTTGACAGCTGCGGGCTATAATTAATAAAAACACATATTGGCACCACAGACAAAGGGTATAAAACATAGGTGCCCATTTCAGCAAACAATTTGTTATAACCCTACCCAGGGTTGCAAAAGTTGGTACAATTGTACTTTTTGTGGTACAATTTAAACCTCAAAAGTACAATGGTACACCAATTACCCATTTAGTACAATTTACTAACTTTCTCAGTTTATGTGTTTTATAGAATTTCCCTAGTTTATCGTCTTGATCGATTTACGATGGCAACAAATTTTTTGGTACAATTGGGGTCGAAAAAGTACAATTTTATGAGCTTCTTGGTACAATTTTAATGTTCTCATTTTGCAACCCTGACCCTACCTCTTTTATTATTATGCTCTTTAATTTAGTCGTCCATGAGACAGTGACGAGTGCACATACTTAGCGACTGTGTTGATATTTATTCAAGCACAGTGCGTAAAAAAATTATGATGGAATAAGAAAAATGTTTTTATTTTTAAGAAGCAAAAAAATATTAAATTCAGCGTTTACGGTATTTTTATTAGTTTTTTACACTTAGAACAATTTCTTGTATTAAATTTTAATGCAAATCTTTACGCTGTTTTTTCTTTTAACTCAAAAATAGCAAATTCAGTGTGAACTGCATTATTATATATATTTTTAAAAACCAAAACAATTTTTTTTTACTAAATTTTGATAAAAATCTGTAAGCTTATTTTTGTAAAGCACTGTACTTTAAAATTCTCTCACCAATAAGGCTGCAAAATATTTTTGGGCACCTATGGTATAAAAAAACCATCAGCTTTGGATTGAACTACACACTACCTTATTAATCTACCTTGTATTGTCTCACATAACACAACTTAACTTATAAATTAACATGATTTGCCATCATGCCGACGTAATATTGTTATAATTTTCAAATATTTAAGAATAGTTTTAAACTACAGTTGAATGAAAAAAAATCTAAATATTATTTTCTTGCGAAATGATAGATAGCACACCTTGTGAATCCACCACAATTATTGATTAAAAAGACCTTAAATATTAAGCTTACTCAGATGTAATTTTAATCTAAATTTCACGAAATATGTCCTGATATTTATGTCCAGCTATTTAACGGTGAAATGCTGTTAAGGGGCACACCAACGTTTTTGTTATTTTTTAATCTGTCTTGCTATTTTTTTGTAAATTACACAAATCCCTCCAATTCTGCAGAGTCCAGTTACAATTTTAGATATTGTGTAGTAACATCATTCAGCATTCAGCATTCAATCTTCAAGCTTTACTTAAGATCTGTGCAAAAGAAATTAAAAACCATTAAAATGATTAAATAAATTTGTTATGTGATGATAGTCCATCTTTTCTTTACAAACCTGTAGTGGAATCATAATTTTCCATTGCTGTATTGGAAATGGCAACATTAACATTTAAAAAATCTCACAATTGAATGATTTTTCCAGGAATTCATTAGGTACATATACTTTGAAAAATTTAGATATGGGAACTGGAAGTTACATGTATATCAAATCAGCGAACCAGAAGCTTTCTATAAGAAAAATTAAATTAATTTTCTTACTAAAATTTTAAATTAAAGATCAAAAACTAAAGGGTAAAATTGTCCCTCTATTTGGTACATAAAAAAACAGTTTTTTTTTGTATTATTAAAAAGTTCTTAATTAAAAATGTGAAATATTTGGAAAACTTTAAGGGGGACAAACAAGTTACCATAACCATCGCATAAAATTTGTAATGGGCATTTCATTTCACCAGACAAAAAAAATTTTTGTAATTTAGTAAAAATTGAAACACATACATAACAGGGTAGAAAGGGGTACGGGAAACGGTTTGGTACTTTTTAGAACTTATTAATCTTTCTGCAAATAAGAGTAGATTTATTCCTTTCAAATCATGTTTATTTAAGTATTTTACGTTGTTGCATAAATATTTAAACATTTTAAACTTGGAATTTATACATTGATATGGAAAACCCAAAAAAGGTACTTTTTCTCTTTTCTGGTACTTTTTGTATTTTCTACGTTTATGAAGCTAGAACTTTGAATTTTAGTGATCATTGATTTGCGGTGACACTAAAAATGTAATGGATGACTGAAATGGTACATTTTTTTATCTTTTGGGTACCTTTTGTATTTTCTGCGTTTATGAAGAAAGAACTGTGAAATGTTATGGATGATCATGAAGGTACCTTTCGCATTTTTATTGTACTTTTTGTTTGTTTTGACGTTTGTGAATAAAGATTTTTCAAATTAGTGATAATTGATCCGAGGTCTAACTATACAGTTTATAAAGGACCAAAATATAATTTTTTCTCATTTTAATGGCATTTTTGTTTTTCTGAAAGTAGGTACTAATAATCTAAGTTGAAGCTCTGAACACATAGACGCCAGCAGACTTCACAACTTCACGGCTTCAAATGCTGCTCTGAAGTCAGCTTCATAATTATTTTGAAGACAGCAACAACATAATAATCAGCTGATGTGTATTTTAGCAATACCAACTTCAGGGATGCCGCATATATATTTTATATTGAATAAAATTAATGTTATTGATAAAAAAAAAATGCAATAATATCACGAAAAACTATAAAAACACATGAATTTATTTCTTTGTTGTATTTTTGTAATGTTTTTTATGTTTAATATTAAGAATAAGTTTGTTCATTGCTGCCCGTCAAAATAGAAAATAGCCTAAGTTGCCAGCAGCAGCAAATGATGTTGTGCAGTCGTGCTGCTGTGCTGCCGTAAAAATAATTGTTTTCATTTAAACACATGGATTTTATTTTTGACATATTGCTGCTTGCTGTCTGCTGTCGTCTATGTGTTTAGAGCATGACTTTGCAGATTATGGTGAATGACAGAATGTTACTTTTATTATTGTTATATTAAGTTTTGCATTTAAAAGTTACACATTTTTGAACAGGTTTTTTATAGTAGGCGTGTCAAAGTAGTTGCTGCTATTTAATTCAATTCAATATAGAGTCCTTTATTCTTCCAAAATCTTTATTCATAGAGAAATTATATGAATTTGAGATAAAGCGTTAAGGCCTAACTATATTATGCTTTTGCTGGCTTAAGCAAATGTGCGGATACATAAAATTAAATGTATGCAACTATATTGTACTTAAGAGTGTCAAGTGTTGCTTACGAAATTTGCTTTTCATTTGATTTGTACACACTGTTGCATTATTTAGTACTTTTTTATTAATGTTGTCATTTGTTTTTTAAATTAGTGAAAAAATGTATAAATTTTATAGTTTATGGTAAAATATTTTTACATTTTACACATTAAATAAAAATTTGGGACAATATCGATATATTTAGGAACTACAGAACTATAACAGCTTTTGCAAAAGTACAAATATTTGCAACTAATCATAGTAACTATTTAAGTTTAAAAAGTACAATATATCCACCGAAAAGTCTTCAAAAATTTTCTTAAGCATTGACAGACTTTTCGTTGATTTTTGACAGTAGCTTAAGCCAGCAAAAGCATAATATAATTAGGTCTTTATATGGGAGGTGGGCGTATAAGTGGGCGTGTCATATTTATTTAAGTGCAAAGCCTTCGACCAAGAAGCAATGTTTGCAAAGTTTCAGAATCATACATCTAATTTTGTCAGTTTTATTACGTTTTAAATTTTAAATATAAAGAAAAATACACTGCGCGGTATAAATTTTCGTACATTTTGATCTATAACTTATGCAATTTTCGGGGAAAATTTTTCAATACCAAACCAACTTAAACAGACTGAAAAACATAGATCTTAACATGAAATCCCGATTCACAAAATATATACTTTATGGGGTCTAAAATGGATATTTCGATGTGTTACAAACGGAATGACAAAATGAATATACCCCCACCATTTTGTTGGTGGCGGGTATAAAATCTCTAAGATCTTATTGTAGCATAGCCCAGGTTATAGATTTCACAGTATTTACGGTCAAACAATTTTGTGCCATGAATTCGATTTTTTTTCATGTTGTACTGTTTTCTACTAGTCAAGCCCTTTGATTAAAAAATATTTATCTTGTCCGATCTGTTTCAGACGCCATTTTTATTTCATTATGTACTGTATCCTACCAGTTAAGCCCTTTTACTGAAGACGATATATGCGTTTTCATATCTGACGCCATATTGGATTTTACATCCAGCACGAAACATTCCGATCAAAGAGTGCTGATGATGAAATCGTAGCTGGTTTCGAAAATCCATTCGACTTGGCTTGTGTCGGGATAAAACTTAACTTATCAGCTTATTATTCCATTATCACAAATAGAAAAATTTAATCTTTTCGTATAGAAGAATTGAAAATAAATTAGCTCGAGCCAAAAGTAAATAAATTTTGTATTTTTTTAAATATCTCATATTTTTCTGAGAAAAAATAACAAACCAGTTTGAAACTAACTGAAATATAAGCACAAAAATTTGTATACGGGTTATATCTCAATAAATTTGTATACGGGTATTATCTGGTACTTTAAAATGTAACCCCTTGATCCCCCATAATATTAGTTTATATATATATATGAAAGGACTTGATTTGACGTGTAATCTATAAAATGGCGCCTGAAACAAAATGGCGGAAGTTTTTTTTTCTTAACAGCATCAATATGGTTATCGGATGAAAGGTCGTGTCTAATGGAATACAGTAAACTATGTGAAAATTAAAATCAAAAAGAGAGTCGGAAAAAATAAAGCCAATGACGTATAAACTAGACTAAACTATGATGTTGTCATCATACCTTTGTACATAATAGGATATTATCAGATTCAGCACGGCCGAATATAGCGCTCTTACTTGTTACTATTGAATTTGTGGTTTGCTTTTAAGCTGAAAAAAATGATTTCCGTTTTGGAAAAAATTCCGAGAAGGTATACGGTGTTTACATTTTAATTTCAAGCTTTTTTTGCAGTTTTATTAAGAGGAATTTTAAAAGACTACGATTGGAAATCTGATGTTTATTTCTTCTTACAGCACTAGATTTGTTTGAAGAAATATTTCTTCAAATTATTTTTGCTTATAAGTTTGTCATTCAGTATCGATTTAACCAAAACTACGGACGTGTTTTTTGGCTCATATCTTACAAGTTAAAAAAAGCAATAAAAAATAATACATCATAAAGGCATTGGCCTAACTAGACTATTTTGGAGTTCAATGCACACCACCATCCCTCTCAGAATTTGAAAAAAAAAATATTTTCATATAGAAATAAGGAGAAAAATTAAGATTTTAAGCAAGAGAATTTTTTTATTCTTTTGCAAACCCCAGAAAAAACTTGTAGCTACGCTAATGCATAAAGATCTTTTTAACATATGGCGGCTTTAAAAAGCTGACTTCAACAAACTCACAGACAACCGACTAGACTTCTTTTCTATTCATAAGCTTTCAGAAGCGAAATGAATATTGTAAAAGTTACAAAATCAGTTCATACACATTCCATATTTGTGTTAATAATTTCAATGAAACATTTTGAATAACAGTATATTTCATATGTTTTTTAAGTGTTTTATTGAATTTATACAGGGATGGGAAATAAATTTTTGCTGAATAAAAAAATTATTTCTGCCGAATTTTTTTTGCTCGTATAATAAAAAAATATATACTTTTAAACTCAAATGTTTTTCTCTTTTTGCCAAACATTTTTTGAAATACTTTTTTAACTCTGCAGAAGTAAGATTTGATCAACTTTCCCAATCCTGATTTTTTTAGTTGCCTCACGTTTAGTATTAATTGAAGTTTAACAATACAACTGATACAACAGAAATTGTGGTAAGAAGTAAATAAATCAGAACTGTTTTTTAATACACAATACAAAGTACAATGGGGAGTTGTGAATTAAACAATAGTTTTTTTTTGCTATCAGCTACATATCATTTCAATTTTGTATAGGAATATTTTTTTTTTTTCATTTTTTGCTTATTTTTATAAATTTTTACAGTTTAAAACCATGAGTGCATAAACAAATTTATATTTCATAATGCCACACACACATACATACATATGTATGTAAGTATTTGTCTGGCATAAAATATCCACTTTAAATCGCACAAACAATATGCTGACGACAACTTTTCTCATAACTTTACAATGCCTGCCTGCATAGTTTGAGGTGTCAAATTGCATTATATTCGTCAGGCACATTGTGTCGATTTGTGTGAATAATTGATAAACATAATAAGTTAAAAATGATGAAAATAATGGTCTCAAAATTTGAAACAATTATTTGATAAAAATAGTCATTATTTGTTACGTTTTTTAAAAGCCTACTTGTGTGATCATAAACAAGTACTTAAATCCAATTTTTGAGGACCAGTTTTATGCCATAAAATTTATTGTTTTGTTAACAGCTGTAATTACTGTATAACCAAGGTCTATTAAATAAGGTCTGTTCAACTAATCAGCTGATCGTTTTTTGCTCCCCTATGTTTACTACTCGAAGTTGTCAAAATTTGTTTACCTTTTTAGGGCGACATTTATGTTTTTCAATTATATGATTGATAATTTTTCAACTTATGATTAATATTTCCGAGCCGGACATGCTGGTAAAAGGCGTTTCTGTACCCAAGGACTGAGCCACACCAACAGCTATAGCAGCCTTGCCATTACTTGGCTCACAGGCCAAGAAAATACAACGATTAGCTATTTTGCCTTCACGCACCATTTGTACAACACCAGCAGCGAAACAAGCATATTTCTGGCCCAACATACCTTGTGAAACAGCACGCTTCTTCAAGACATCGTCTAGACTTCTATTTTATCTTTATCAGCCATATTTTTAGCAAATATTTACTATTAACACAATTTATTTTTGTTGTCTTGAAAAAAATGTTAAACAAAATGAAAACACAAAATTTAATAGGCGTTGGGCATATTCATACAGGTATATGCAATGGCGAATTTGCTGTGCTGCTCACTGTCAAATACCTCATAAAAAATAATTTTTTATACATAGAGTTTGACAGTAACGTTTCCCATCAGATGGACTGATAATTTCACCTGGATAAGTTTTTTGGTATTTTAGTCAGCTGTTTTTGACTACCTTAGAGTAATTTTCCACTAACAAAATGGCCGTATATTTTTTTTGATTTTGTTTTTGTAGAGTTGCACAGACCTTATTTAATAGACCTTGTGTATAACAATCTATTTGTACTTAAATATGTATAATTTTCTGTTTTATTGTAGTTCAATTTATTATGAATTTGTTGCCTTATATTTAAATTGAACTAAAAGTATTTCAACAGTGGAAGCGGTACTGATAAATTTTTCCTTTTCAATGTTACATTTTCAAGGAAAAGTATACAAAGTTTCTTTACACCTGGTAGCAAGAAGTTGTTAAAAAATAATTCATTCTGCATGCCGAATCATTTATACCCTTCACTGTCATGTTCATAACCCCACAACAGGGAACGCAGTGACTAAATTAATACATAAAAGTACAAAATAAAATCCTACCAGGCTACGAAAAAAATTCAACGATTTGTTTATCATAAAATAAAAAGCACAACTGTATGATGTTTGACAGTAATATTTTTACCTTTTTTTATACCCTTCACACAAAAGTCAAAAAGGGTATATATAGTTTTGTCATTCCGTGTGTAATTTCTACAATTTTCACTTCCGACCACCCCATAAAGTATATATTTTCTGAAAGCTTATGAATAGGGGAATCGATTAAGCTCTGTCCGTCTGTCCGTGTGTATGTTGAAATCAACTTTTTGAAGCCCCCCGAAATCACTTGGACCCGGGTGATGTATTAAAATATGAGAAATATTCGGGAGTAGATCGGTATTGAAAATCAGAAACATCGGTACATAAACAACTGAGATATGAGCAAAAACCCACGACCACCTCGATTTTTTTTTCACAAAAACAACATTACAACAAGTAACAGTGCTATATTCGGCCGTGCCGAATCTTATATACCCTTCACAACGTGTAGTCATGCAATAACAATTGTTTGTATCACCATTCATCCCATATAAAATACGTACATATGTATATACTGGTTAGACTAAATGTGGCATCGAATCCCAGCTGAGCCAAAAAAATTTTATTTTATTTTATTTAATATATTATTTATATTTTATTATTTTTTTTTAATTTTTTCTAAATTTTTTTTTTAAATTTTTAAATTTTTTTTTTTTGTATTTTTTTTTATTATTTTTTCTTATTTTTAATATTTTTTTTTTTTTTAATTTTTTTTGTTTGGTATGTTTTTTACATGTATGTATGTATGTATGTTGTTGTTGTAATTGTGAAAAAAAACGAGGTGGTCGTGGTTTTTTGCTCATATCTCAGAAAGTTATGGGGCGATTGTGCTGAATTTCAATAGCGATTCATTCCTGGATATTTCCAAGAGATTGATAGCATATACAGATCTGAGGAACATATAGTTGCTTCTAAAAGTTGATTTCAACCAACACACGGACAGACGGATAGACGGACAGACGGTCAGGGCTTAATCGACTCCTCTATTCATAAGCTTTCAGAAAATATATACTTTATGGGGTCGGAAATGAAAATTGTAGAAATTACAAACGGAATGACAAAGCTATATATACCCTTGTGCACCACAGGTGAAGGGTATAACAACAACATACGTACATGCAAACGACTGGTTAGAGAAAACGTGGCATCGAATCCCAGCTGAGCCAAAAAAATTTTTTTTTAATTTTTGTTTTTATTTTTTTTTTATTTTTTATTTAATATATTATTAATATTTTTATTATTTTTTTTTTTTTATTTTATTTTTTTTGTTTTATATTTATTATATATATTTTAATTATTTTTTTTAAAATTTTTTTTTAAAATTTTTTTTTTAATTTTTTTTTTAAATTTTTTTTTATTTTATTTTTAACATACATACGTAAATTTATAATTTTACAATGGGATGTTTTTATATATGTATGTTTTTTATATGTATGAACGTATTTCATATGGGATGAATGGTGATACAAACTACTGCATGACTACACGTTGTGAATGGTTTATAAGATTCGGCACGGCCGGATATAGCACTGTTACTTGTTTTAATTATTTTTATTTTTTCGTTACATCGAGTACTGAATTGGTCTAAAATTCGTTATACATAGTACCTGTTTGCCTGTTCGTTAAATAGCTAATTCGTTAAATCGGGAAATAACTGTACTTTATGAGATCATAAATGATTATTGTATATCTTACAAACGTAATGGCAAATCTTTAGACACCCTTGGCACCACAGTTGAAGGGTATAATGATATTAACTTTGCTTGGGCGAGGCACTTCCTACTTTCATAAATACTAAATTGTTAATAAATACGTCAATTGCATACTAAATTGAAATAAATACTTAATTATATGTGTGTGCAAAGTTTCGTAAAAGTGTCTTTTAAGGAATATTTATTTTACATGGGCGTGGCACTTTCCACTTTATCTAATCATAATAATATAATGTAGAAGATTGGTATTCCATTTCTCCTGATATTTGTGCTAATCTAATGTTATCAAAATGAAAGGAGCCTCAACCAAATGTTAAAATAGTATTAGGATTTGATGGTAAAATTTAACAAAAATTTTTTTTTCCGCAAAATATAAAACGTTTCTATTATTTTTTCCAGGCATATGTTAAAAATATACAATTTTTTCAAGAAGAAACCATAATTAATTTATTTTTATACTCTTCACCTGTGGTGCACAAGGGTATACATAGCTTTGTCATTCCGTTTGTAATTTCTACAATTTTCATTTTTTGAAAGCTTATGAATAGAGGAGTCGATTAAGCCCTGACCGTCTGTCCGTGTGTTGGTTGAAATCAACTTTTAGAAGCAACCATATGTTCCTCAGATCTGTGTATGGTATTAATCTTTTGGAAATATCCGGGAATAAATCGCTATTGAAATTCAGCACAATCGCCCAATAACTTTCTGAGATATGAGCAAATAAACACGACTGCCTCTGTTTTTTCCTATGTTTTTGCAACCAAAATTAAAATTGTTCAGCCATAGAATAAATTATAGGTACTTTTGCTACTATTTTTAGATATAACATGCCTCTAGAGATATTCGCGTACATTTTTGGATAAATCGGGCTCTTATCGGTAAAGTTATAGGCAAAAAAAATTTTTTTTTTAAATATATATTCTAAAAACTTACAAAAGAAAATCAATTTCTTTCAGCTTCTGGATAACCGAGAGAGTCAATATTGGTATCATCTGAAAGAAATTGAGTAGCGCAATATAAACACTATAAAAAAATTTGAATTGATGTTGGCCGCCACTACAAAATGGCGGACAATAAATTTATATATGGGTCAAATCTGGGGTTTTTAAATGTAGCATCTTGAACCCCCTCAATATTGATATCAAATTAAAGGGCTTGACCAGTATAATACAGTAAATAATTCTAAAATGTAAAATCCAAAATGGCGTCCAAAACAAAATGGCGGATAAAATTTTTTTAACCCCATCAATATGGGTATCAAATTAAAGGGCTTGACTAGTTGAATACACTTAACTACGTAAGAATTCAAAATCGAGGATGGCGTCAGATATAATAAAGAAAAAAGGGGTATAACATGAAATATATGTAAGGCTACGATGTGAGATTTTACCTATGTACATGATGGTAAAGGGTATTATCAGGTTCGGCACGGCCGAATATAACACTCTTACTTGTTTTTTATATGTTTAAGAGTCAATGAAGACACCTTTAAGCTTATGTATATATGTACCTTTTTTTATTTACTTAAAGATAAATAAATGCTTAAGGAAATAATAAAAATTGATGCGTTTCTATTATTTTTTCCAACACTGTATATACAAATCAATGCCACTTTTCGTTATAATTTTTTAACTCAAGAACGGGCTCACGTATCCAAACCAAATATTCAGGCTTTGTTTGGACTATTTAGGAGATGGTTTATGTGAATTTTGCACATAATCCGTCGAGCGGTTTACGGGTTAAAAAGGGTAAAATCCGTAACTCAGTATCTCCGGGCTTAATAAAGATATGACATAAATTAAAAATGGACCAAAGTGACTGTTAAAAATAATTGATCTGATACTTTTAGGAAATTTTGAGTTTTTAGGGGATAAAACGGGTAAAAACTGAATTTTGGTACTTTTTTTAAACAGTATTTATCATTGAGAGGAATAGCAATTATTTTTTTTTCATATAACGAGAATTGATACGCAGCACTCAGAAAACACATACTTTATGGGGTCTAAGATGAATATTTCGATGTGCTACAAATGGAATGAAAATATTTGTTACAATTTCTTTGATGATGAGTTAGAAATGACAAACCATTTTCGAACAATTTTTTTTATTATTTTTCTCTTGCTCTCTTTAATGTGAAAATTTTTCATATTTGAAAAATATACATACGTCGGTTTTGCAAGTGGTATTTCTGTTGCTATATTATTTAGTTGTGTAATAATATTTTTTTTAAATTTTTTTTGTCTCTTTGGATGAAGATGTGGACAAAGAATAAAAAGCCAAAATATTTTTTTTTTTAAATTACATTGTAGTCGTTTTTTTTTTCAAAAAGAAGTAAAAATATTGTCTTACACGAAATAAGCTGTAGTCACTGTATTTCACAATTAAAAAAAAATAATTTTTTATTGACGGTAAGTTGTGATAAATAATTTTAATTGTTTTTAATAACAACAGTTTTTCAAAGTCAATGTTTTTTTAAATATTACTGGTAGATTTGTTTTTAAAAATTTATAAAACGCATTTAAAAATGTAGTAGAATTTAAATATTTAAACTTACACATATTTCTAATGACTTCTACGTCATATTAATCATTTAACAAAAAGTTAATTGAATTCATTAAATAGTTTAACTTTTTGTCATAAAAGTTGTAGTTTAAAAATAACTGATTTAAATTTGTAAAATTTTATGTATGGAAGTATATAACATAAATATATATTTTTTTTATTTTAATTTCACAGAACCGCTTAAAAACAACACTTCCGGCTACTTCTTCTTTCCTTGAAGAACTGATTTTCTAATATTCATTCTAAAGCTGAAATCTTTATTAACGAACTTTTAAAAAGCTTTTTGTTTACTAGTGCTGCCAGAGAGTTTTTTTCAAAATACATCATTATATAATAAAAAGAAAAACCATATTTATTTTTTTTTTAAACAAGTAAGAACGCTATATTCGGCCGTGCCGAATCTTATATACCCTTCACAACGTGTAGTCATGCAATAACAGTAGTTTGTGTCACCTTTCATCCCATATGAAATACGTACATACATATATAAAAACATCCCATTGTAAAATTATAAATTCACGTATGTATGTTAAAAAAACAAAAAAAAAAAAAATTTAAAAAAAAATTTAAAAAAATATTTTTAAAAAAAAATTAAAAAAAAAAATTTCAAAAAAAAAATTTCAAAAAAAAATTTCAAAAAAATTATTATATATATAATATATATAAAACAAAAAAAAAATTTAAAAAAAAAATATTAAAAATATAAATAATATATTAAATAAAAAATAAAAAAAAAAAAATTTAAAAAAATTAAAAAAAAAATTTTTTGGCTCAGCTGGGATTGGATGCCACGTTTTCTCTAACCAGTATACATGTTTGTATGTATGTATGTTGTTGTTGTAATGTTGTTTTTGTGAAAAAAAAAAATCGAGGTGGTCGTGGGTTTTTGCTCATATCTCAGTTGTTTATGTACCGATGTTTCTGATTTTCAATACCGATCTACTCCCGAATATTTCTGATATTTTAATACCTTACCCGGGTCCAACCTATGTCGAGGGGCTTCAAAAAGTTGATTTCAACATACACATGGACAGACGGACATACTGACGGAGCTTAATCGACTCCCCTATTCATAAGCTTTCAGAAAATATATACTTTATGGGGTCGGAAATGAAAATTGTAGAAATTTCACACGGAATGACAAACCTATATATACCCTTTTTCACTGTGTGAAGGGTATAAAAATTGGTATGCAACATGAACATTCGATTCAATTAACTCTGTATGGAAGCTTTTCTTTAAAAACTTTATTTGTAAAGAAAAATTCCCGTTAATTAATTGTAATTTTGTTTTTTTTTTGTCAATAACTAGTACTAACTTATTTATTTTATTTTTATCTCTCCATAAGTTCTCTATTAGTAAACAAGTTTTTCATTTATAGCTGCATTGAAACCACATTACTGGCCCTAACGGTATAGTATTTGTTATTGTATTTTGATTGATGGTAAATACATCACATTCAATAAAAATATTGGTTATGCAAAAACCAGGAAGTGCTACCACAAATTTTCGAATTTACTTCAATAGTTTACTTTCTGTTGTAAGAGTTTGCCGTCGTGATCTAGTGTAGCGATAAATTAACGAACAGGTACTCGAAAATTGTCTCTAAATTACGAATAGTGTTAAAAGCAAACATTTAACATATAACCATAATAAACGTAATAAAAATGTTGTACTGTAATGTATTTAATCTTTATTTATAGTTAAAATTTCAAAACGAAAAAGTGAAAATGAAGTAAAGTAACGAAATGTTGTAGCACACAAGGTAGAGTATAAAATTTAAACCGTTGTGAAATTTAGTGGCAAGGTCGTAGTGGTTAGGTAATTTATATATTTTTTCCAACTTGCAATACATGTAAAGTACAATCACCACTTGACGATTTAAAATAAAAACCATTTAGAGAAATTTAATATACAGTCAAAGCCCGGTATAGTGAATACTCGATTTAACGAAATGCGATATAACGTACGATCAACGCAACGAACGCAGGGCATAAACTCAATCAAAAGATAAACGCTAAAAATAAAACAAATAAAAAATGTGTTTAAATATTATTATGTAATTCAAAAACAATAGAAAAGAGAACCCAAAACGTTAAAATACCGTTTGTTTTTCAATTAATACTTATTGAGTTTATAAGCATGAGCTGATGCCAAAAGCATTTTAGTGCGTTTTTTTAACAGGTTGTTAAGAGTTTAAGCGTTTAATAAGAGTGGGAAAAAGAAAATAAATTTATTATCATCAATTAAAAAAATTATTTCTTATGAAAATAAAGCCTTAAATCATAAATATCAAAAAATTAAGTTATGGCAACGCTGTTAACTATACACATACCAGCGATGCCAGAATAAAAATTTTACCTTAATTTTAAAGCTTTTTTAATCAAAAAAGATTTAAAGATTTTTTTCGCAAACGATATTGGGGATTTGGTTAATTAACACCTGCCATATGCCTTGTTTAGATTTATTAAAAGTACTTTCCTATGTCAACTTGATGTTATTTCAATAAAACAACAACGTTTGGTCGGGAAAAAATATTTTTAATGAGATTTTTCTGCAGCACGATCATTAATTTTTGAAAATTTGTGCGACAAATCATACCTGCCATATGAAATATATATTTAAAGCCCTTTTGTAGCTTGCTTTTTTCTGTATTCTTAAGATTTAAAAAAAAGTGCAAACTTGTTATTAATATGAGCAAAGAGTTGAGCCGTATTAACAAAATTTGTAGAAGAGACATCACTGAAAATAGAAAAAAACACAAAAACATGCATTGTGTACTCTGTAACATTTCCTTTTTACTCTTGGTTGAGAAAAAAGAGAAAAAACCAGGAGCAATAAGCAGCGTTGTCAACTTTAAAATTTAAAAAAGCACCTAAACCCCTAAAAAGCGCGTAATTTTCATAATAAATCACTGAGTTTAAAATGTGTACAAATTTAACTTTACATTTGCTAATATAATCATTACTTAAAAAAAATTAAAGCTTTTAGATGCCAGTTGCCCCCTAAAATAAATTATTTTACAAATGGCAATAAGACTGGAGTTTTGATTGATATCGATAATCGAAATACAAGTCTAAAGATATTCTGTTCTTTATATTATTAGGCCAAAACATCCAAATGTACTATCAATGCAAATATTAACCTCATCAGGGTGTCAATTTGTGCTCTAAACAATTTTAAAATGAAAAGTATTTGCATATTAATTTCTCTTTTTTTATTTTCACCAAGGTTTGATCAACTTGAAACTTTACTTACAAAATAAATTCTCGTAACAATTTCATTTTATAAAAAGTAGGTGGTTTATGTCTCATAAACCATACAGGATATCAACAAACCAGTATCGGAAATAAGTTTCAATTAATAATAAACAAGCAAAACACTCAAATAACAGAAACATTGTATACTATCAATCCTTATAATCTTCTTAATTATTAGTTTTAGTATCATAAGCTGAAAGTATTATCAACATAATATCATTTTACAATGAGTAAATATTTTTACCTTTGTTAAGATACAAAATACGTAAGGGTAATTAAAGATATTTACCCTTACAAAAATTGTTTTCAATTAAAAAAATTATTTTCAAATTTAGTATTTGGTGTCACCGAAATAAAAATAAAAGCACTAAAAACTTTAAAAAAAATCACCAAGCACTAACTCGCAATTTTTTCGCTTCCAAAATGTTAAAAATCACCAAAAACGGTGATAAAATCACCGAGTTGACAACGCTGGCAATAAGGGCTTAAAAAAGCTACGTTCAAATTTCGCAAATTTGCCTTAATAACCCTAAAACTATTTTTTTTTAATTATTATTTATTGTCGTCAAAACATATAAAAAGAGATTGTTTTGGAAATTGGTTTAAATTAAGATAATTTATAACTAAACTAGCATTTAACCCGCTGATTCGATAGCGCAGTTCTTACTATTTATTGAATACTCAAGTTCTATTCATAATTATTAAATATTTTTGGTTCAATTTATGAATATTTGTATCTCAGATTCAATTTACTTAGAAAAATAAAAAGTAGAGTAAGAATATATCGGCCATATATTTCCTAACTAAAAGCAAGATCAATGCTACTGAGTTTCAAAAATTAAGATTCATAATTTGCAAAAATGACCCTAAAAATAATAAAAGTAACAGTTTTCCTTCACCAAAACTTCCACTTGGCTTATTATTACCTACAATCAGAATTCTATGTACACAAAATATAAAAAAAGAGCAAAAATAATTTTAGTCGTCCAAAATATTAGTAGTTAGACCTCGGATCAAAAAACACTAATTTTAAGAATACATGTTGGCAAACGTAAAAATACAAAGAGTACAATAAAAATGCGAAAGGCTTTTTTTTTGTCTCCAATATCATTTTAAATCTCAACTTGAATCAATAATTCTTTATTTGACAATTTTATAAACGTAGAAAATACAAAAAGTACCATTAAAATTCAGAAAAGTACCTTATTGGTCGTCCATAACATTTTCAGTCTCACCTTGTATCAATAGTCACTAATTTGAAAATTCTAGCTTCGCAAACGTTGAAAATACAAAAAGTACCCCAAAAATTCAAAAAAGTACCTATTTGGTGACCCATAAAATTTTTAGTCTCACCTGGAATCAATAGTCTTTGATTGTACAATCCTATCTTTATAAACGTAGAAAATACAAAAAGTACCAAAAAATAATCAAAAAAGTACCTTTTAGTCGCCAATAACATTTTTATTCTCACCTGGAGTCAATAGTCCTTGATTGTACAATCCTACCTTCATAAACGTAGAAAATACAAAAAGTACCATAAAAATTCAAAAAAGTACCTTTTCGGTCGCCCATAAAATTTTTTGTCTCACTTGGAATCAATAGTCCCTGATTGTATAATCCTATATTCATAAGCGTAGAAAATACAAAAAGTACCATAAACATTCAAAAAAGTACTTTTGTGGTCGCTCATAACATTTTCAGTTTCCCCTTGTATCAATAGTCACTAATTTCGAAATTTTTGCTTCGAAAACGTTGAAAATAACAAAAGTACCATAAAAATTCGAAAAAGTACCTTTTTTTCGCCCATATCATTTTTAGTCTTACCTGAAATCAATAGTCCTTGATTGTACAATCATATCTTCGTAAACGTAGAACATACAAAAAGTACCATAAACTTAAAAAAAGAAAAAAGGTAAAAATTAAAGTAAGTATGTCCCATTGAATAATATTAGAAAAGTTTATTTAAAAAAAAATTCCAAAAAAATGGACAATTTTTACACCTTATACATGCGAATTTAAAAAAAGTTCCAAATTCCTATTAATATTTTTTCGCGGATTACTTAAAACAGTTTTAATTTTTTTCCTATCTTTAAGTGTTTGGAAGTTACATAGGGTACCAAAAAAGTACCAAATTATAGTTTTTGCCAGTTTTTTCCCTTAGGGGTTGAAAGTTCAAAAAAAGGCCAGACACCTGTTAGCTTATTTTTTGTGCAAATTACAATACTTTTTCAATTTTATTTGTATCATTTTTAGTTTAACAGATATAAGATTACCGATTTTACCCACTTTAAGTACGAATTTCCAAAAATCCCTTCTTAGGGGAGCCGATTGTTCAAATTTCATGTCTCTAGTTCTTTGCGTTTGGCTGCGCGATGATGAATCAGCCAGTCAGTCACGTTACTCTTTTATATACATATACTAGAAAAGCCCGGCGCGCGTTGCTACGCCCCTTAATGAATCGAAATGCATTCTGAATTTTAATTGAATATCAAGTGCAAAAACCTAAAAATTATAATTTTTTTTATGGGCGTGGCATTGCCCACTTTTCTAATCACGAAATTGTAAAGTCATAACAGCTCAATATGTGTGCAAAGTTTCAGAATAATCGGTCCATTGCAAGTACCTCAAAATGATACCTTTTTTTATGGGCGTGGCACTGCCCACTTTTCTAAACACGAAATTATTTAGTCATGGCAGCTCGCTATGTGTGCAAGGTTTTAGAAAAATCGGTCTTGTGCAAGTGCCTGAAAATTATAACCTTTTTTTATGGGCGTGGCCCTGCCCACTTTTCTAATCACGAAATTATATGGTTATGACAGCTTAGTATGTTTGCACAGTTTCAGAAAAATCGGTCCAGTGCAAGTATCTCAAAATTAAAACTTTTTTAGGGGCGTGGCCCCGCCCACTTTTCTTATCACGAAATTATTGATTCATAACAGCTCGATATGTGTGCAAAGTTTCAGAAAAATCGGTCAAGTGCAAGTAGCTAAAACTCATAACTAATTTTTATGGGCGTGTCCCCGCCCACTTTTTCCACCCATAAACACTCCCTGGTATGTGTCCAACAACTTGCCAAAGTTTGAGTCCGATCGGTTTTACAGTTTCGGAGTCTATAGCTAACACACACACAGAGTTTCACTTATATATATATAGATAGAAGATAGATAGATAGATAAACATTCATTCAAGTTAAAAGTTTTCCTCAAAAAGTGAGACGTCAAACTACCAATTGCCTTTTTTTGAGGCGTAGAACTTTTAGTGTCCACACTTTTTTAGCGTGTGCACATTTAAACAGCTATCAAGTGATTTATATTTACTTTGTGTATTCTGTAGTTTGGTTTGACATTTTAACCTGAATAACAAGACGCAGATTCGGTGAATGGGTCCAAAACAAGATTGTCGTTGATTACGATTTTCATAAGCGAATTTTGTTTAGCGAAGAAGCTTACTTTTGTTTGAATGGATACGTCAATAAGCAAAACTGTCGTATAAGGAGTGATGATAATCCTTAAGTTGAAACACCGTTACATTAAAAAAAAACTAACTGTTTGGTGTGCTTTATGGGCTGATGGAATGATGTGTCCGTACTCCCTTAAAATCGATAATGGTCAATGGTGACCGCTATAAAGCCATCATTATTGACTAGACTATTTTCTGTGGGAATATGTGAAGTCGCCAGTCTACGTCGATAAGCCTGAAAAGATTCTCTACTTAGAGTTCAGCATAACATAAACATAAAGCTACAAATTTTGGAAAAAATCATCGAAAGTTAAACCTCCAGAATTAGCTCCAAGCCATACTTAAATTATAATGCCAGAAGATTATCTTTCGTATAAAATCCTTGTTTTATTCCATTTCATAGTTGTATATCTCTAGAAAAAGCAGGACAACATTATGTCCTGAAAAACAATCTGAACGAAACTCGCCTAACCTATAAAGAAAACATCAAAATGCAACTTTATTAAGTACGTATGTACGTATGTATGTATGTATGTATGTGTGTAAGTAGGAATTTAAAATTTTAAGAAAATTTTGTAAATGAATTCAGCAGCATTTACATATAAAAATAAGCGTTTTGTAAGCGTTCGAATGTAAGCAAAACACTTATAAAACGCTGCTGTGACCTTTGCAAAAGACATCAAAGCAAGGGGTTTATAATCGAAAAGCACCCAACTTCATAAGCGTTAAAAAGACGATTGCAAAACATGTTTTTTAAGTAACAAAAAATACGTATTTTTAATGAAATTAGTAAGCATTTTAAACATTTACTTTGTTTTGGATATGTTTTTTATTGGTACATTTAAAAAATCATTTTTAATATTAATTTTTTTTCATTAATAGAAAGATATTAAATTAAAATATAAAAAATATAATAATAATAATAATAAAATATTATATAAAAAATCATTATTAAGTACTTTGTATTTTAGTTTACTTTTTTTGTTGTTTTAATTTAAATACGATTTCTTGCGTACTGGAAATATGACTTAGAGGCAAACACAAAGTCCTCTTCCTTGCCTCCATTTTCAGCGAAAGTTTCTGCAATAGAATTTAAATATGAATATAAAAATGTAATTAGAAACCTATTAAACGTATTTCCCTTACGACGAATGGCAGTGGCGACAGTGAAGGCCCTAATGCACTTCTTATCTGCAGTTCCTCGCCAGGAAAAGCTCTCAGCAACGTTGTCAGCCATGATCTTCTGCCACGCTTTCGTAACAAATTTTCTCGAATTGGATGTTGACAATCTTTTTAGATCTGCCTTCTAAAAATAGAAATAATATGGACATCAGTATACAGTCACCGGACATTAAAAAATTTAAATTCTTACTAGCAAGGAAAATTTATCTATATCTTCCAGCATAGTTTTCTCAAAATTGAGGAAGTCTTGAATATTAGCAAACGGCTTGCTTGGTATAATAGTAGCGTTGTTATGTGATACCGCTTTTTTTAAGCTCTATGATTTCTTTGCGCATCCCCTCAACACTTTCTGTTAGGCGCAGCAATATTAGATTATTTGTTTCCTCCACCTTTTCAACAGCCTTTTGACATGCGTCGCTGATTATTGATTGGATTGCTGCCAAAAAAAATATAAAACAAATATGAGAAAAGTGTTGCGATGTTAAGTAAAAAGTATCCTTTAAAAATAAATATCTTACCAGACGACGTTGCACTATCCAAGGAAGTTGTTGTTGTCCTTGGACTTTGTTGCATCACAAAAACAGTTTGTGAGGTTGCGATATCATCATTAATTTAACAAGTTTATTAACAATTTAACACAATTTATTAACACAACTTATTAGCACAACGGCGAATATAACACGTTTTGCTTAAATTTATGAAACACTTGCATTTGCAAGCAAACTGTCAACGACGTTCGCAAAACACTTGCATTTGCAAGCCAATGACCAAAGACATTCGCAAAACTCTTATTTATGCAAGCTTGCTGCAATCTTAATTTACCCACCACCAATTTTGTGTACATTTAAAGCACAATATTTATTATTTTGTTAATCGCTATGGAATAATCTCTGTATAAGAAAATATGTATCACTTTCTTTGTAGAGGGTGGTTAAATTTTAAGGGCCCTTGCTGAAGGTGAACTACACCTTGTCTTTAAATTTGTTTTCCGCACTTTACTTGACATTTCTCAATCTCAAACTTACTCATTTTGATACCTGGAAAGATACGCAAATGAGCAACGCTTTAAAGTTATTCAGGTTTTTTATGAAAATGGGCGTTCAAATCAAAATGCATTTTGTGCACTTCGTAATACTTTTGGTCAACAAAATTCGTCCACAATCGGGAGAATTGTAAAAAATATTTAAATTTCTGCAAAACAGGTCTGTATAAAATGTTAGAAAATCTGTGAATGCCTTCTTAGTGCGTTGAATGGGAACCACTGCTGGTTTTTGCTATAGTCTGGCAAAAGAGCAGTCAACCTCGACTCATCATCGTGCCCAACAATTGAACATCAACATTGTCATTTAAAAAAAGGATCATCAGATAGAGGAGTGGCGCCAAGGATGGGGGGGTGGCATTTGGCCGATATTTTGTTTAGTACATAATTGAACCATACAAATATTATCATTACAAAAAGAAATAATATTAATTTCCTAAATAATTTGTGTTTTATTTAAATTCAACATCGGTCCTTAAAATTTAACCACCCTTTATAACTTCGATATGCTACTAAAATGCTTTTGTAAATGTAGTCTTTCAATTAAAGTGGGCATTAAAGTAGGCGTGTCAATAAAGTTTCTGCTAATAAATACAACTTAGATATTTCAATATAGTCCTTTATTTTCCCAAAAACTTTGTCAATGGAGAAATTATATGAATTTAAGATAAACCGTTATATGGGAGGTAGGCGTTAAAGTGGGCGTGTCACCTAAACTTTTTGGCACAACAATAACATTGATTAGAAGGATATATGTAGCAAATTTCATCATCATACCTCTAATTTTGTAGGTTTTATGAGCTTTTAAATTTCATTAACGGTAGATAACGTTAAAAGTGGGCGCTATAGTAGGCGTGTCAAAGTTGTTTTCGCTAATGAGTACAACTTATTCCAAAATCTTTATTAATAGAGAAATTATATGAATTTTGAGTAAAACGTTATATGGGAGGTGGGCGTAAAAGTACATTGATTTTCCGTTACAGAAAAGCGTCTCACCAAAAAGCAAAGTGTGCAAAATTTCAGAGTCGTACATCCAATTTTGTTGCTTTTATGACGTCTTTGTTTTTAAATATACCGAAAAATACACTGTGCGGTATAAATTTTCGTACATTTTGAACGATAACTCCTTTCCTAATGCATAGATTTAGATAATTTTCGGGGAATAATATTGTTTTTACTCAGGAAATATATATTCGAAGTTTCATGAGTCTACGTTAATGCGTTTGGACACAATTCCATTTTTTTCGATGTTTAAAAGACACGGTTTTTTCGACCTACTCGTGCTTTTCGCACACATACACATATTGCAAATTAAAAAAATTATTTTTTTCTACGAACATTTCTGGCACCACTGACACATACTGAACTCTCTCAGTATAATGTTTTTAAGTACATATTTATGTTATCGTATGTATTACCCCTTTCGCATTGGGCAAGTCACTTGCTCAAGTTAGTTTTTTATTTTCTTTTATTTTTCTTTGAACTTGCTTTCATGTTCAGACTCAGCAACTGACTTGCCCAAGTTTCGTTCTCTTTTACTTATTATACTCTTCACACAGTGAAAAAGGGTATATATAGGTTTGTCATTCCGTTTGAAATTTCTACAATTATCAATTATCTACACATACATACAAACGTGGTATACTGGTTAGAGTGAGCCAAAAATTTTTTTTTATTTTATATTTTATTAAAATTTTTATTGTTTTATTTTTAATTTTTCTTTTAATTTATTTTTTTTAAGCACATAAGTAAACTTAATGTATAATATTACAATGGGATGTTTTTATATATGTATGTTTTGTATGTACGTATTTCATGAGATAAATGGTGACATAAACAATTGTTGTTGCATGACAACACGTTGTGAAGGGTATATAAGATTCGGCATGGCCGAATATAGCACTCTTGTTTGTTTTTATTACTCTTTTGTTTTTGGTTTCTCAACAAAAACTTGCTCGTACTTGCCGAGTACAGGCAAGTGTGTACTCAAAAATTAGCAAGTTTCTTCCTCTTAACCCGACCTTACCCCTTTTGCCTATAAACACAACACTTGCGCAAGTGACTTGGCTAGTCTGAAAGCCGTGTATGTATGTTTACGTACTGTGAAACAAAAATTTGCTGAAGTTTGCAACAAATTAAGAATTAAGATACATACATGTACAGCGTTGCCATAGTAATAATTTTATCATATTATGGATGTTTTTTTCCAAATTATGATTCGATGATTTTTTTCTCATAAGTATGATTTTTTTTAAATTTTAGAAATGACGATTTTTTATATTGAGCTTTTTTATACAAATAATGTATGTTGTAAAAAAAATTCTAACTCAAGACTTGGATACTGTAAATGAAAAAATGAATTTCTTGAAAATTTTGTTTAATTTTATATTGATTTCTAGAAAAAACTTTCGTGCTTTGACCCTTTAAAAATTATAAATAGAAAAATTACTTATTTGACAGGTATAAAACAAAAATTTTCCAAACCTAATTGATAAAAAGGATGATTAAAATTTAGATAACGATTATAGAAAACTTCGTCTTGTCATCTTTGCAACTCTAGAAAAACTTTGTTGTAACGAATTTTAGTTAAAAGTGTTAAAAACTGAATTTCGTATAAAATACGTGTTAGGTTTTTGCTACTTGTGACAACCGATATGCAATAATAAAATTTTTTATACATATAAACATAATTGCTATTACTCTTTTCGATTTCTAAATATAATTCCTGAATAAAAAAAACGTTATAATTTCTATCCTCAAACCATATTTTTTTGCGCCAGATAATGGTTTTCTTCACAAAGCTTCTGGCAACGCTGTACGAGTAGTTGGGCAATACAGGGATGGAAATCATGGTTCAATTGTAATTTTTATGGTAAAATTTTGACCTTGTTGGTACTGTGGTACTACCGCGAGCTACTTGGTATAATTTAAAAATTCCAATGTCTCACTATATGGCAACAATAATTTTGTCCATGTTCTCTTTAATTTTGTTTGTGTGTGTCTTATTTTATACTGTCAACTTCTCTGCTTTTGTTGCAAGCTGTTGTCAAAGCGAATTCATGTACCAGGTTGTGTCAAGTCTACAACAACAAAATTTGCCTAGTACTTTATTGCAGACTTCTTACAAAAATCATTTGTTAATTTGGCACCACCTGGAACATGAATTCGCGTTGGCTGTTGTTATATGTATTTTATTTTACTTATGATTCGACTTGAATAATTAAGTACTAATATCGTTCGATAAGTTTACTCCAGAAAAAGTTATTATGGGAAAAACAAATTCAATATTACCTCTTTTGGTGAAAATGTTTCCACACGAACAAACAAACAAATATTGAAGCAATAAATAATCAGTACAGAGCACTAGTCGATTTCAATGAACTTAGATCGCACAAAGATTCAAATATTTTCTATTTTTGGTCTAAAGTATCACAGATGAAAAATAAATTAAATGAGTTCATGTTCCCAGAATTGTAAGAGGAATTCTGCCTATTCCTCGGCCAACCTCGAACGTCGGGTTTTTTCTTTCCAAAACCTAATTAAAACAAATGAAATAAATAGACTACACGTTTTTACTGTTTCAAATTTGATACAAACAAAAGATTTACTGAAGTCAACAAATTCTGGTTGCTTTAATTTTAAAACAACACAAAATTTATTATCTAAAAGTTTTTAATAAATAATATTTGTCAAATAACCGATCTCTACGTATTTACCTATGAATGTAATATTTAATACTTTTTATTGTATACTTCTGAATTTTTATAAACATTTTGGTTAAGTTTCTGTTTTTATTAAAAAATATTAAAGAAATGGTACCGTAATGGCCTAAAAAGTAAATTTTGTTTTCATACTTGGTTCAAAATCATAAAAGCATTTTTTCTTCCCTGGGGCAATATATTATACTACACCACATACTCGTATACAACTAAAAAAATAAAACTACATACATATGAACACACTAGCATTTAACCCGCTACTTCGTTAGCGCAGTTCTTACTATTTATTGAATACTCAAGTTCTATTTTTAATTATTAAATACTTTTGGTTCACTTTATGAAAATTTGTATCTCTTCATTTAATTCAATTTACTTAGAAAAATAAAAAGTAGAGTAAGGATATATCGGGCATATATTTCCTAACTAAAAGCAAGATCAATGATACTGAGTTTCAAAAATTAAGATTCATATTTTGCAAAAATTACCCTAAAAATAATAAAAGTAACATTTTTTCCTTTACTAAAACTTCCACTTGGTTTATTATTACCTTTTTTCAGAATTCTATGTATACAAAATATATAAAAAGAGAAAAAGTAATTTTGGTTGTCCATAATATTAGGAGTTAGACCTCGGATCAAAAAACACTAATTTTAAGAATCCATTAAAAATACAAAGAGTGCAATAAAAATGCAAAAAGGCTTTCTCAAATATCATTTAAATTCTCATCTTGAATCAATAATCCTTTGTTTCACAATTTTAACTTTATAAACGTAGAAAATAGAAAAAGTCGCATTAAAATTCAGAAAAGTACCTTCTTGATCCCCATTGCATTTTCTGTCTTACCTTGTATCAATACTCACTAATTTCGAAATTCTAGCTTCGCGAACGTTGAAAATACAAAAAGTACCATAAAAATTCATTAAAGTACCTCTTTGGTCGCCCATAACATTTTAAGTCTCACCTAGAATCAATACTCTTTGATTGTACAATCCTATCTTCATACGCATCTGAGCAACGCTTTAAAGTTATTCAGGCTTTTTATAAAAATGGGCGTTCAAATTAGAATGCATTTTGTGCACTTCGTAATTCTTTTGATCAACATAATCGTTCAAATTCGTCCACAATCGGGAGAATTGTAACAAATATTTAAATTTCTGCAAAACAGGTCTGTATAAAATGTTAGAAAATCTGTGAATGCCTTCTTAGTGCGTTGAATGGGAACCACTGCTGGTTTTTGCTATAGTGTGGCAAAAGAGCAGTCAACCTCGACTCATCATCATGCCCAACAATTGAGCATCAACATTGTCATTGAAAATTTGGACCATCAGATAGAGGAGTGGTGCCAAGGATGGGGGAAGCCATTTGGCCGATATTTTGTTTAGTACATAATTGAACCATACAAATATTATCATTAAAAAAGAAATGATAATAATTTCTTAAATAATTTGTGTTTTATTTAAAATCAACATCGGTCCTTAAAATTTAACCACCCTTTATAACTTCGATATGCTACTAAAATGCTTTTGTAAATGTAGTCTTTCAATTAAAGTGGGCATTAAAGTAGGCGTGTCAATAAAGTTTCTGCTAATAAATACAACTTAGATATTTCAATATAGTCCTTTATTATTCCAAAATCTTTAGTAATAGAGAAATTATATGAATTGTAGGTAAAACGTTATATGGGAGGTGGGCGTAAAAGCATGCGTGGTACCTTAATTTTCTGGCACAGTAATGACACTGTCTAGGGGGATATACGTAGCAAATTTTATCAGCATACCTCTAATTTTGGCGGTTTTATGAGCTTTTAAATTTCATTAACGGTAGATAACGTTTAAAGTGGGCGTTATAGTAGGCGTGTCAAAGTTATTTTCGCGAATGAGTACACCTTAGGTGTTTCAATATAGCCCTTTATTATTTCAAAATCTTTATTAATAGAGAAATTATATTAATTTTAGGTAAAACGTTATATGGGAGGTGGGCGTAAAAGTGGGAGTGGCACATTGATTTTCCGTTAGAAAAAAGCGTTTCACCAAAAAGCAAAGTGTGCAAAATTTTAGAGTCGTACATCCAATTTTGTTGCTTTTATGACGTTTTTTGTTTTTAAATATACCGAAAAATACACTGTGCGGTATAAATTTTCGTACATTTTGATCGATAACTCCTCTCCTAATGTATAGATTTAGACAATTTTCGGGGAAAAATATTGTCCTTACCCAGGAAATATATATTCGAAGTTTCATGAGACTACGTTAAGGCGTTTGGACACAATTCCATTTTATTCGATGTTCGAAGGACACGGTTTTTTCGACCTACTCTTGCTTTTCGAGCTATAACTCTCTTCCTAATATTCCGATTTAGCCCATTTTCAATACCAAACAAACCTTGTCTATAAAAAAGATTTTGGCAAAATTTGAGCCCCCTAGCTTTTTCGGTGCGACCTCTATCGTGCTTTCAACAGACGAACAGACGGACGGACATAGCTAGATCGTCATCAAATCAAACCCTGATTCAGAATATATATACTTTATGGGGTCTAAAATGGATATTTCGATGTGTTACAAACGGAATGACAAAATGAATATACCCCCACCTTTTTTTTGGTGGCGGGTATAAAAAAAAAATTACAAAAAAAATACAGTATTTTTCGGTTAATTGCACATCAAAATTTGCACAACTTTTTGTTCAATTAACCGGGGAACCAATTAGCCGATACCCGCTTAATTGAACAATTCGTTTAATTATAAGAATCTCGTTTAATTGTTTGTTTGGTCAATTACAGAAATCACGCATAATTGGAACTACTAATGAATTAAAAGAAATCGCATATGTGCACTTTAAGTTTTTCAAAATAATTTTTTTTACCTTAAACGAAAAAAATGCAAGTAACAGAAAAAAATGTACATATAAGATGTGTATACGCAGGTATTTATTATTGTAGGTATGTACTATTAAATGCACTATTTATGTGCACAATAGTTTTTTCCTAAGCAATAAACATATGTTTTCAATTACATACATAGTAGACATGCCACCCAGTGTTTTTCACAAATGATGTCAAATATGTATGTGCAAAAATGCCAGATTATTTTTCAATAATAATGCAATTAACTGGGCAAAAGTAAGAGAAAATTTATTTTTGATGACATAAATTTTGAACCAATTAAGCGGGGAAATCAATCAACCGGGTTCAATTATCCGAGGAAATTTACATGATTTTCGTATGCAATATTTTTTGCCCGATCATGTGGTTCAATTAAGCGTGGAAACCAATTAACCGTAGGGTCAATTAACCGAAATATACTGTAATACAAAAAATTAAAAAAATTTTTTTAAAAATATATTTATATTTTTATTTAATTTTTTAAAAAAATTAAAAAAATAATAATAAAATATAAATAATATATTAAATAAAATAAAATTTTTTTGGCTCAGTTGGAATTCGATGCCTCGTTAATTTTAACCAGTATGTATGTAGGTTGTTGTTGTAATTGTGAAAAAAACGAGGTGGTCGTGGTTTTTTGCTGATATCTCAGAAAGTTATGGGGCGATTGTGCTGAATTTCAATAGCGATTCATTCCTGGATATTTCCAAGAGAATGATACCATATACAGATCTGAGGAACATACAGTTGCTTCTAAAAGTTGATTTCAACCAACACACGGATAGACGGACAGACGGTCAGGGCTTAATCGACTCCTCTATTCATAAGCTTTCAGAAAATATATATGTACTTTATGGGGTCGGAAATGAAAATTGTAGAAATTACAAACGGAATGACAAAGCTATATATACCCTTGTGCACCACAGGTGAAGGGTATAAAAAGTGAGCACACAACAAACACACATAACTAGAAGTATAAAAAAAATCATCACATCTCTAAGTAACGGTTTTCGTTAGTTTGATTGTTTTATAATCAGTAACAAAGGACGACAATAAATTAAGCAGCTGAAGTTATACAAATAGTTTTTTATTTTTTCTTCTTAAAATGTACATATGTATATTAAAAATGCAAAACAAAATCTCAGATAATCAGAAAACAAGTATGAGCACAATATTTGGCTGTGCAAATTGTTTGATACCCACCATCAATTTTGTGTGGTACTTTTATTTATTAATTAATTATTAGCAGTAAAAACTTTGGAATAATCTGTTTTTCAATTTCATTGATAGTGGAATATTCGAGAAGAAGGTGTGTCAAAGTAATTTCTGGTAATGAATTCAAATTAGATATTTCAATATAGGGTCCTTTATTATTCCAAAATCTTTAACCATGGAGAAACTTTGTATATGTATGCATTTAAGATAAACGCTTTATGAAACGTGGGCGTAAAAGTGAACATGTCACCTTAATTGTTCGTTATTACAAATCTAATGACCAATAAGCACTGTTGCAAAATTTTAGAATCGTACGTCTAATTTTGTCAGTTTTATTATGTTTTAAATATCGCAAAAATGAAACTGTGCCGCAAAAATTTTTGTACATCTTGATCTACAACTCCTTTCGTAATGGATGGATCAAAGATAAACAAATTTTTATACGCTTCACACAAAAGTCAAAGAGGGTATATAGGTTTGTCATAAGCATTGTCAGTCTGTCCGTGTGTATGTTGAAATCAACTTTTTGAAGCCCCCCGACATCGACTGAACTCGCGTGAATTAAAATATCAGATATATTCGGGAGCAGATCGGTATTGAAAATCAGAAAAATCGGTACATAAACAACTGAGATATGAGCTATTTATTTATTACATTTTTTTATTTTCTTTTTTTAATTTTTTATTTTTTAAACATACATACATAAACTCAGTTTATAATTTACAATGGGATGTCTTTTTATATGTATGTATGTTTTTTATCTGTATGTACGTATTTTATATGAGATGAATGGTGATACAAACAATTCTTATTGCATGACTACACGTTGTGAAGGGTATATAAGATTCGGCACGGCCGAATAAAGAAATCTTACTTGTTGTTTTCTTCAAAAGGAACCAATGTTCGCTGCATGCTTAAAATTGTTTAAGTTTGTTCTAAAAATAAAAGCATGACTGCTCAATTCTGGATATTTCATCATTTCATGGTCAATTTATAACTTCATAACCTTATATTTTCTAACACTTTAAATAGATAAATACTCCACCACCAGATTACTTACCTGCTCTACAAATGGTGAAATAAAACACGTGAAATTTCTTATTGATGTACATTTTTTAATTGAACTTTATTACTTAATTATTTATATTTATATAAATTTTTTTGATAGTAGATACGAAAAACACATTTTAAATACAAGGTATACAAATTACAATTTCGCAAAAAAAAAACAAACAAAAAAATAATTATGAATAAATAAAATATATTTCGCTAATTCACAAGGATGTTCTAAGTGTCTTAATGATATAAAGTCACAAATTCCCAAAAATGTTAATATGATTGAAAAGTATTTTTTGAGACTTTTTTTACAAGTTATGACAATACGACTTAGGACACCTTGTGAATAAGCCAATACAGTATATTATTTTAAATACATTAAATAGCCATAGGGATATCAAAATTACTATATAAATAGAAAGTAAGTGTTACTAAATGTTAAAAAGCGGCACAAGCATAAGAAAAATAACTTACAAGCAATCTTATTTAATTTAAAATAGAGGGCCAATTCAAAGCAGACTCTCATATTGTACTATGTCATATAATTCATATTAATATGACTAGTGACTTTGAACACCTTTTGTTAACAAATTATGTATTTAATACAAGAAAGAAGACAAAGAGATGACGCTGTTAAAAATTGTATGTATACAGGAAAGAAGAAAATAGTAAATATTCTCTCTGAGAGGTGAGAAGCGAAGAAATTCTCTCTGAGAGACAGTATGGTTAAAAGTATAACATAAACAATTTCTTATACATAGGAAACAAATGTGTAAAGTCATATTATTTTTTTTGTATGGAAATTACTAACAAAAATTGTATGCATGCATAAAATAATATGAAATAGTACAAATATGACTGATATGCTACCACTTTGAATTGGCCTAGAGTGTTTATAGCACTCTACCATTATAAAATATGTACATGCTTCTAAAAACTTGTGTTTTGCTTAACGATCAAAACATTAAAAGATAGAACAAAACCACGTCAAAATAAAATAATTCGGAATAAGAGCAAAGATGAAATAAAACATCATAACTGAAATAGAACTTTCAAATACGTTTAAATGTTTTGATAGTAGACCTAGACAAAAGAAAAACTTACATAAAGACTTTAACTTTATATGTTCTGTAATGAGATTAGTTCACATGTACTAAAAAATTGCTTAAAAGAAATTGTTTTCTCTTTAAACTGTCCTAAATGTAATTGCTTAGTAACGCTGCTACTTAAAGCTTAAATTTGACGTGACATAACCATAATGTCATAGCCATAAGAAACCAATTTTTTAGTTGCTCTGGTTCTGGCTCTGGCGTTATGGGGAGTCACCTATAATCAAATACAATGTTGCCCATAAGTTTGGTACAAACAGCTGTTTTGTATGGTTATATCACGTATAATTTTTATATTCTACTTTGTTTGAGAACACAAACACTAACAAAGCGATAAATACACATTTTTCAAGTGATTATTGATTTGTTTCAGTAAGAGTCATGTTTGTTTTTTATATTTACAAAAATATAAAATATGACTGGAAGTAGTAGGAAATAATATGCATAACATTAAGAACATTTTGCTTAGGTGTATACACAATAAGGTTTCAGTAAAGGTGGCTTCACACTATTATACTGACTTATCATAAACTGAATCAAAATGAAAAAGTGTAATAGTGTGAATACAATATGTTATGAAATGTAAAAAAATACAGATAGGAATTTTACAGTCGTATAGCTCTTTTAATTTTTTTAAATTTTTCTCAACACTGGCTGGCTGGGGCACAATGAATCCGTCGTCCGTCAAACTTCAACTTTTTCAACTGAAAACTAAGTTAAAATACATGTTTTCTTATGAGTGTTGTCACACTCAGTACGTCTCCGTCAACGCAAAGTACGAAAGATGACCAACTTTTGACGTACGTCGAGTACTTTGACAACTACAATATGGTTGTGCGCAAAAATCGAAGTCAATCGGCTTTACAGCAGCCGCCGTACTTTTTTGTGATGCACGAGCCGCTACAGAAGCATGCAGTTTTTTTCAGTTCAAAACTATTTTTTTTTTATATATAGATTGTATGAAGTAAAGCTAAATTGACATTTTCTTAAAAAAATAATGTTTTGTTTTATTATTTTTTTGTTATTGTGAACATAAATAAAGAAAAATATATAAATATTATCGGCCTACAGCCGCCGCTGTTTGTTTTTGATTGGTCGCAGGAGTCGACAATTCAACGACTTCAGTCAAGTTAAATCCGTCAACACAAAGTACTGATTGTGCCAACCCCTCTCCGTCTATACGTTGATGTCAGTTGAAAAAGTTGAAGTTTGACGGACGACGGATTCATTGTGCCCCAGCCTTAAGATTTTTTATTTTATCCGAGTTGTGTTTTTACAGAAGCACATAGACAAGATCAGGTATGGGAAATAAAAATTATCAATATATTTTTTATTACAAGTACTTTTAGATTATGAAGCAGTAAAAATAAAAATAGCTGAAAATTATATTAAATTGAAATATTATTATAATTTTTTTTATCACAAAATATAACGGATTTATTAAACCGATCTATGTAAAACTTGTCTATACAGTTTTGTGTTACAAAAAATCGACTTGCCTGTTGTGATACCTTTATAAGATAATTTTAAAACTCAAACTGTTTTTACAAAAGTTCTAAATAAGCTACATATTTTTTAACCCAGCATTTACACATGAAAGTATGTGCCTGAGATTCGCTCTACACTCACATTGCTTCACTAACACACTAACATATTTTTATTTTTTACTGAGATTTCAACGACATTTTCAAGAAAGTAATTTTTATAAGTTTTAAAAGAGTAAAATGACAATTGTTGCCTATTAACACACTTATACAAATTTTACAAATTTTTGGCAAAACAATAATTGTATATATAACTTATTTTGTAAGTACAGTGGTGTCTGGATATAGTGAACTAATTTTTGCAAGGCTTGTTCATAGTATCCAGGTTGTTCTCTATATCAAGGTTGAAACTTTTGTTCAAATACTCGTTCTATTTACTAAAAATACATACATGTAAATACAATTTGTACAAAAAAGAAAATATATGTACATATGTATTTAAGTTTAAAAAAAGAATTGTTGTTAAAGTTGTTTTCAAAATTTTTTTCACTATTTAGAGTACTCCATGCAAAAATTTTGGAGTTCACTATATGGAGGTGTTCACTATATCGGGTGTTCACTATATCCAGACACGACTGTATATGAAAAAGACTTATAATATTTGTTCTTCAAATATACATAAAGAATACAATTGATGTCTTGTTAAAACAACAATTTAATAAAAAATAAACAAAACAAAAATAATTTCTAAATATTACCTAAACTCAAGCCTGAATAAAAATTTAAATATTAGTCTAAATATTACCTTTAATTTGTGTATGTAATATATCTGGTAACTCTAAATTTAGAAAAAAATGGAGGTAAATTTAGCTCATTTATGTACAATGTTAAGCAATTAATGCAACTCTTCGCTTCGACAACACTTTTAAATGAACTTTTTAGTTTCCCATGTAAACGAACAAGAAGTTTTCATGAAACTAGTTTTTTCATTGAAATTTTTATTTATTATACGTTTACAGAAATTTCAAGAAAGTACTTTCGTGTGTACATGTAGAGTAAATGAATGTGTTTAAGAAAGTAATTAATGAAATGCCATAAAAATCAGTGTAAAAAATACGATTGTATTGTATTGTCCATCTCCGATGGAAATAACAAAAACAGCTGTTTATAATCAACACAAATTGTATTGTATTTGAACTGTGATAGTGTAGACTCCAATTGTAATGAGAAAATTTTCTATTTGATTGACAATCAGACCAAAAATTATTTAATTTTGCTCTGACAAAATCCAATGAAAATCTAAAGACTTGTAGAATAGTGTGAAGCGACCTTACGTACTCCATAAAAATTAACTTTAAACTTTCAATTCTTGGAATGTAAACTTTTTCGCATTTCAATTATCATGTTACAATTGTGTGCAGACATATTCTGTACGAAAAAAAAAACAACGACAGCTTCATTAGCAACGACAAGTTCACCAGCAACGACAAGTTCATCAACAACGACAAGTTCATCAGCAACGACAAGTTCACCAGAAACGACAAGTCACCAACAACACTATTTTGCTAAGTATCGTTATTATAATTATATTATTATTAAATCTATTATTATTACTGGTAGTAGTGAGGTACCCGTAATTATAAAGTATATATCGAATAATTGTATTTTGATTACGAACAATAATGGCCAATATTTAAAATCGTAAAAATAATTTTTTTTTGAACTATGAAATTTTAAATCTTATTATTAGAGGAGGAATGTTGGAGGTAAGTGGAATGCACTGAGCGGGTGATCACGATATTGGGACAGACATAAAATTTTAGGTACTTGGTCTGTCATAGGAGCAAATTGCGGGAGGGAAAACAATAGTACCAGACTCGACGATCCACCTGGTCATGCCAACGTTTGCATAACGTCAGCGATCTGTTAGGTTTAGAAGCTTTGTTCAGAAATTTCCCGTACGCTAAAGGTGTGTAGGGTACGGTCATATGTTCACGTGCCAAATACCCCGGGTTGAGAACCACTGACCTTTTTGCTCGAGCCTTTCACGCCCTTAACCCAATATTTGGCGTGGGTATGTTTCGTTTTGTTATTTTTGTGTTTGGTAGTCGAAAAATACCGGCACGTAACAATATATTACTGCGATTCCTACGGGACCCTCCAGTAATAGCAGAATAAACTGAAAAATAAGAAAAAAACGCGTAACAGTTATTTAGAACGAAATTCAATAAGATTTTCCTCGGGATTATCCGAAGACAGGTTAACCATTAACCACCTCTAAAATAAGTGCGAAATAGGCCCCCGAGTCACCTTTTTGAGGACAAATGGAAATATGCCAAACTTTCGTCATTGTGCAAACACTGACTTTGTTACTAAGCACGTTGAAACAAAATTAATTAAAAAGACAAAAAATTCAACAAATAAAATAGATCGAAAAAAGTGTTGGAAAAATAAAAAATTCTACAAGTGGAATAAAAGTGACCCTTATAGTAAAGCAAGAAAAAGCTATTTATAGTAAAAGAAAGTAAAAATTAAACAAGAATTTACAAATAGAATATAACTAATTAGAAATAAATTTAAAATTTTTTAATTTTTACAAAAAAAGATTACTTTATTAAAAGAACACAAGAGAATAGAAAAATGAGTGCGAAGTGTTCTTTTTCGCAAAAACTAAAAAAATAGAAAAACGAATTTTATAAAGGTTTTTACCAAAATACATAATAATAAACAGAAGTTCGTGAAAACTTCGCCAGATTAAAAACTAGGTACAGTTAGTTAAAACAGTGAATTTTTACGCAACCCTCTTGCAACAGGGAGAGAAATTAGCAAAAGCAACGAGCAGTAGAAATGTTCAAAAGAATCTACAAAATCAAGAATATTGTATAAATAATTAAGGAAATATTATATTATCATATTAAAGAAGAGGAAAATACATATGTATAAGACTCTAAAAAACATTGAAATTTGAAAGATAGCGGAAGTAAAATTTATTATTTCAAATCAGATAAATTCTAAATACAAATGATTCTAGACATATTTTAAAATCCTTATCCGAATCCTAACAATTTAATACGTACACCCGAGCTGCAAGCTGGATCACCGGACGGTCCTTCAAATTCCCAATCAACAGAACGAACAGTACCCTTACATGCCGTACATAAGCCCAAAACAGTTTACCGCAACAGTCTTAAACGTTGTACTCAATATATTTCAAACACATGGTAAGCAATTAATACAGAATGTATTAAATCCAAACGCAACTTTTGCGGAATTTTCAGATCTAGTGATTGATTTAGAACATAGAAACAATTTGATAGGTTTAGATAGGATACCGGACGTAGTCCGATGTCTCAGGGAATTTTCCGGAAAACTAGGAGAATTTAACTCTTGGAAAAAATAAGTTGACAGAATTTTACAAATTTACGATCCACTTAAGGGTACTCCCAAGTATTATGGAATACTGAGTGTGGCACGAAACAAAATAGTAGGCAACACTGATGTTGCATTAGAGTGCTAAAACACTCCAAATGTGTGTCCCTTCACTACGCAGACAAACGAGATTTTGAGACACCGGAATATCAAATGGTGTCATTAATACAGGGCAAACGTACAGTGCAACAATTTTACCAGGAAGTATATTCGCACTTATCTTTACAACTAAACAAAATTGGGTGTATAGATCTTGGCAACGAATCCTTGAACTTAATAACCCAAACGTACCGAGACAAAGCTTTAGATACTTTTTTGAGGGGCCTTAAAGGTGATTTACCCCGACTACTTGGCATTCGAGAGCTCCTCATTTATGCCTCAAACTCGAAAATCAAAATTTTCGTACTAAATACGCACATAATTTTTAGAACAATGCGAAAAGGTACAGCGAACCATCAGCACCTCCAAGAAAATATCCTAAACCCTATGTACAGAGGTTCTATCCTGAAAGAGTTCCGGTGGAGAACAGATCGTTTCCAAAATAGACATCATTCTGGACCTGTGAATTCTTTTTCACAACGACAAAGTGCCCCACTCCCACGTCCTTTCGGACCAAAACCACAACCTCAACCAATTGTCACCCACGGTAACCCTGCCTAATGTACATTAGGATAGCTTGCTGTAAAAACTGTAAGAGTCAGTCGCTACGTAGACGTTGTCGAGTCAATACAAAAAAAAAAATAAACGTTAATTCTTTTTTTCTATCTTTAATAAATACTTAAATAGTGTTTTATTTTCGATATTAATAATCGAGCCATCCGTGATTCAATGGATGTCGATATATCCATTCACACTAGGAAAAAAAACTACTTAAATAGACCAAGACAAAATGATTACTTTGGTGAAAGACCACCACAAACACACGGACAGCAAAGAAAGAAATTTCATCCGACCCACTACATCGACCCAGAGCCTATAGACACAATTATTGACCATGAGACGTTAGAGGAAGCAACTGACGTCCATTTCTTAGCTTAATACGCGGGGAATTATTAAAATTTTTTATTGATACAGGATCAAGTAAAAATTATTTACAACTGCGTTTAGCAAAAAGACGAATTCCAAATAAAAACCCTTTTTACGCCAAGTCAGTAGCAGGAGATTTACTGATCGAAGAATATACTTATATAAATCTTTTCAATTTAGACCAAAACTTTGAATTTTTTTTATGACCTTCATTGAAGGCTTTTGAGGGAATTATAGGGAACGACACGCTCAGGGAACTAGGAGCTATAATTTATACAGATAATAGTATTTTAAAACTCAAGGATAATAGAACAATCAAATTAGGACAATTACCCTCTCCTATGATAAATATTATAAACATTAGGGATGAGCATATGACAACCGAACAGAAGAAAAGAATAAATATGATGATAGTAAAATTTACGGGATTCTTCTCAGAGCCCGATGAAAAACTTACGTATACTAATAGAGTCGAGGGTGAATTTCGAACGAAATCGGATTTATCAGTATACATGAGATTTTACCCTTTCTCTGTTGCACTAAAAAATGAAGTTGATACTCAAATTGCAAAGTTACTAGAAGATGGCATAATAAGACCATCCAGATCTCCTTACAACTCGCCGGTCTCGATCGTTCCGAAAAAAACGGACTCCGACGGCAACAAACAATATAGGGTAGTCATAGATTACCGAAAGCTAAATATGCTAACAATTGCGGACAGATATCCGATACCGGGAATCAATGAAGCCCTGGCGCAATTAGAAAATAAAAAATATTTTTCGTAATAGACTTAAAAAGCCGATTTCATCAGATCCCGTTAAAAGTACCTGACATTGAGAAAACGCCATTCTCAATTAAAAATGGAGTTTACTCGCCTGCCTTTCGGACTAAAAAACGCAACGTAAATCTTTCAGTGTTCGCTTGACGACATACTGTGTCACCACATCGGAAAAACTTGTTAGGTATGTATATATTGATAAAATAATCATCTTCAGCCAAACTGAGGCTGACCACCTAGAAAATATGAGGCAAAAATTCGAAACTCTCGAAGCAGCAAACATGAAAGTACAACTAGATGAATGAAGATTTTATCAGCGATCTGTTGAATTTTTGGGATTTATAATATCGTCTGAGGGAATCAAAATATCCCCAGTTAAGGAAGAGCCGATTAAAAAAACACCTTACCATAAAACGATTAAAGAGCTACACTCTTTCTTAAGCCTAGCAGGCTATTATCGACGCTTTGTACGAGATTATGCAAAAATCGACAAACCCACTTGTGAGAGGAAGGTCGAATAAGGAAATATTAATCCTCAAAAGCTAAAATAAGCCTAAACTTGTCTGCTATCGAAGCGTTTGACAAGATTAAAAATAGTCTCCTCCGAGGATTCGATTCTGGCTTATTTAGATTTTGAACAAGAATTCTTGCTAACAACAGACGCCTCTAATTTTGCTATTGGTGCCGTATTGGCACAGAAAGACAAACCACTTACATTCTTGTCTAGAACTTTAAATAAAAAAATGCTCGCAATTACTTATACGGTACCGCTAAAGTCAATATATATACGGATCACCAGCCACTAACACATGCTCTAAGTAATAGCAAAATGAAGCCTTGGAAGGCGATCATTTAGGAGTATAATTACGAGCTCCACTATAAGCCAGGAAAATCGAATGTCGTTGCGGATGCATTATCTAGAACTCCGCATATATCTAGAACTCCGCATATAAATTTTCTTAGCCATAACGCAACTTAGCGATGAAAGTTCGTCTCGTAATTTGATTTGCAGCGTTAAAGCGCCAATAAATTCGTTTAAAAACCAAATATTTTTGGGTAAAGACCCAATATCTACATATCAATTCCAAATCGTTTTTCCTACTTACCATAGACATCTCATCACAGAACCGAATCAAAGTCAAGAAAATTTGGTTCAACTTCCGAAACGATATTTAAAACCGTTCATAATAAACTGTATAAAAACTGACGAACAAACACAAGGCTTGATACAGCAATTGTACCCTTTCCATTTTAATAACTACAAAGTAAGGTTTTCACAAATTCAGGAGGCTTATTCTGAATTGCGATACAAAAATCAATGCGATGTGCAAATGAAATGCGAAAGAAAAGTGGTATTCTGTTAGGCTTTCGCATTCGCTATTTATTTAAAATCGTGGCGATGCTGCTCAAATAAACGTCAGTGTCAACAAACGTCAAATGGAAAATAAATAAATTGTTTGTGTTTGGCTGTGAAAATTGTTTATAAAATTTATTAAGGAAATTCTGTAAGAAAAAAAAAAAACAAAAAAAAAATTCTGTGGCACTGTGGTTCGACGACAAGGAAGGGCATGAGCAAAATTAAAGGATACAGAGAATATTGCTTAGAAGCAAGTGCGATACTCTAAGCTTGAATGAAAAAAGGTAATTTATTTTGATGCTTTTAAAGAATAAACGGAATTTATTTTTTCAGCTTTATAAAATGCTTTAGATTAAATAAAGAAGCATTTTTATATGTCTCAAATTATATTAGCTCGGAGTGTAATATTAAGAAATCAAGTGCAATTCAGCCAATTATCAAATTAGCGGCTGCGTTAAAACTTCTTGGTCAAGGTGGCTATCAACACCAAATTGGTCAAGATCATGTCTTCGGAATATCTCAGCCGGCTATATCGCGATGTTTGGCGGTGTGCATAGCAATTGAAAAGATTCTATGTCCTAAGCATATTCAATTTAATATATCCGAAAACGAAAAGCAACAAGCAAAAACTTTTTTTTTAGAAAAAGTAATATTCCTGGTGTGATTGAATTGGTAGATGTTACACACATTCATATGATACGACCCAGTGAAAATGAACATTTATATTTTATTAGGAAGCTTAAGATAAGCATGAATGCTATGACTGTAAGTTATATTTTGTTTTTTAAAGATAACATTTTTAATAACGGTTTATTTCAGATATGTGATCATCGGAACAAATAGTTCATTTGCATATTTATATTACCGGTAAAGAATTGATCCTAACAGCCCTTGACAAGTTTTCAAAATATGCAATCGCTCAACGTATAAAATTTAGAGCGACAGAGACAGTCTTAATAAGGTCTGGTAAGACTGTTCATAAAAACCTAGTTATTTTTATTTCTTTCAGGTTTCTTATAATAAGTCGGAATACGAAATTCTACACTACTCATTATCACATTTGACAATGTGTTTAGTAAAATAAGAGACGGAACCTTTAGAAAAATTCACCCTGTAAACTTAAAGGAATATAATGACTTTTTACTACAGATGCAGATGTACATTTGGGACAACATTCCTAAGTCACACCTTTTTTACCCCCTACTTCAACATTAAATCCTACAAACTATAGAATTAACCCAAAGCATTGCACCTAAAAACGATCGTAGAATAAGAAGATCTTTTAATATAATTGGAACAGCGTGGAAGTACATTGCTGGCACTCCAGATCACGATGCCTTCGAAATGCTAAAGGAAAATTTAAGCGACCTAAATAATAATAACAATAGGCAGGTCGTAATTAACCAAAATTTCATTGATAGAATAAACAATATAACAAATATAATGAACACCATATTAAATGTATAACACAAGGATAATAATGAAATCAATGAAATTTATATTAATCTACAAAATAAAATAAGACTTATAAAAGAAGATATATGTACATATGTAATTGATATGAAAAATGCTATACAATGGGCAAAGAATGGAATAATGAATTCCTTAATTTTAAATAATAATAAAAGTGAAATCGCTATAAAAAAATATGAAGAAGAATGATGCCTTTTGTATCAGTGGAAGACGCATTAAAATACGCAAACATTAACGTATTATATAAATAATAAGACAACGACTAGGGAAATTTATGAAAATACAATTGTTCGCCCAGTATTAAGAAATGGAAAAATTATAAACTTGAAAATAAAAAATTAAAATAAAATTTATGGTTTAAAGGCCCATAGTAACCAATATAGTTTAATAAAAATATGTAATAGAGAAAACTTGGTAGATATAAGTAATAGGTCATGCTTACCAAAGATCATCAAAAGTCAACCTTCATTCTGCGTATACAGCAATGATCAACACATATACCACTTATCGAAGAAATAAACTCAGGAATTGTGTAACTAAATGTGGGATGTCCTCAAAGTGACTAGTAAGAGCAGAAAGGGGTTAAGATAAAACAAAAAACGAACGAGCAGCATAACTGAAACAGAACACACTGAAACGAACAACACAGGAAAAGACAAGACAACACACGGAATTATACGAACGGTCAAATTGTACAGAAGTACGCGGTTGGTGTCATTAGTTAATTAAGTAACTAGCCATAAGTCAAAACCTATTAAAAATAAAGGTTATTTTAAAACAAATAAAGGTGTCGTCTTTCATTCGCTAAAGTGGAACGGGTAAAATCCCTAAGATGTAAGATTATTTTTTAATTGTAACTAAGTTAGTTATTAACTAGTTGTAAATTAACAAACTCAATAAAGCGCGATTGTATTCGCAACTAAAAAAGAACCTAAAATATTATTATACCCCTCACTCAGTGAAAAAGGGTATATATAGGTTTGTCATTCCGTGTGAAATTTCTACAATTTTCATTTCCGACCCCATAAAGTATATATTTTCTGAAAGCTTATGAATAGGGGAGTCGATTAAGCTCTGTCAGTCTGTCCGTGTGTATGTTAAAATCAATTTTTTTAAGCCCCCCGACATCGCTTAAACTCGGGTGAGGTATTAAAATATCACAAATATTCGGGAGTAGATCGGTATTGAAAATCAAAAACATCGGTACATAAACAACTGAGATATGAGCAAAAACCCACGGCCACCTCGATTTTTTTTCACAAATTTTTAGTTTTTGTTGTTGTTTTCAATATATTTGTACGAATGAAATTTCGCTTGGGTTTTCTTTCGATATCGTTGAACAGGCAGATTATTTTAAAATATTTACTGTATTGACAAGGTGTCCGTCCTAACAGGTCATATAGTCATAATGTTCTAGAATTTCATAATAGTTAAAAAAAAATTTTATTGCTTTTCAAGTAAAAAAAAAAAAAAAGTGCTGTCATATCTATTCAGATGAGGAGATCGGCTAAGAATCTGCTAAACCGAGCCGTCTGTAATATTTATCAGCTGCCCCTTAGATATCCGTTAAAACGATCCGTTATCAAAAATTTAGCAAAATCGTTGATTTAAATTTGATATATCACATTAGGATCGTATACAACAGACATATTTTTTCTAATTTTATTTTAAAACATTAAAATTTAGAACACCTTGTGTATACAGTAATATTGTTAATGTTCTGTTGTTGTCGCAGAGTAAAAAATGTGTGATTAAAAGCTGCGCTTACTTTTGTTAAATATTTGTCCAAATAAGCGTAACCACTATATTGATTGCATGAGTATTTATTTAGCGTATTAATATGACTTTTTACAAATTATACATATAATTTATAATCGTGGATTGATATTGAAATTTGTCTTAATTAATAAAATTTTAAATATTTATTAGGGGAGAATAAACAACCGTTTAATGGATGTGCGCCTTTTACATCAAATATTTACTTAATGTGAACATACGTTGCGATTTATAAAATAAGTAATTAAAATTTAATACTTTCTTAAAGATGAAAAGATTTTTGTTTAAAATATAATTTACAAGTTTGTGTTTAAAAATTTAATATTGAACTTAAATTTGAGTATTAAATAATTTTAAGGAGTTGTTAAACAAATGCTTTGTTTAAGCTTAATTTCATATACAAATAAAGTCCTTTAAATTTTTTTAGTATTTTTTATTTAATTTTTTTTTTGCACACTTAGATTTCTAAGAATATTTTTAAAAGCTAAACATTTTGTTTTTTTTTCTTCACTTCATAATTTGGCATTTAGGGATTTACAAAAAAAGAAATTATAAAATAAAACTAATTAAAGAATTATAAAATACGTATATTCAATTCTAACCAAATAATGAACATTTTAAATTAAGATATAGATTTTTAATAGACTAATTTATAAGGGCGATTTGTCTTTTGACAGGATATTAAGGATGTATAAAATATTTAATTAAATCATTAATAGATCTGTATTAAGCTGCTTTTAAGTATTTATATTCGATTTTTAGGGTTTTAGAACTGCAAATCCCTTATACTACATTTACACCTAAGCGAAATCTAGTAGATTTGATTTAAAATCTTTATTAAAATCTAAACCGTTTATACCACTGTTTTTTGACATTTTGCAAGATTTCGTTTTCAAAACAATATACTTATTTACAAGGTGGTCTGAAAGGCTCTCTATGCTCTACTTCTCCAAAATTCAAAAAAAAAATGTAAACAGTAAAGTACTTGTGCAACTCCAACCACCTTATATATTATGATTGAATTTTTCTGTGTGCAGCGTAGTATATTTTAGTACAATTTATTAAAAACCACAGTTGCATCACGAAGTAGTACTAGATTTTAAGTAGATTTTGCCAAAATCTAGTGGCGAAGTAGATTTCATTTTGTATGGGAAATCTGGTAGATTTCGCTCAAAATCCCTTAAGTAATAGATTTTGTGTAGGTGTAAATGTAGTATTAGATAGAAATTTTGTTCTCTTAAGTTTGGTTGGCTTATTATTAAAAATATTTATCTCTTCTATTTTTATAAGTTAAATTTTTGATTATTTTTTTTTAGGATTTTTATCTTAAATTAATTTAATTTTTTTTAATTTATTTTTTTTTTTTTTTATTGAACAGTAGAAATAAAATGTTCATATTATTTTCTTTATTTTTATCACAGCTGCATTTCAAGAATAAATTGCAAATTAAAAAGAAAATGGCAAAACATTTTTAGTTGTTATCAATAGTAAAATTTTTATATAAAAACGTTTATTTACGTTTTAAGTGTCGTTAAGTATGCAAAATCATTTAATTTAAATTTCCACGCAGAAGGTAAACTAACTACTTTAAGGGCCATTATTATAACTTACCAATAACTAAAGTTAGGATGTTATCGGACAGATAACTAGTTTTTCGTTATTACAACTTCACTTTAACCTAAAAGTGTCCGATAAGTTAAAGGGAAGATCACTCTACCTTTAACTTTTAACGTGAGGTTTATAATTAAAAGTTACCATATTTTCTACCGTATAAGGGAATTGTTTACTATTTGCTTGTCGTTGCCACTTTGGTTTTAAAAAACTAATAAATTTGTTTAGCATTTGCTTTGGTGCTGCCATACTTAAAAATATATACAATTTATTTTACAGACAGGTTGTAATAACGAAAAATACTTAATGGTCAGCTTATTGCTCACGTTAACAAAAGTTACCTTTTATTAACATGAACTTTGTCGGCAAGTTGTAATAATGGCCCTAACTATTGTAATTAATAATAAGAATATGTATGTACGTTCTAAATTCCGAGTTAAATTAAATTGATCGGAATTGTCATTGCAGTGTTGTTGTTTATAACAACCATGCTATCTATAGCCATCCGAATGCTGCTGATTGCTTATTAAATTTTATTGACTTAACAGTTAAATCGGTTTCACAGCCAAAACTCAAAAATTTAGTTAAAGAATTTGTAAACAAGTAATAACTAACAGTCACTTATAGATTACACAACAAAATCGTTGTAGTTAAAAATGAGTTTGAACATACGCTGACAACAAAAAATCTCTATACGGTTAAAATTGATTATTTATCGTGAGGTTTGATTTATAATGTAAAATAAAACACATCAATTTGAGAGTGAACTTTAATAGCCTGTTTAACGATGTCGACAGAAAACCTAAGCGAAAGAGAGCTAGTCACTCACTTTTGAGACATTTTGGGTTCAGCTATATCGAAGTTTTTCTTTCGCTTCTAATTACGTATGTAAATTTTTGTTTCGTAATTCTGATTACGCATTAAATAATTACAGCAATGCCAGATTGAAAAATTTAATTTTTTCGTGCAACTTTTATTGAAAGTTGTACAAATACTACTAAATTGTATGTACAAAAATACAACCCTGCTCAATAGTAATCAGCTGTGTATGAAAGAAAAATCTAAAAAAGAATTAAAAAAAAAACAATCATAAATATTGTTTGTGCTTTATAATTTTTGTGTTTTTTCTTATTAATTTTGTGTTGTGTGTTAATTTAACAAATTTTGTGTTGGTTATAATTTTGATGTGTGTGAAGACATGGATTTAACCTGTGCTGTACATTTTTTGGATCATACCGGAGAGTATGATCAAAGTGTGCAATTGAGTGGCAGACAACTACGAGACATGCACAATGTCCTGGAGGTGCTCACAAACCAGTTAGTACAGTTTGTAACTAAAAAACGTGGTAAAAAATTAATTATATTGTATTTACTTATTAGATTTGTTGCAAATTTCCGGGTGTCCAAAGACATTTTGTCAATGCTTCTGAAAAAGATGCAGTCCACAAGTAGTCCTCACTACAGAAGCACATACATATACGTGAGAATATAAAGTTGGCAACATTCTTAAGATTTTTGGCCACCGGGACCTATCAACAAACTGTGGAAAATGAAGTTCTTTCCCCCTCATGTAAATCCTCAGTCTGCCACATAATTAATGAGTGTATAAAATTTTATGTACGTTGATGCTAGGCATCCTGGCGCCAACCATGATGCATTTGTGTGGGACCATAGCATAATCGACGAAATGTTGCACAATAATTTCGAGAGTGAGTGAGTGCAAGCAAAAGCCATAAGAAGAAATATAGCAATTAATTTGTAGACAAATAAAATAGCAAATAATTTTTTTTAACAAGATCAGTCTTTTTTATTTCTATTTTTTTAATAAATTAAAGTAAAATATGTATATATGTATTCACATTTTTTTTATAAAATAGGTAATCTTATCCGCTCGAAAACAAAACAACAAGTGACTGATTTTGACATTTGTATTCGCAGTGCTGACAATGTGTGCGACATAGTTGAATCAAATTTTATATGAAAACACTTACGTTTTCTTTCGCATTGTCTTTTGAGTTTTCGTTCGCATAAAGTGTAGTTAGATGAACCCAAATCAGTTTTCTTTCGCTTAGAATGCGAAAGAACACATTCATGTGACATCGTTGAACAGGCTATAAATGTTTATTATCGTCTAAAATACCAATTTATGGCGTTTACTGTACGAAAATGATATCAAGTAAATATTAGCCACGACTATGTCTATTCGGTAGCTCCAATCTTGGCGACTCGTTCGAGCATAGCCACTGGTATCTTGCGAATAACACGGATAATTTTGGCTTCCAAAGCGTCAAATGTAGCTGGCTTATTCCTGAAGAACTTACACTTTACATAGCTCCAGAGAAAATAGTCTAAAGGTGTGATACCGTACGATCTAGGTTGGCAATTAACCATAGCAAAACGTAAAAAACCTCTTCTTTCTCAAACTAATGTTGAAAAGCGTTTTACCTTCGCTTCAACATACGTTTTGCAGCCAGCCGATTATTAAGACGACGTCATATTCTGCGATGAGACGAAAATGATGTTGTATTACAACGATGGACCATCTAGAGTATGGCGCAAGCCTTTGACATCGCTAGTAAACCGAAATATTATTCCAACAGTAAAATCTTGAAAAATGTCGATAATGGTTTGGGAATGCATTTCAAGCAAAGGAGTGGGAGACCTAGCCTTTATTGAATCAAATATGGATGCCCAGCAATATTTAAATATTCTGAAAAAAGATTTGGTAAGTAGTGCGATAAAATTCGGGTTTATTAGAGACAAAAAACCAGAATTCAAATTTTACCAAGATAATGACCCTAAACATAAATCGCATATGGTTCGAATGTGGCTTCTATATAATTGCGGCAAAGTCAGCCAGCTCAAAGTCCCGACTTAAACCCAATTGAAAATTTGTGGGTGCATTTAAAAAAGAAAGTGGCCAAAAAGCAACCAAAAAACCTAACGGCACTCAAAACCAAACGAATTATAACATGACAAAGTTGATTCATTCAATGAAAAAACGACCACAGTGCGTGGTGGATGCTAACGGTGGTCACACAAAATACTAAAAAAGGAAAAAATAAATAGTTTTTAGTTATTAAATTTAATATACACGCATATCTTATCATTTGTGAAAAGAGTTTTTTGACACTATCAGAATTAAATAATTTTTGTTTTGCTGTTCATTTATTTTAAATTGAACTCAACTTTTTTGTATCTCAGCTTTCTATATTTACTTCATATATTTATAATAAATACAAAAATTTTTTGTAATAAAACAAAAAGTGGTATTTTACTGCTAACAAAGTGAAAAATTTTAATTAATTTTTAATGTGTAAAGTCATTCTTGACATATTGTACATGTTTAAATGTAAGTTTTTTTTTAAATTTTACAAATTATAAACAATTTCTTCTTCTTTTCAGACTCTAAAATTCCAACAACGCTCTGGAGTATTCACCATTTATTTCCACCTACTCAAAAAGTTACCTCCGACGAAAGTGGTGCTAAAATTCGAAAAAAAAATTCCGTGCCAGACTAATAGCAAAGTTTCGCAAGTATAGTAGAAACCGATGAAGAAATCAACATTAAACTAAAACTTCTCACGCTTCAGGGACGTTGTATCCAGCCGAAATTTTTAATCGTTGGCTGCTTTGAAAATATTAAGTTCATATTTGTTTATTTTGATAGAATTAAGTATCGATTTTTGAAAATTATAAATGCATTCCATACACTTTTTAAAATATTTTTCGTATTTAATCTTCAGTTTCCTGAGGAATCTGATATATTCGATAATTTTTTTACAAGATTTCTTTTATAACATACAAACGTCAAAAAAATAATTGTTAAAGTTTCTTCACTTAAGCATGAAATATTAAAACTCAAACATTAAATTTATTAATCAGGTATTCAGATTATTACTTTTTTCTTCATCTATTTTTAGTTGCCAATGTCCATAGAAATATATTTATGAACATATGTACATATATGTGTGTATACAGGTAATGTTTTACAAAAATTTTAGATTTTTTAATAAAATTTAAAAAAAAAACAAAACTTTTTTATTGGGCGTTTATATGTATTAAAAAATAATTTATGAAATAAACTAAAAGTTTAATAAGTTTTACACTTAAGTAATTTTTGCTGACTGCGCGCCTCCCATGAATTCATGAATTCTTTTGATTTGAATGTTTGGCATAAAGGAATCAAATTTCGCCTGTGAAGTTAACGTAACAACAAAATTTAAAATAAAATAAACTGATGACAAAGCATCTTCCCACATGCTAATTAGAATAAGAATACGGTCATTGCAAGTAAGTTAAATAGTTAGTTGTAAACTCAAACTCAACAAAGCCTGACCATAGACCAGCCTAACAAGCGGCTCCCTGGAACGGCTCAAACAATAATAAAATTAGGACTAAGGCTAGCCTTAGATATAAACTTAATAAACTTAAAAGAATAATAAAATAAAATTAAAATAATAAAATAAATAAAAACAAAAATTATTTTTTTATCCAAAAGGATAGCAAAATAATTAATTTGCATCTGGAATAGCACCAAATATCCGTCAAATGGCTCTTTTACAAAATGAGTTTCATATTGCTCAGTTTGAGAGAGACTCTCATGTCGCCACCAGATATTTCTCTGACTTGGCAGTTAAAGAAGATAAGCCCATTGGAGAAGAAGCAGAACAGATTTTAGGGGCCTCTGAAGACACTCATAGAACACAACAACCTCAAAATTTACATAACTAAGAGATAAAAACAAACATTAAAGAAAAATAATCTATTTTGTTAATTATTTCATTTTCCTTTTAATTCAATCATTTAAGCTGTCATATTTGATATAACATAATATTTAATTGAGCTCTTACACAATCTCTCAAATAATCATTATGCCGATTTGTAATAACCCTAATTGTTCACGTGTGGAGGAAAACAACCATATGTTTGATGCAAGGACTTATGTTGTAGTGTACCTCACAAGTGTCTACTGCACACACATTGCCCACTCTGAAATTCATACATACGACCCAAATTAGAGTAGGGTATGCAATAGATCAAATAACTGTATTTATTAATTACCTCATATTCACTAGAATGTAGGTCAAGTAATATAGGAATGCATGGAAATGAATACAATGAGAATGCATTCAAACCACATTGAGTGTTTTAATATAAATGAGTACATTTACAAATACCAACATTCTGATTGGCTAATACAATTACAGGGAGAGTGAATTTTGATATATTAATGGTACTGATAAAGACAGATAGAAATTTATCAATAAGTATAATAAGTTAGAAAGGCTAAGAATTAATTTTAAACTTAGTATATAAGAACCAATAAAATTAAATAAAGATAGACTTGAAGTTATAATACTAATTCGGCAACAACTTGCCTTGTGTTTTTAATTGAAGTCTCAACAATAATTCGGCAGTTCCTTTGAACGCCTTACAAATCAGCTGAAACCCTGACAGCTAGTAAAAATAACCAAGGGCTATAGGGAACTTACACTACACAACATAAGAAAAACCATTACAATGTTATCCTCTCATCTCCGTTTGATTTAGAGGATGAAAGAAGATTGGAGTTACCTGATGATCTGAGGAACTTTGAGAAGAATGCTCCTCATTATGCCATGGAAAAGGCACTGTTGTACCGAAACGAAGACTGTATATCAGATGCCACATTTAAATCAGCCTCAGTACGCATGCAGCCATCAGCATCGAAGGAAACCATCACCTTAGTAGAGATGCAAAAACAATTAACTTTTTTGAAACAGCAGCTGCATGAGACACAGACACAACTCTTGGAAAGTAGACTTCAATGTTAACAAATGGAAGTAGCCTAATCAAAAACGTGACCAGAACCTCAATTCTATTGAAATGCCAAATAGGTCCGCTATTGACTTTATAAAAACAATCGAGTCCCTATATATTCAAGCTTCACATACAACGACAATATCAATCGCCATGACACCAATGCCACCACCGTTTGTTTCTGTGTACAGCGTCGCCCCGCCCCGCCGTCGACGCAAGCTGTAACTATTTCACATAACATTCATGTGCCGCCTGTTACAAGCCATTTTATGTCGCCATCTTTTGGTAATATATACTCAAGCCACTGCAACCAGCCATCAGCAATTTAAGTCCAAATGAAGCGCACTATGTAATGTCACGTAAATTGCAGGATTTGCCAGAGTTTAGACTGGACGTTATTTTATTTATACGGCATATAGCCAACACAACGAACAACGAGCGATTGCAAAAGTGCCTAAAAGGTGATGCTGAGGATATGGACCAGTAATTTCTTATCCACCCCGATAGTGTCAGTGCTGTCATTGACCAACTAAAATTTCGTTTTGGAAGGCCAGAACAGCTAATAAAATGAATGGTATTATAGTAAGTATATTACACATTACTGTAGAACGCCAGACAAAAACAAAATTGCTTTTTCGTTCGCAAACGTAATAGAATAGCCGTCATTAAGCAAAATTAATCCCATTGAATATGCAACGGATCAACCATTAATGGAACTACCATGCGAGTAAAAAATAATCAGTCCTAATAGGCAATGGGATTCCAATGGTATATTATAAAAGGAAAAACTCACAAAAAGAGATGTTCTTTGAAAAAGAAACACAAACAGAGTAAGTTTCTTATAGATTTTAAATATATGCATACATATCTTTTTTATATATTTTATGAATGATCAGCAGATAGAGGATATTCTAAATGAAAGTGACTTGGATTTCTCTGGTGGTGATGAAGACTACTTGCCTCCAGAAGTCACGAGATCTTTGCAGATGCCAGAAGAATGGCTTCGTAAAGATGAAGAAGCGCAAAATATAGCAAATACCAGTGAAAAAACACTAAGCTCACCCCGTTTATTTTGGCACAATAAAGCAATGTCTAAAGGTGGGATCACACGATTGCCGCAAATGCACCAATCTGGCACAATTTTTATTGTGCTTAGTTGGCGCACAATAATGAGATTGTTCCAATCAAATACTTTGTAATCACACGATTGCCTCACTTTATACAAATTTGATTGTTGCAAGATGGCGTAAAATGCTATAGTGACAAAAATCGCCGCATTCCCGTCGCACGATTGTTCTTGCTTGTAGCAACGTTAGCTTATTTTGTTATGTCTGTTTTGTTTTTTTTGTGCATTAAAATGGGTTGTTTTTTAAAAAGAAAGAAAATTGCATCTTCTTTGTACATTGTGTGTTTATTTGGTATAAAAAAATTTATTTATGGTTTTGTAGAAATATACCTACAAAAAGAAATGTGCACACTTAATAAGGAAAAATAGATATGCTGGGGATACACACACAAACAACAACATGCTGACAACGGAGCTTCGCTCCATGTTTATGTCATAGCAATTGTTGTTGTTTGTGTGTGTGTGCATACTCAAATTCACATCACACACCCATGGGGTGGTGGTGTGTGCAGTGTGTTATAAATCTTTACCAATCAAGTTTTCTTATCAATAAAATTCTAAATAATAAATGATAATATAAACAATAGTTTTATATGTATATAAACAACATATTTGTATAAAAATTTATTAAATGAGTGACTGTAAAAGTGATTGGTCGTATTCATATTCAACTCTAACAAATTCTTATAACTATTCAACAAGTGGTAATAATTTATTCTAAAAAAATGTTTTAAAATTAATATAATAAATTTTTTTTAAGAGAATGGTTCGTCAAAGAAAGGTAAATTTCAAACCTCAACACGAACTTCAATTTTCCAGCGAGGAAGAAAGCGAAAAAGTGGAAATAATTTCCAACGCTCAAATACTTCCGCCAATAGAAATTCCAAACACCCAAGACGTAATAACGGAATTGGGTTTAGCTATGGAAACGTCGAGTCAGCAAGCCATTCTCAAAGCACAAACTCTACAAGACGAACTCAACAATGGATCGACGAACAATTCCAACTTTTTGGATTTAATGGAATTGATGTGGGAGACGAATTTTTTAATGTTAATATTGCCGACAATGAAACAAATCGAAAGATTATGCATCAAGAAGAGGAATTTAATATGGAAGAAAATAATCACTACTATTCTGAGTTCGATGATGATAATTATGAAAAAATTAAAATGACAGGTATAGAATTAAAAAATTGTTTATTCGAGGATTTCAAGAAAGAAATATTAAAAGAAGAATTATCCACGATATTTACAAAAATATTGGATGTGGATTTAGCGAATCTGATTATCGAGCAATATACCAAAAACACAGAGGAGCCATCTTCTTCGTCTGCGAACACAACGAACATTTCCATGTCCTCCACGATTGCACCTATTCTAACTACACCTGTAAATGTGCCAGTATTGACATCTTCAAATCTTTCAGAGCCATTGGGACTAGATTTTCTCGACGAGTTGCTCCCTCTTACGAGTACACTCTCGACCACTGGATTAATACAGCAATCTATTTTTCGAAGGAAGAACGAGAACTCCGTTACATGGACCTCGCCGGGAGAAACTGGGTATCAGGTAATAAAATTGGACATTTACAATTACAAAAAGATATGCAATCAGCAGAAGAAAAATTGGTGGAAAGAAGCGGAATTTCGCTCAACTTTTCTCACTTCATCTCCTGTAGATCCGAAGAACATTCTAATTCAGAAATTGGTGAGCGAAGTAGCCAAGCAAATCACACAGATATCAGGAACCAAAAAAGAGGAAAGGGCGACCGGATCATCGAATTTCTTCGGAAATTTGCCGTATCGCCAATAAATCATATTTTTAATCTTCCTTTTTGGCTAACTTCGAATTATAAATTTTTTAATAAGATAAGTGCACTTATGATAAATATATTAAAAATTCATAGCAATTTCTATAATGACTTAAGTATAGAAGAGCTATATACACATTTTATGAGTCTAGAACCTCAATATTTAGTATTTAATTCTCCTACTGTAAATATTGATAATTACTATATGAATTTAACAGATTCATTAAATGCTATGGAAGAATTAATTAATTATCAATTTTACAATAACAGAGAACAAATTTATAATTTTTATAAAAATTTATTTAATATTTTAGACAGAAAAATTCCAAAGAAAAATTCATTATTTATTTTATCATCACCTAATGCAGAAAAAAATTTTTTTTTTGATGCTATAATTCATTATTGCATAAATTTTGGACAAATGGGCAACTTTAATAGATATTGCTCATTTCCATTGCAAGAATGTGTTGATAAACGCATTATATTATGGAATGAACCTGTAATGGAGCCATCTGCTGCCGAAACATTGAAATGTATATTAGGTGGTGATACTTGTAATGCAAAAGTAAAATACCAAGGAGATGCAATTATTTCAAGAACACCTGTAATTATATTATTAAATAATGATGTATTTCCGAAAGATGAAGCATTTCGTTCTCGTATGTATACTTATTATTGGAGACCAGCACCATTTTTAAAAAATTATAATTATAAGCCAAATCCATTATGTGTTTATCATTTATTTAATAAATATATTATTAATAAAAATTAAATAAAAAATTTATATTTTTCTTTTTTTTGTTTGATTAATTATTTCAAATTCATCGTCAATAATTTCTTCCATTGTTTGTTGAACAACTCCAGTATGTTCATCAGTATTTCCAAAAACAGTAGAACCATCAGTATATTTATTTGTTGATTCATGATGAAAATGTACTTGTGTAGGCCAAGAAATTGGAGTATTTTTAGTAAAAGCAGATGATATATTAAATTCTATTATACAGCTACATTCAACTTTCCAATATGCACAAGAATTTAAAAAATTTGTATCTTCATTTGCTGGATTTAATTGTGGTACTGCTTGTATTCCGACATGAACTTGTGGTTGTGCTTTAAATGTAGTAGTACCTGATTGAAAACTAAATGTTCCATAATTTTCGATTTTTTGATTATAATAATCAGAAATATTATTAGATAGTACTGGTGGGATATTTTCAGTATCAAACCTATTTCTCCAGTAACAGCTTTACTATCAGTAGTTTCAAAAAATTTTATTTTATGTGAACGAGATCTTATAAATTCTGAATACACAGTATTAGTACTTATAGTTTGTGGAACAAAATGTTGTTTAGCTGCATTAATATTTCCATTTTTTGGTATATACATATACTGTACAATAGGTTGATTTATAGCACTATTTATTAGAAATTGTTCTACTTTCTGATCCATATGTGCAAAACCAGCATTATGAACTTGATACTGTGGATATTTATTAGCATATGGATTAGTGCTACGATTCCAGTTATGAACATAATATTCCGAAATACTTCTTGGGATACACATAGCATTACTCGTTGAAGAGTTATAATATTTATTTACTATATCTTTTGTATTTATTTTGTTAATTCCTGTGGGTACCATTGGTTTTGTCGAAGACGTAGTATATTTTTTATTATTACCATAAAAATCAATGTTTAAACCGATTGCACTTAAATCAATTGGAATATATTCAGAAGTTGCAGAACCACTTAGTGTTGTTCCCGTATCAAATGCTGTTCGTGTTCCCAGTGGATAAATTACACATGATACTTCTTTTACTCGTGATCCTTCCGGTAAAGATAAATATTCTGCATTTGTTAAGTAAAATGGTAAAAAGTCCACAGGTATTAATGCTAAAGAAGTTGTAAACCAATCATCTACAGATGTGGAGGGTTGAATTAATTTTGATGCATAACCATATGAATATAAAATTCTGCTTTTTTTAAAAATTACACTTGATGTAGAGCATGGTATGGACTTTGGTATCCTGACAATTGAATTTCCTCCGGTTGTTGTTGTCGCCGCCTGTGAACGAGTCCCTGTATTCGGTCCCCTATCACTACCAGATTCTGGTAAATCCATATTCGATGTATCAGGCAAAGATGCAAGAGTTTGATCAGGCAAATCACCAAGAAAATTATTAATGTAGTCCTCCCAATCGAAAGATTCTTCTGTAGTAGAATTAATACGTCTTCTACTGGTAGAGGGTTCTTCGTTGTCGGATCTTCTCTCAGTTGTTGTATTTGGAGCATCAGTGTGTTCTTTTAATAATTGATTATAAATATCGCCACCTTTCTTATGTCTTATTAATATTTTACGATAATCGTCAGTATTTCTAAAAGAAGCTAAATCGTGATGAGTACCAGATTGTACAGCGCGTTTAAATGCTTCATAAATTGCCTTTTGACGTCTTTTGTATAATTCTTGTCCAATATTAAATTTGCCTTTCATATCTTCTCCTCCCCCATATAGAACACCAGTAGCACTCTCTATTAAATATTTTCCGCCAATACCAAGTGTTCCAACTAACGAACCAAAAGAGACTGGAGCATCAGCAAATTTAGAAATTGCTTCTTTGTCTGCGATACGAATATCTTCGTCTTTTTTTGCTGTTGTATACTCAATATCATGAATTTGAGCAACTAAATCTGTCTCATTCACTGGTTCACCCTTATAAATTGAATTACCCGGCCCAAGATACTTGTATCCAGGAACAGTTGCCATTAAAGACTAATCTAAAAATTTGAATGGTAAAGATTTATAACACACTGCACACACCACCACCCCATGGGTGTGCGATGTGAATTTGAGTATGCACACACACACAAACAACAACAATTGCTATGACATAAACATGGAGCGAAGCTCCGTTGTCAGCATGTTAAGCTTAACTGGCTTAAATTTATGTATGTAATTAAAAAGTATAATCATGCAACGAAAAACTTTTTAATCACAAACCACAAATAATTGAAGCACGCAAAAAAAAATTGAAATGTTGGCGCGTATTGTAAACTTTGATTGCCGCTAAAGAACACAATAAATATTGGCCCACTTTTGACATTTTTATTGCCGCGCTGTTGTATTTAAAGTGGTCACACGGTTGCCCCACCAGAGTTGCATTTGATTGGTTAAAACAAGCACAATATTATCCGCGATTGTCACATGAACCAATTTATTGTGCAATCACACAATTGGGATTCAAAAAATTTTGGAAATTGGTGCATTACGGCAATCGTGTGATCCTACCTTAACTGTGGGCCAGATATTAGTGAAGATGTGTTAGTTTCAAATATTTGGGTCTTGAATTCAGGGAGCTCGTATCAAAACAAAGTAATATATATTCGGCACAAACGCGTAATTTGAAATCAACCAACACGAATTCTATTCAAATGATATGGTTTGTTGGTATTAAATTGATGATGGGCACTCTCAAATACTCTCAAGGAAAGCTTTTTATTGGAATCGAAATCTTTACGTATTTTTCGAGCTAAGAAACTATCAGACATGTTCTGACAATCGCATAAAAGGTGTTCTGTAAATCGCAATCGCAAGAATTTTGGCGACTTCAAGGCGCAACAGTATATTTAAATGAACTGATGTATTTTTTTTTTATTAAACTGATCTTTTTTGAATAAACAATAAAAAGAAACACAAATAAAATTTAATATATCCGTTTTTTTTGAAATTTACACATTAGCACAAAAACTAGGAATAATTTAACAATATTTTAATTTAAAAAAAATGACTGAGAAATTTTCTTTGGTTTTTGTCGGCATGTTTTTTACATCTTACTTTAAAATTTGTGAGACATATGCAAATCTACATGTCTGTCAAAATTGTACTTTTAAGCTGGATTCACCCATAAAATTTTAGTTCAGAACAAATTTTTTTTATATTGAGTTTGATGTTTTACTTTTGAGAGAGAGAGAGATTATTTTGTTCAGAAAGTTTTTTCTTGAATTGGTTTAATTTTAATTCTTGTTCAGAAGAAACTGAATTGGGATGACACTTTTTTTAATATTTACATGAAAATTGAATTTGGTTGCCACATCACACAGTGTCAGTACATTTATTATACAAAAATTGTTTTTGCCGAAAATTAACAATTAAAATGGAATTTAATGAAAATATTGCTCAAAAATTAATAGAAGAATTAAAAAAAAAACAGGAAAAGAATGTTTGTATGACATGAGCAATAGTGCATACAAAAATAATTATTTAAAACACTGCGACTTATTTTATTTTCGATTTTTTTTTATAAATTTCTTTTTCAAACAAATTGACTTTATGCACTTCAATTAAAAATAATAATTTTAGTTTTCTTCTATCCGACATTTTCTTCACATATATTTTAATGAAATAATTTACGTTTGTATTTATTTACATAGTTTGCTAGCGGTGCTGCCACTTTTTACAATTGTTTGCATTTTTATATTATATGGCAGCTTTGTTTTTTCGGACAAATTTTCTTAAATGGGTGAAACGTTCTGCAGAAAACTCTCAGTAAAAAATGTTATACTCCGGAAAAAATTTTGTTCAGAACAAATGGGTGAATTCACCTTTACATGCAACCGTCGCTGACTTCTTTGCAGCAGCAGAGATTTCTGCCAACGGCTAATGTCACATATTTTGACAGAAGAATAGAGAACGCGCTCTAATTTAAATTTTGTCAGATGTCTCAACACATTTTTTTCTACAGAAGTAATCTTTTAAAGGTAACACACGACATGTTCGTATTTATCAGTGTCGAATTTGTCAAGTCAGATGAAAAAAACATGCCGTGTATTAGCTGCTTAAACAAACAGCTTATCTATCTAAAAGATTTTCGAAAAAACGTAGCCGCCCGTGCTGTTGAAAAACTAAAAAAAGTATTGGTTATTTTATTTTTTGTATTTGACAAAAATATTAGTATGAAAAAAAAATAGAGTTTTATGTTAAAACTTGTAAAAGTAAGTAAATAAATTAGTAAAAACACTTAACTTCTACGACGAAAGTAGTCTATTGTTCTTAAGTAAGTGAGTTTGATGTCACTATTAAAATAAATAAAAAGAATGCCGGGTTAATTTAAATAATTTCACTTGTTATTTTATTGTTTGTGTTAATTGTTGTTGCAATTCTTATAAACAAACTATTTCTATTGGTTAAAAAAACATTTAAGAATAGTAAACGAACTTCTAATGTTAATTTTTGTTGAAATTTTATTGGACAAACTACATTTATTAGTTGAAATAACCAGTTTTAAATAGTAATTTAATTGCTAATGAAAATTGTTACTGCAATTTAAAAAATTTGTGTTAAGTTTAAATAACCATATTGAATTAGTTAATGAACCCTTATATAAATTGTTGTTGCATTTTAAACTAATGCTATTAGTTAAAATAACTACACACAGAAAAAAATACTCATGTAAAATTAACATTAAAAAATGTTAATTTCATTCCATGGTAAATTTTTTCATTTTAATTCAACAGTAAGTATTTGAAATTTAAAATGAAGTAATGTTGCTTTAACCTTTTTTACAGTTAAAAAAACATTTAGCAAAGTTAATTTTTTTTTTAAACTCTTTTATAGTAAAATCAAAAATTTATAAAGTTAAATTAACACTTGATATAATAAAAACAACATTGAGCAGAATTAAATCAACATTGCATCATTTTAAATTAACTGACTAAAATGTAAGTCAACTCTTGATTAACACAAATCAAGGCTGACTTTTGTTGTATTTTTACCGGCTTAAAATAACCGCATGTTTACAAGTGCGGGTAAATTTTGGAAAGGAGAAAATAAAAGATTTTTTAATTAAATTCGTGGTGCTTTATTTAAATCTTTAATCTTTTTTTTTTTGATGCTAGTTTTCGAGACATAGCGTTATACAAAATATGGGGCAAATTTCGCAAATGTTTTGATAACTCGAGTAGTGCTTGCCCTATTAAGTTGGTTAAAAAATCGGAAAATCCGCACTAAAACTACTTTCAGTTATACAGATATTATTTCCAATCTGCCTAATAAGTTCAGAGGTATAAAGAAAAATTTTAATATCAAAAAAAAATATAAAATGCAAGTGTAAAAGCGTTGTATACATTTTTAAATTTCTGTCAAAATAGAGTACTGTCACATAATAACGGAGCAAAATCTTTTTAAAATTGTGTAATAGGTTGTCATTATTTCATACATTACATAGTAATGAGGGGTCATTACCAACATCATTATTTTAATATGCAGAATAATGGCCTATTAATGATGAGCTTCGAAGGTACTTTTTTTGTATTTTTTAAACAGTAAACTAGTTTTTTGCTAGAATTAACTTTATAAATATTATAATCTGAACCATATTATAATTTTTATATTTTTTTGTATGGCAACAGTATAAAAATGTTCAGCTATAATTCAGCTTTGTTTAAAACTACTTACTTTATTGATTTTTCTAAGTACATTTGTAAGCGAGGGTCATGATTTCTGAGACAACTCAAACAAAAGTAAGTAGTTATTCGGTCGAAAAATAACTAGTTTATGTATATATCCAATATTACTTGATAACTTACTAGGTAAGTAATAATTTTGCTGGGAAGGCATGGCTGATTTTATTTTAAATATAATTGCCTATCCGCTTAGAGAAAAACCAACTTGATTTTTCGTTTTTAATTTTTTATAAACTTAAAAAAACGGTATATCTCAAAAACTCGAATTTATAAAAAAAACCGATTACAGATTTTATTTTAGCACCACAATTCCTATTACAAAAAAGTGCAAAACAAGTAAAAATAAATGGTTAAATGAAAGCAACAAAAGCCGCCGCTGCAGAAATAAGAACAGTCCAGCTTGTGCCGCCGATAAAACTTTAGCCCGACTTGCTAATATAAATGACAAGTATTCTTAAAATAAACGTGATAGTAAAAGTAAGTGAAATTTATTTTTAACATTTTCATAATATAATAAGAAAATGTCTGAAAATATTAAAATTTGCACTTTTTTTTAATGATGAAAACATCAGCAACATTTTATTTAGTTTTCCTGTTGCCCACAACGTTATTCATAGTCTGGAATTAGACGAGCTGCTCAACTATTTCGATTTAAATGAAGTTAAGCCGTATCTAAGTGTCTTATGAAATTACTAACCTTCATTTCTATTGCAAAGAATTTTCTTAGAAGCTGAGATAACTTTCGAAAGTCTACAATATTTATCAGCAGATGATATTAAAGAAGCGGTACCACCAATAGGATTTCGTGCCTGTTTTAGAAGGCCATGATTTAGCTAAGCCATGAATTAGGAAAATTGCTGCGCTGCCCTCTGCCAGCCCCTCTGCTGAGCTAGTCGTCGTCGTCGTCGTCGGTACAATGTGTTATTATTTTTACCATGCATATTTCACGTGATCACTACTTTTTAAAGTATATATAAAGTGGTATATTTTTGATTAAAGTTAATTGTCTGTGAATAGTTTAAGTGATAACACTAGTATTTGTTCGTATAATTATTCTCCGGTAAATTCTCCCAAACAGCAATCATATCAAGATGAAGAAAGTGTCTATGAGGGAACCTTTAGTAGTAAGCGACGAAGAGTTGTTGAGTGGATCGGAGAAGGAAATTCCCATGAACCAAAATCTTGTCGAAGATTCCGAAATGATTCCGAATACTCAAGCAGTGGAAGCAGTTATAGAAAAGGAGAAGACAAAAAAGAAGAAACGGAAAATGGAATAACAACAAGTGGAAACTGTGAAGAAGATGAAAATAGATGTCGACAAAGAAATCAAGAAAGCAGGTACATTGAAGGATCATGCGACTCATGTTTCACTCCTTTCATTACTTTTGATAATATGGACCAAAGAATTTCTCCTACACATTCCTTCGACTATAGAGACTTTAATCTGTCTCTCCTTGAAGGAGAAGGAGTACGAAGCCAAGAAGATTTTACATTTATTGATGGACTCCCTCCAAGCAGCACAGAAGTTCCTAGTACACCAGAAAAAAGAATTAGGGAAATCTTCATTAAATGTTTTAGTGAGTTTCCTCTTAAACAGCGAGTGGTGCACGACATATTTGGAGGAGGAGATGACATTGGAAACTTCAAATTGGATAGCGAACAAATATGCCGAAAATTTTATGGGGCCATCTTGTTCATCGCACACCATGGAAACCACTTCCATATTATCCACGACTGCACATATTCCAACAATTCTTGCCGATGTGCCTTCATGCAGTACCTCCCAAGGGAAATCAATAGAAGACATTCTAGAAGAGTCTTTCCAAGTTGGAAGTTCTCGATCCAGCACTGGATCAATCTTGCAATCTATCTCCAAAAGGAGTCAAGGAGGTATTTGTACTTTAACATCGCCAGGAGAACGTGGTTTCCAAGTTGTGAAACTCGATGTATACGATTTTTCGAAGATATCGAAAAAACCCAAGACCGAATGGTGGAAGGAAGCGAACTATCGTTCAACTTTTCTAACCCATTCAATTGGTTATGAAAATTTTACTGGGTGTGACCAATCAAATCAAGAAAATCCCAGGAGTAAAAAGAGAGGAAAGGGAGACAAAGTAATTGATTTTTTTAAGGAACACCCTACATCTCCAATTCATCATCTTTTAAATACATCTATGTGGTTAAATTCTGAATTTCGTTTTTTTGATATAAATTCTATTTTAATAAAAAATTGTATTAGAATTGTAAATAATTATATAAATAATTTAAATTTTAATGAACTATTTTTATATTTAAAATCTATTGAACCACAAAATTTAGTTTTTAATGCTCCTATTGGTAACTTATATAATTATTATTATAATATTAATGAATCTATAGAAATAATGGATGATCTTTTAAAATTTCAATTTTATAATGATGAAGAAAAAATTGTACAATTTTTAACTGATTTATATAATATTATTGATAAGAATATTCCTAAAAAAATACTATATTCATATTATCTCCTCCTAATGCAGGAAAAAAATTTTTTTTTGACAGTTTTATTCATTTCTGTTGGAAATTTCAATAGATACTGCTCATTTCCCTTAATGGAGTGTGTGGATAAAAGAATTATTCTATGGAATGAACCAATTTTAGAAGCTACAGCTACTGAAACATTAAAAATGTTATTTGGTGGTGATACTGTTGCAGCAAAAGTAAAATATTCTAATGACGCAGTAATAATGAGAACTCCTGTAATTGTATTATCAAATAATGATGTTTTCCCAAATGATGTTGCATTTAGATCTCGAATGTTTATATATAAATGGAGATCTTATAAAAAATTAAAAAATTATAAAAAAAAAACCAAACCCATTATCTTGTTATCATTTATTAATAAAATATAATATAATAAATTAAATTACAAATTTAAAGATTTTGTTTTATTAATAAATTCATAATCATTATCTGAATGATTAATATTTTTTTCTTCTAGGGAATTGTGGACTTTTACAGACTTTATACTGCTTATTATTGGTGACCTTGTTCCAAGAACAAATCAGCACTGGAAATTACTGGTTGCTCTGGTTAAAATTTTGGATAATTTGTTAAAAAACATTACACAGACAGTGATTTAGTAAAGCTTCATTCGTTAATCGAAGAACATAATACAATTTTTCTTTAACTTTATGGTGCGCTTAAACCTAAATTTCATTTCTTACTTCATTATACAACTTTTATTAAGAATAAAAGTTTGACATGGAGCTTAAGGTTTGAAGCTAAACATAAAGATACAAAAAGGTATTGTAATAATTTATAAATAAAAATTACAAAATATTCATTAAAAAATTGTTTTTCAATCGAAAAAATATGAATATGTATGTATTTACATATGTATGTATGTATGTATGTATGTATGTATACGGTTACATAATCTGGTATGTACAAGTTTTCATTACTTATATGAAAAGTTATGAATATTTTTTTTAAATTAATTTTATAATATGCTTTTTTATAACTAAAAGTGAACTTAGTTTTCAATTTAATTTGAAAAGATTTTTGTGTTGAATCAAAAAAATGCATATTGATTTTACATGAAATAAATGTAATATTAAAATTTTTATTAAGTTATTTTAACATTTTTGTCATTTTTAATAATTAATGAATTTAATGTTAAATCATCTATTAAATCGTATTGATTCAAAATGTAAGTCGTGTTGTTTTAACTCAAATTAACTTTGATTTAACAGAATTTGACGTGTTATCTTAAAATAAAAAATAATTTGATTTAACCGGACTAAAATTTTAAAATAAAAAGGTTTCTCGTTGTTTTAAATTTAAAACATTTAGCGTGCAAAGTATTTTAAAATCATGTTGAATTAACGTGAAACAACTATGAAGCAAAATCATTATCGAAAAAAGTAAAATCAACCTTGTTTTCGGCGGTTTTACATTGCTTTGTTTCTGTGTGTACATATTAGGGTGATCGACTCGGTTTTACAACCGGTGGAAAACCCGGTTTTTTTCCTGTTTTTGCTGGCGGTTTTTTCTAAATGTTGATTTTTCGAATATCGAATACACCGGTTTTTTTATCCGAAAAAGCCGGTTTTTTTTTATATTTTTAAGTTTATTTTCATATATCTATGTAAACAATCCTACCATAGTATATTGAGTACGCGAAAAGTTTCCAAAAATCAGAAAATAAAAACTATTAAATATTCTTCTATAATATTGTAATTTATTTGTTGTTTAAAAAACAAATGCAAAATAAGAAAAATAATTAAACTTAAATATTATTTTTTATAAGATATAAACCTAACGTTAAAAGTTAAAGATAATTGAAGTAGAAACTTAGCTAATCGATAACTTTTTGGTAAAAAGTGTAGTTACAATAAAGAAAAATCAATAATCTCTCCTTCCAGATCCTAATTTTAATTAATAAAATTCAGTTAAACCATCGAACAAACTAATTTATGCCTATATTTGTATCTGTCAGGGGTATAAGAAAGAATTTTTAATATGAAATTTTAAATATTTTCTCTCTAGCCTTTAAAATGTATTTCAAATTACAGAAATCATTTCAAACAAATTACGTTACTGCATATTAGATAAAAAGATCTATTTTACATTTAAAAAATGTACAGAAGGAGATACAAAAATGTATAGCAGCCTTAATAAGAGTCTTATTTATTTATGTATTAATTTATTGTGTTTGTTTATTAATCTAGTAGAGTACCTTTTGTCCTTTAATTCAACTAATTAAAACCAAATTGGTCAACTGCATTCATGTCAGTTATTGCGTTATTGTGCAGCCACTGTAAAAATTTCATATTTAGATATAATTTTTATTATAATGTTTTTGAACATTATTTTTTAATTTTTTCTTTAAATATTATATTTTATATATTCGAACCGGTTAACCGGTTTTTTCTTAATTTTCAAAATAGCAACCGGTTTTTTTTTAAATTCTAAATTTCAAACTTTGAAAACCGGTTTCTTAAAAAAGTCGAATAATCGATCACCCTAGTACATATGTATAATACGTCAGAAACGTTCATTGCAAATTGTTGTTTTATTTTAACTGTTTACATTGTTAACTTTTAACCATTGCACATAGTAAACAAAAATTTACTATTTTTTTGGTTAAACTAACAAATAAAACGATTAAACCACTTTAATATAACGGTTTTATTTTTTTCTGTCAGAGAAATACGGAAGGGTAGCCATTAGGGCGGGTCAATTTAAAAATCGCCCAAATTACAAGAAAAATCGTATTCTAAGGATCAAAATAAGAAACTTTGCCGAAGGAACCTTACCTCTAAAATGTATTTTGATGTCCCGACTTTTGATCCGAAGGGTTAAATTTTGAGAAATCTTACTGTTTATGTGGAACAATTCATGTGCATTTATTTAAATTCATTTAGGTATTTCCCCCACGTAAATACACCGGAGTGTGCCCCCTTTTTTGTATATGTATATCAGTGATGTTACTCTCTCTTTATCTACGTACGTATATACATACGAGAATAGAAAAAAAAAATCACCACCTTTTTATAATCATATTGACTTTAAGAAAAACACTTACGTTTTGGATGTTCAAACATACAGTTGATTTGTGATTTTTTATAGATAAATTAAATTATTGATAATATGTACAGTGAAATATGTGTAATATACATACTTAGTACCAACTTAATAAATATTTAAATAAAAATAACAACTAACGTTGCGTTTATCTTAATGTCTTATGGACTGTACAAATCAAAAAAGGAATTAAGTTTGTATTAAAATTGAAATAATAAGTTTACAAGTAAACATCAGAATTCAGTGATACAAGTTTATTATCGAAATTAATCAAATTCTCCTAATTCACCCCTCAACCCCACACTAACTTTGACCCATTTAGAGTTCCTCAATCGAGTCAAAATGTATGACCGACCCCCATTAATTTTGGAGGGCGGACACACCTATGCCAGTGACACACCCCCTGGAACCAGCCCTAAGGGGTTCCCCATACAAACATTTAAAAAAAATCATCATTTTTTTATTTTTGGAGTTTATTTTTCGTAATCCTTTAAAAGAACAAAAAACCTTAAAAAATAATTAACTGACGCCCAACGTAAAATAAGTCGCGATCGCGGTATCCGTCAGAAGAACAAAAAAAGTGGTTGACATATATTTTGTACAAAAGTACGAAGTTCTAAACGCCCTAAAGTACTGCGCCCACATAAGCTATAAAGAAGTGCAAGTGGTCAGAAGGGACTGCAACGGATGAAACAATAAGACCGAAAATTCGGCAGCTATCGGCCGTAGGCAATGATTAAGCTAAGCCATGCATTGGAAAATTGCTGCGCTGCCCCTCTGCTGCATGTGTGTCGTCGTCCTCGGAACGAAGTGTTATTATTTTTACCACGTATACTTAATATGCAATACTTAAAAATTTTATATAAAAAGAAATTTTAACATTTTAAAGTTAAATGTCTTTATACTTTGAAAGTGATAACAGTGAAAATTTGAGTAATTGTTCATATACATATTCACTTTAACAATTTTTTAATAATGAGTCAGAAAAATCAACAATTAAAAATGAAGAAAGTAGTTATTCGCGAACCAGCAGTGTTGGACGATATTTCAATATTGTCCGAAAACGAAGACGATCATCAATTGATTTCGAATCATCAGGATTTGCAAGAAACTCTGCCGAATACACAGACAGTAGCAATAGCAGTAACGAAGGATAAAGTGAAAAAGAGGAAATTTGCCAACAAAGAAGAGAATATAGACAAGAAGAAAACGAAGAATTACGATGTAGAAGAAGAAATTCACAGAGCAGAGACTATAACGGAAGTTCAGAAAACAATTTCTTTACTTTCTTTGATAAAAGCGATGTGGACAACAGATTTTCTACTCAATGCTCCTACGACAATAGAGATTTTGATCTCTCTATGTTTGAAGGAGAAAATGTACGAAGCGAAGCGATATCTACATACGTTGATGGTATCCCTTCAGAAAATCATCCTGACCCAGAAGAAAGAATTAGGTAATTATATGAATAGTACGGCATCAGCTAGGTTCCAAATTTCAAAGAGAAAATATTCTATCATGGCAAAACTTGATAGATCCACTGCTACAGAAAATATAATAACTATGTCTAGGATAGCAGCATGTTTCTCTGAAGACAAATCTTGGCTAGAGTCAAAACTGAGACATGTTCATGAGAAATAAAGGTTTTGCTGATTTCCCTTCAGGCATGAAAGTCATGCCAGCTTCTCTTGTTGATCGTAGCATTAAAGTCATTGTGTGGACTGTAGCTTAAATGGTTTTTAAGTCCAAGTTAGGCCCCTTTCGCCTTAGGCAACTTTAATTGCGCAAGTCTTGTGTTTGTAGGTGTGAGAGGAAAGGTCGATGTGAAGGGGAAAGAATTGCCGAGATTTGAGTTCAGACTTGCTTGTACTTGGCAATTCTGCTTCTGCTGTCATTCTTGTCTTGGAATATTTATTTGTTTTTGACATTGTCTTTTATTTCTTCTTCGGTGTGTTGTGTAATTTTGTGTGTGTGAAAATTTTATTTGTTTATAAGTGAATTAAATATTTAAAAATGATGAGAAATTGGAAAATTCGAGCATAAGCAAATTAAACTTGCTCAACCAAGTTGCTCAATGTGAACATAAAAGCAAGTTCAAAAGAAAATAAATAAAAATTAAAATTATACTTGCGCAATTAAATTTGCCTAATGCGAAAGGGGCCTTATTAAAACCAAAAAAATGCTCCAGGAATACGAAAGTCAAGAAGGATGATCCCAATCATTTTGTAGACGTTAATTTTTTAGATTAAACGCTTCATCACTGCCGTATTTAAAATGTAGGACAAGTGATGGCGTTGAAGTGACTTCAACGTTTTTTTATGTAAGTATTTCTTTTTCTTATATTTTTCTTTCTGTAGTTTTAGAGTTGAATTTCGTTATTGTTACAATAACTTTTCTAATTTTTTTAATACCATCAAGGTGAATTACATTCCTTTTTAAATTGTTTGTATTATTAATAGTTGAACAGTTGAACTGAGCAATACAGTAAGAAACTGTAAAATTTTTTTTATTAATCAAGAAAATATAACAGCAAGAGGCGGTAAAATAAATTTGTTAGTTCTAAGAAGGACAACCGGCCTTATTATTTTTATAAGGATACACCCCACCTGGGCTAGATACAGGGTGGCTCAGAAAGACCGAAGTGGTGTGAATTACTTATAACTTTTTTATTATAATTTTTTTTCTTTTCAGTATTTTGTAAGGAAGACTTGGAAAATTTATAATGGAGCAATACACAACTGAACAATGTGCCCAAATCGTTGAAATTTACTTTTCAAATCAACGATCCATTGTGTTGACTTAGCGTGCATGCCGCCGTCAATTTAATGTGCAGGTTGCACCCTCTCAGTCAACAATAAACCACATTTTGGTCCTTTGTTAAAATTCTGGGAAGGCCTAAAATAGGAAGAACCTTGGAAATCGTCAATGGTACATCAGTCACCATAACCTAAAATACTTTGGTTATCAGTTTTTCTACCGTAACAACGACTCCAGCATTAGGGTATTTGCTCTACCGCAGCAGCTATCAATATCATCATCAGCCTGAAAGACTGCGTCCGCATTTTAATACTTCCCACTTCGTTAATGTCAACACGAATCATCATTAGCACCATCGTAGATGTAATTTTTAACAAAAGATGAACAGATCAAAAACCAGAAAGGAGATAATTCGGTATGTGCAGAAATTAAATTTTTTTAATGCAATTGTTAATTTTTTTTAAAGAAAAGTGTGGAATGTTAGTTAAAATATAATTAAAATTTATAAATAAAAATAGTAACATAACCGCACATTTACTAAAAGTGTACTATTAGACTCGAAAATGTACCCAAGTGCCATCACTGGTTACAAATAAAAGAAAAACATAGAAACATGTACGTAGATAACTACATGGTAATAAATAGCGCAACGATCCCTTATCACATGTGAACGATCGTATAGAAGAAAGCGTTGCTGAAAAGTACCAAAGTGAATTAGACCTTCTAAAGTTAAGCACAAGCAAACTTATTGCCATATGAATACCAATCATATGATAAACATTTAACTCACATTTATTAACCCTCTAACTGGTAAGCATCCCTGTAGGGAAGCATCACAAAATTCAAAAAGATGATGGCACTACTATACCGAAGCTTTTAGTTCAACAACCAAGCCCATCTGACGTTTGGTTTGATTTTTATGTAGCATTTCAATTTGATACCAAGTGAAATTAGTTTTTTGTCAACCGAGTTTTTAATTCAATATAATTTATATTTCTAATATACCAAAGTGATGGTGAATTTTTTTGCATAGTGCTGGAATCATTTTGACTTCATATAAATCATAGTTCTGTGATTTTCTTGATATTTACAACGTACAGTTAAGTGAAAGTAATGCATCGTTAAAGGAGCGCTTACCAGTTTACGTGTACTTTTTTCCTTTCATATTATTTTTCTATTGCTTCCATTTTTTATAGCAATGGAGCGTAAAAAATTATACAAATTAAATTTATTGTCTGAGGAAGAAATCGCTGAAATTATGGATTCTGTCAATACGGATGAAGATGATTATGACAGCGACGACAGCATAAAAGACCCTGATTTCGATCCACAAAACCATCAAATAAGTCCAAAAAATTAAAGAGCAATCGATGAACACCTTGCAAATGTATTTTATCAATATTTGCATAGTTTAATATTTTTGTAATGAATTGTTATTAATTTTTTTTGGAAAGGCTTGCGATAATACGGACTTATTTGTGGATGCTATAAATTTGTCTATCGATATGAGCATAGATGATGTGCAATCGGCTTTGTCAACTCTGCACCCCATTCTTCCTATTTCTAATGAAGAAAATGTGGAAACAGAGTCTCAGCCATCGACATGCACCGATGTGCAGCCACAAGCAGCGAATTCAAGTTTAATCAGACCATCAAAAAGGGATCGATCACAATTACCGTCGATGGAAATAACTGGCCCTGAAGTTAATCCAGGTGTAGGTAGTTTTATAGGCGGTACAGGTAAATTTATCATTTTATATAGTGGAAATAAATAAATAAATATTCATACTTTTTTAAATTTTAGATATTGCAACCATTCAAAAAGATTCTGAAGAATTTTCCAGTATTGAATGGAAACAAAAAAAAAAAAAAAAACACACAATTGCATGTAAACGATGTTGCGCTTCAAGGTGATTGTAGTTTGCCAACGGCCGTAAAAGAGCTCGAAACACCAATGTTGTTTGTTTTTTACACCAGAAATAACAAAATTGATTGCTGAAGAAAGCAACTGACATGCATTGAGAGGAAATATAAATGCTACCTTCCAAATTGATAGCGTAGAGTTGTATAAATATAAAGGCATTATGCTATATATGTCACTCTATCGTTATCCAAATCTAGAAAGTTATTGGTCTGAAAATGCTTTCGCCCCCATTGCAAATACAATGCCGGTTAAGCGTTTCATGACCATAAAAAAGTACTTGTCATTTGAAGATGAAACCAATGGAAAAAGGAAGGGTGAGCTGGGCTATGATCCACTATTTCGAGTCCGCAAGCTAGTCTCTGCACTAAACGAGCGGTTTGACAGTGTACCAAAAACTGCACGGCTTAAGTGGGGTGTAAAACTCTTCGTGCTTTGCGAATTGACCGGTTTTGCATATCGTTTCGAAATTTATAACGGAGCTGGGAATAATGTGTTGCTGCCCTGTCAACCGGATCTTGGAAGCATTTCGAATGTTGTAGTTCGATTATCTTAAACGATCCCAAACTTCAAACATCATATATTTCGACAACTTTTTCACCTCATTACCATTATATCTTTAAAATACCAATTTACGTGCCAGAGGAATTTACAGTTTATATTCATATTACAAACAGTAGAATAAACTTTAAGAATAAACAATTGATTTTCAATGCATCTCACATTGCAAGTTGCAAGAGTGACAAGGAAAATTGTGAAGAGAATTTAACTCCACTTTATCTAATAAGAAAAGAGAAATTATTAACAAATATTATTAAGAGATACTGTGGTATAAATACTAGCACTTAATTGAATAACAAGGCTTTTCAATTAACTGTCTCAGAACATAACGAATGTATCACTTTTAATTTATGCATACAAGTTAACACAACTCGTACCGCATTACGCTAGTAATTTTGCATTGGGAGCCGTCCTTTCTAAGGATGATCATCCTGAACACGAAATAAATTACAGTACAATCGAAAAAGAACTCCTGGCAGTAATATGGGCAGTGGCATACTTTCGCCCATATTTATTTTGAAGAAAATTTACAATTCAAACTGACCACCAACCGTTACAATGGCTATTTTCGATAAAAGAACCTGTTGAGGAACTATTCCCTGTTATCAAACTTCCCTCAAGTACAACTCAACATTATTACTCAATTGCTTTATCTACTACACATACATTCATTACACACAAGAAGTTTTAGTTGTCAACAAGTGTCGCTCATAAACACATACAGTCCACTTATTATCATTATTTATAAATACAAAACACAAATGAATATAAATAAATAAATACTATTAATAATCATATAATTGTTGTACGTGTGATTATTTCGGGTCTGGGAGATTAATCTCCAGGCAGTCGTTAGGATTAGTTGGCATCCGGGCCAGCTAGATCAGTTTACCAACAGAACTAAACTCAAAATTAATAAGGTGGAGGCTCAAGTTAGAAGAATATGATTATGACATCATCTACAAGCGCGGAATCAGTAATGGAAACGCCGACGCGTTATCTCGAAACACATAGTAACGAATTATTTCAAAACTTACGTAAGTTTCCCTCTTGTGTGGTTTTCCACTAGAGACAACATTTTCTGTCGTAAAGTTGAATATTTTTATATTGTTGCGAACTGCATAAAGTGAATGCTTATATAAAAAATAGACACAAGCTTTATGATTTGTTATTGTTCGGCAACAACGACACAGCAACGGTATTTTCTTGTTTGCTTTGAGTATGAGTAGCAAGTGTTGCTTGTAAAAATAACGAAGAAGTCAGTGTCTTGTTTGTTTTCAGTGCGAAAAGTTCTTGAATAGAGTGCAAAAATTCATTAGAATAATTATAAAATGACTAGACCAAGATATCTCACCAACGAAAAACTAGGAGCAATTCTAAATGCTTCCAGCGATAGCAATTTTTCTGATAGCAAAGATAATTACTCGCCGGAAGAAAACTGTGAATCAGAAATATCTGGAGATGACTCCGATTTTTGTAATCAAAATCAGGATACCGATGCATTAGAATTACTGCCCATTGATATAGGGGGTAATTCTCGAAAGACGGTACAGCTTGGAATCCCCAGCCAGAACACGATTGCTCCGGAAGATTACAGAATGAAAATGTTATATGTTTGCGCCCAGGTACAACAAGATATGCAAGAGAACGTGTCGACGACATCAAAGATGCTTTTATGTTATTTTTCACATCGCCTATTGAAAAGATTATCGTAAAGTGGTCAAACAGAGTGCAGGGAAGTTTACCTAAAAAAATCAAGGGGAACGCGTTGTTTTAGAGTTAGTGCACGGACTTAAGGGCCACAATATAACAATGGATAACTTTTTCTCATCCTACCAACATTTTCATCCAACCCAAGTCAATGCAATAATAATAGACGAATGCTTTTTCGAAATATTCTAACGCGGACATCGAAAGGCTGCACAATACGATAAACGAGCATATTCGACTTCTGAGGCATGAAGCAAATAAGGATGAAACGATAGAGGAAAAAATTAGTAGAATTATAGGATTTTACAATAATACTAGTCATAGTACTACGGGTATTAATCCCATAGACTTTACGAATGATAAAATACATGAAGATAGGTACAGGGAAATACACGATTTAATAGTAACTAAGAAGGAAAAATATATAGCTAAACTAAATAAGGATAGGGTAGATATAGAATTATAAGGAGTTAATTATATTAGAAAAATAAGAGACGAAAAAACCCATAGTAAGTACAGGAAAGTAGACGCTAATAAAATTGGCAATGACCATTTACAGACAAAAAGAACCAAACACAAATACTACAAGACTCACGTAAAACCATAAAAGAAATATCAAAACGCAGAGAACTAAATAATTATTTCTTTTTAGATGGCAGACTGGATTTTTGTAATACTATGGAATAATAACGGATACATACCAATAAAATAAGAAGAAATTAGACCGATAGAAGCTTATTCCATGATAATACACATAAGTAGTATAACCATGTACGAAGAAACACTTCGCCTGATTACCGTTGATAAGAATTTCGCAATACTTAAATCCAAGATTGACAGCTTAAGTTCACAATTCAGCAAAAAACGAGGACTGCTAATTGAGTTTTTTCTTTAAGAAAATTGTTTTAATATCTTATATATATATATAAATATCTTACTAATAACAACAAAGTTAGAAATACCGACTTTGCCGAGTAGGCACAAATTTATTCATACGCTTGTCAAATTGTATGCAGTCAAAATACGCAGACGAAACTTGATACTTCTCAAGTGTCACCCGTGAAACTGCATTAATAGCAGTTCCCATCAAATTGCTGTGTCGGCACACACATGGTTGTGCAACGTGTTCTGCGGACAAGCCGCGGTTTGCTGCTTTTGGCCAGCGCGTGTTGGAGTTAGTCTTAGTCGTGTGTCGGAGTCGAGAAGTTAAGAAATTAATTTCGATAAAATAAATAACAAATTAATTAAGCTCAGTTTAATCAAGTGTATTTTGAATTAAATAATTATTAATAAATAACTTAACTTCAATTAAAATAAATACTAAATAAAATATTTGAAATTTTAAACATTTGTTGTTTGATCGAGCGCAGTCGGAGCGCTCTAGAAAATTATATTTTTTCGAAACGATCCCGCGAAAATCTTAAACTACAACAATCAATTCCTTTTTTTTCAAACTGGTTACATACATCTTCAAGCTCATTCCAAGAATCCATATATATGATGAAGTAGAAAAATATGGCAAAGAAGCAGTAATTATGACTGATGACTTTGATTTATTGCATTGGTGGCGCAAAAATAAAAAATATTATCCTCGGTTATGCAAATTCGCTCAGCATGTACACTCAATACCGGCAAGCAGTGCTACATCGGAACGAGCCTTTTCATTAGCAGGTAAAATTCTAACTGAATTAAATTTAGTTTTTTTTTTTCATAAGCTTGAAATGTAATTTTTAAATTAATGTATGGTAAACTAAATAAAATACTTTAAAAAGCATTACTAGTTTTCATCCATAAAATAAATAACAAAATATGCACTAAATCATTTAAGCGCCTAAAATCGTCTAACCTACGACAAATCATAAAATCTGGCAGCCACGTTTTCACTTAATGTTGAATTTTAAATACACGAACATATACTAAATGAATATGCCGTGAATGTTGTTGTTACGAGCTGATGAAAAAACACGAAACTTTGCTTTGAGTGGTTGTGATATTGACATGTACAAGTAAAAAGCAATTGTGTAATATTTGCATGCATAAGCTCGCTTTGTATGAAGAACGAGTCAACAAGCCACCATATCAGTAAAAGCGAGTGATTTAGTAAACAGCGAGTGCACTCGCGAGTATTATGTATTGTTGCAGTTCTCTGCAGAGATTATACCACAAAAACAAAAAATATTCTAACTTGAGAGAACATGTAGTTCTGTCTGTACGTGTTGTCTCTATACGTCGTCATACTCATTGGTTTTATGTCAGTGGTGGGCACAACTGAAACTGTGCTTGTATTGATGCTAATTAGTATTAGTGAGATGGCAGAAGTACTCACCAAACACAAAGGCAAGTGTTTGAAATATAATGGTGCATTATATTTCCTTATTTAATATTTTAAGCATTTGAAGTAAAAATATTTTGCAAATTGTGTATTACTTAACTAAGGGAATAAGAAGAATATGCTACTAGCGAAGTATTCGTTCCTGTTATATATTTTTTTAGCATAACATCATTTATTTGAAATGAAACACGTTTGTTTGCTGGGTAGATTCTCTTGAAATTCTCTGTCTCATCGACAACTAAATTAAAGAGGCTAAGAATACGTGTAAAATCTCTCGCGTTTTTTTGTTTTTTTTTTACCAGTTGTCGATATGTCTTGGGTTATTTTTTGCTACAATAATTTTTTTGCAAGAAATACCGTTATACATTTGTTTTCGTGTTTTGCTTCATTTGGAAGTTGCATCTGTTGTTTAGTTTTAAGTAAACTTTTAATTGTGTCACAAGTGTTTTAGGTGTGAAATAAAGCGTTTTAAAATTTAAAAAAAATTCAAATGGATATACGCAACTTTTTCACCGGTGAGTTTTAATTATTATATATGAAACACAAACAATGTATTTCATTATCATAATTTAAACTAAAAATTATTATTTTTAGAAATTGGTTTTAGTAAAAAACGCAAGCTTCAACCAAATTAAGAGGCTATACAAGAAAAAATGTATGCGATTCCTTGCCACAAGAACCAGTGGTATTAGATCCAGTGATCCAAGAAGCAATGGGGGAAGATTTTGCTGAAAATTGGCCTATAAATGATAATGGACAGTGGGTTGGTCGCGTATTTGTAATGGATGACAGTGCTAAAAGAGAAATGCTAACTAACTGCTGGATACCACCGCCAGGAGTGTGTTTGTGGCGGACCTGGATCACGTTTTTCATACAAAATGATGTGCATGCCAGTAGGGGTGTTCACAAAAATTGTGTAAGAATAATGTGGTAGTATTAAAATGAGATATGTTTGTACTAATCGTGAATGCCCTAATGTTAGATCGCCTATATTTATACAAACGTGCACATCATACATGGGCGTAGTCGTGGTTTAGTGTTTTTTTTTTGGGGGGGTTGGAAGCTAATACGTTTTAAGTAGTAAATGTCAGCAAAAGAGTTACTTACCAAAATAAACACATATAATATAAATGGTTTTATTTTTTTTGGGGTGGGGGAAAAATATTTCTTTTTTTCTCCTCATGTATACGCGCGTGAAAATTGAGTAATGAAGTATGTGTTTATAATATATAACGTAAACAAACAAACGGACTGAAAAAAGACAGACGGGCTGACAAAAAGACAGACGAACTAACAGATAGACAGAAGGGTAGAGAGATGGATAAATTGATTACTATGATTCCTTGTTAGGGTATAGTTTCTTCATTTGTTTGTTTATTTTAATGATCGCCTTACACAAGCATGTATTTATTTTTTAATTCTTACAAGTGCGTGTGTTTATAATATATTTATGTCGTGGGCAAACAGAGGAACCTAAAGAAAGAGAGACGGATTGACAGAAAGAGAGACGGACTGACAGATATACAGAAGGGTAGAGAGATAGATAAATTGATCACTACGATTCTTTGTTGTTATAGTATTTTTTGTTTATTTGTTTGATTATTTTAATGCCCGTCTTACACTAGTATGTATTTATTTTTTAAGTCTTACAAATGCGTGTGTTTATAATATATTTCGTGGGCAAACAGACAGACTAACAGAAAGAGAGACGGACTAAAAGAAAGACAGACGGACTGACAGAAAGACAGACGGATAGAGAGATGGATGTATTGAACACTATGATACATTTTTATAATATATTTCTCCTTATTTATTGTTTAGTAAAATAATCGTCTCATTTTTTAAAATATATGTATGTATGTATGACACAGACAAACAGGAGTTTTTATTCTTAATTTCATCATAATAGGAGAATTTTAAACTGATATCATATTGATTGGTAAACTTATATTAAAATAGACATAAAAAAAAATGTGACTTGAAAGATAATTAAATAAGTAAAATATAAAGAGAGAGAGAGAGAGAGAGAAATAGAAAGAAGAAGATAGTAGATAAACCTGTTTGAGAGATTTATGTATGTTTGTATGTTAATATAAGAAATTTCTTAGCAATTAGTTAATTTAATATAATTTTTATAATTCTCATTTAGTTTATAATAATTTTTAATAAATAAAGAGAATAGTAAAGGTTTTATTTCATTAACATATATAATTTTGAGTCGTTTACATAATCGAAATGAAAAGTTTTAATTGTAAATTTTGTGAAATCACATTCAGTCGAAACTTTTGTTTGAAACGTCATATAAGACTGCATCATCAAGAGCATTCGGTAGAATGTAAGACGTGTAATATGAAATTCTCAAATCGTAAGGAATTTCTAAAGCATCAGCATTTAATAGATCATTCAGAAAATATGGAAGATGGTAGCAAATATTGTGATGTTTGTAATTCACACATCCTATTAAATCTATGGCCGTATCACTTACGCACAAACAAACATAAGTATAACTGTGTTGAACAAATTAATAACGTAAAATGTGTTACTTCAGTTTTTAAAAATCGCATTGCAACGTTTATAGTTGAAAATGATGATATCAATAATTTGATTCCTGAAATCTTTTTTTCTAACATTAAGGATAAAGTCGTCAATATTTTAAAAGATATGTTACAAAAACATAACAAAATAAAATTTAATTGCGAATTATTTTGTGAATATATGTTAGTAAAAGAAGAAGAAACATGTTCAATAGACTTAAAGTCACACCAATCGAAAATGGTTATAGTTAATACGTCTGCAATAAGAGACGATGTTAATCAAATTTACTCAAATCAATATAACATTTTAATAAAAAAGATGGCTGAATTCCAAGAACGTGATAGTGGATGGACATTAATAAAAATCTCTCATCTTGAAGTTAATGTCAATGAGTATAGGTGTATAAAAGGCTCTCAATATATTCGTCTACCGCCAACAATTTTTAGCAAAAAAGCATGAATAAATATTCAGAACAATGATGAATATTGCTTTAAATGGGCCATAGCATCAGCATTGTATCCAGTCCCTATAAATTCAAATAGATGTTCAGTATATAAGATTCAGGATATTACGGCTGATGTTATAGTGTTAAAAAATAATATAATTTTAAATTTTAAAAATTTAAATTTTCCTTTACCTGTTAACAAAATTAAAGACTTTGAATTAAACAACCCGGAGATAAGTGTTAACGTTTTTGGTTTAGAGGATGATAAAATTGTTGGTCCATATTATTTCACACAAAAGGAAAAATTAAATCACATTAATTTGTTATTGTTGGAGGACGAAGAAAGATTTCACTACGTATGGATTAAAAATATATCAAGGTATTTAATATATTTACATAAAGAAGAATATTTTTTTAATAAAACTTTAATGTATATATTCTTTTATTTATTTACAGCTTGATTAGAAGACAGATAACAAGCCATAATCATTTTATATATGTATGTAATACTTGCTTAATCCACTTTCACAATGAGACAGCCCTAAAAAAACATATAGAGTAATGCAACAGAATAGTAACCAAAATGCCTAGTATAGATAACAATATACTTAGTTTTAAAAATTTTAAAAAGCAAATGGATGTGCCATTTGTAGTTTATGCTGATATCGAATGTATTCTGGAATCAGTTAATGTTCAGAATTCAAATAACGTTAAATCAATACAAAATCATATTCCATTTGCTTATAGTTATTACATTAAGTGTTGTGTTAACACAAACTTAGATATTTTTAAAACATATAGCGGTGACGATTCGACAAAACACTTTTTTCAAAATTTAGTTAAGGATGTTATATATATTTATAATAATTATTTAAGTACAGCAAAACCAATGAATTTCTTATCACCACTTCAGAAGATAAAACAAAATGAGGACATAATTTGTCACATTTGCAATAATATTTATATCTCTAGATGATAGAGTAGCTGACCATTGTCATTTAACTGGAGAATATAGAGGTCCCGCACATAGTAAATGTAATTTACAATATAAAATTGCGAACTTTATTCCTATATTTTTCCATAATTTTTCAGCATACGATTGTCATTTGTTTGTGAGAGAACTTTCATCTGTTGAAGGTGATATAAATATCATTCCATTAAATAAAGAATTGTATGTGTCCATATCAAAAAAAATTTCAGTCGATGATAAAAATACAATTGAACTGAGATTTTTAGATTCATTTCGGTTTATGTCATCAAGTTTAGAAAAATTAGCAGGTTATTTATCTAATGAAGATTTAAGAACTGTAAGATCAGTCTATCAAAATGATAATGAATTCGAATTAGTAAAACGGAAAGGTGTATTTCCGTATGATTATCTAGATTCTGTGAATATTCTCCAAGAAGTTCAATTACCAGCACGTTCATTATTTTTTAATAAATTAACTAATCAAATGTGTAGTGAGGATGATTATAAACATGCAGAAAAAGTGTGGAGTATGTTTCATTGTACAACTATATCTGACTATTTACTTTTATATCTAAAGGTTGATGTATTATTATTATGCGACATCTTTGAAAATTTTCGAAGAGTTTGTAAGAAAATTTATAATTTAGATCCCTGTCAATATTATACAGCACCTGGTTTATCTTTGGATGCAATGTTGAAAACAACAGATCTGTTGCCTTAAATTTCAATTTGTGAAATTGTTTTTAATAGTTTTTAAGATGTTTTGCTTAAATTGTTATGTTTTACTTTAAAATAATTTTATTTTTTGTTATATTCCATTTAATAAAAAAACGGAAAACGATGAACTCTAATACTTAAACATATTTTCGTTTTTTTTTTTTATTAAGAATGAAAAGGGATAAAATTTAGATTTGATGCACGCACTTCAGAGAGAATTTTGTTAAATGCGTTGGTAATGCAAATAACCATGATTCTTTTAAATGCGCCGCTAACGCACTTAACCGTGTTTTTTTAAAAGCGTTTATCGTTTAAATGCGTTGGGCTTTAGGCCCGTGATTTACTGTACAATAATAAATAAAGTGTAAATTAATTACTATAAAAAATAAAGTGTAAATCAATTACAAATAAAAGAAAAAAAAACAACTAAATTGTTTTCTTTTTGATTTTAAATAAACCTAAAATCATTTTTATGTTACAGGCTGTCAAGATATGCTTGACTCAAACCTAAACAACACAAATAATTGTGAAGGTAATTTTTTTAATACAACGGCGACCCAAGTAATGGCAAGGCAATATATTTGCAAAGATTGCCATCCTTTAATGGCGGCCCAAAAGATTGGCCAATATTTATAAAATCCTATGAACAAAGCATTCATCAAGCTGCCGGCTAGAGAAATGAAGAGAACCTTATCAGACTACAAAACAGCTTACGTGGTAAAGCCCGGAATGTGGTAAGAAATTGTTTGATGCTCCCGGATATGGTTCCGCACACTATTGTAAGCTTAAAAATGTACTACGACAGAATCGAGACCATAATAATAAAAACTTGGTTGAGGAAGTGCGTATGTATACAATACAGCGGGACAAACTAGATACTCTAATAGAATTTTCGTTTGCAGTAAAAAATCTTTCTGCAAATATTCGTGTATTTAATTTAGAGGAATATTTAATAAATCCTACTCTTTTGCAGGAGCTAGTCGACAAGTTGCCGGTGGACACAGTATTGCAATGGGCTTTACATCCGAAGGATATTCACCGTCCAAATTTATTGCATTTTTCAGACTGGTTGTATATGATTGCAGAGACAACTTTCAAATTCACTGCTCTTGTATTCGACATCAACAATAACAAAATTCGAACCTATAATATATAAACATTTTACATGGCGATCCTGCCATTTTATATTATAAATATTTTACAATATAAAAAAAAAAATTTTAAATTAACCCATGGAAAATTTATGTATATGACCGTATAGATATTATTATGATATTAATAATATGGTCGAAGGACTTTCTTCTTTATATAATTACGTCTTCAGAGATTTAGATTTGCCTTTCTTGGAAGAGCGAGGAGTACGAGGCGAAACGTTATTTACACATATTGATGGACTCCCTTCAATATGTACAGAAGAACCTGATAGCGCAAAAGAAAGAATTAGGAAAGTGTTCCCTGAAGGCTTTAGTAACACTGCTCTTAAACAGCGTGTGGTCCTTAAAATATTTGGAACAGGAGATGACTTTAGAAACATCAACGTGGATTACGAACAATTATGCAGAACATTTTTTGGGACAATCCTCATCATCGCATATCACGGCAATCACATCCACGTTATCCACGACTGTATCTACTTCAATAACTCCTGTCGATGTGCCTTCGCCAAATATCTCCAAAGACAAATCAATAAAAGATATTCTAGAAGAGTCTTTCCAAGTTGGAAATTCACGATCCAACACTGGATTAAGCTCGCAATCTATTTGCAGAAGGATTCCAGGAAATATATCTACTTTAACATCGCCCGGCGAACATGGTTTCCAAGTGATCAAATTGGATGTTTACAATTTTTCCAAAATTTCGAAGAAGAAGAAGATGGTAGAAGATGATGGTGGAAGGAAGCGAATTATCGTTCAACCTTTTTAACCCAATCACCTTGGCATCCCAATCATCGATTGGTAATGAAGTTATTACTTGCTTTGAAGAAGCAAATTCAAACACTTTCGTGAGTAAAAAGAGAGGAGAAGGAGACAAAATAATTGATTTCTTCAAAGAACATTTAACAGCACCAACCCATCATGTTTTAAATACATGTAGGACTTCATTCCAAACGAACCTCTCGCTCTCAAACCCAAAGAGAATGAGATCGTGAGTGAGCTTTAAATTTATTTCTAGAAGTCAGTGTTGTTGCGGTTGCCAAACGAAGCAGTCATTATTTAATATCCACAATAGAAACGTAAATAAATAAACTAAAAGACATTTTTTCCTTTAAATTAAGGCTTGTTTTCTTTAAAGGGCAATATAATCCTACATACATCAGTGTGGTTATCTTCTAAATTTAGATTTTTAAATATTAATTCAACAATGTTTAAAAATTTTATAAGAATACTTAACAATTATATAAATAATTTAACTTTTAAAGAATTGTACACAGAAAGAGAAATGCCGTACTAAATTTAGGAATAAAATTCTTGAAGTTAGCTGAAATCTTACTTAAAAATTTAAGTACGTTTCGTATTTGGGTTTACTTAGAACAAACCCAAGCGGGATTGTTCTGACAAACCAAGCGCAGAAATTCTTTAATTAAGTTTTACTTCACTTGAAACAAATTTTATTTCTCTTTAGCTTAGGGAAAACCCTATTTTGGTTACTAAGAATAAAAACGTTGAGATAAAATTTCATTCTTCTCAGTAATAAAAAAAATTTTAAAGTTGTTCTCAAGTACATATAACAAGGTGAGTGCATTTTCGAGTACAAGTACATCCTGTTATGATCATGTGTTGTCAAACTTCACGTATAAAAAATAATTCGCGGTTAGACTTAACTTCAGCTTATAAAAAATACAAAAATTCTCTCCCTCATACTGCCAACTTGCTATATTGGACTTGATCATGTAGATTTGCTTACAAATTGCATCAGTTGAATTTTGTCGTTGTTTCTGATTGTTTGATAAGTGTTTTGTTCGGATGTTCTGTGTTTTGTAGTAAAAAGTGTGGAAATTGAAAATAAAGAAGATGTCACGGTGTATGCATAGCATAGTTGCTATGCATATTGTAATTAATAAATATATGTCGTGGTGTGTGTATATTATAGTGTGTACTTGGTACACGCTGTGGTGAATGAACTGACAAATAATGTGCACCACAAGTTTAATGCACTCTTCAATATTTTGTTTGCAATAAACAAAAAGGGTCTCATGTTACACACAACGACAATACAGCTAGCACTCGATGCATAGTGCAATGACTAGTGTGTTTTGTATTGGTTTATTTAAACCACAATGTTAGTGGTTCTACTGTTAACATTTATATACAGGCAACACTTTAGGCATTGTACAAAATACAGTTGTAACGTGAACAAATAGTTACTATAATACACTACAGAATCCACTGTAGGCTAAATAGCAATGTAAGCAATAATTGTATATAAAAATCGATGAATTTTTAATAAAGAACACAATTCTTGATTGACTGCTAATCAGAGCGTTTCATCCGATCTAGCAAAAACTAAAATAATTATTCTTTAGTTTTAATCATAAATTACGTGGCGATCCTGCCAAAATTCTGGTAGTGCTCCAACAAAAACAGCACCCAGAATCTTGTTGCCTGTGCGCTTAACACGGTGCGCACAGGCAACACTTAATTTATTTTAAGGAATGCTAAACTAAAAAGCACCCACAGCACTAAATAAAGTGGTAAAAATTTAAATAAAATTAAGAGTGCTTAAAAATAGCACCACATAATTGTTGTCCTGGTAAACCAGCCAAAAGGTTGCCAGCTGCGAAGAAGGAAGACGATACAGCCAAAGGTATCGGATATGATGAAAGAAGGCCCTCAACCAATTACAATTGAGGAGTACAAAAGACGACAGCAAAAGAAAAAGGAAGAAATACCAACAATCGCAATCATCAGCCGAAAGCCCAAGAGAAGAGGAGGCTACCTCTGCAGACTCAAGCGAGAAAAGGCAATCTTGCTTAGAGAAGTCAACAGACAACCACCACCCCGCTGGGAAGATGCTACTACAATTTGGAAGAGAATAGACGAATTAGAGCAGCAAATTCAGGCATACCTGAATAGGCGAAAATAAGTATAGAAAAAAAAAGGAAAAAGAAAATTTTTTTATATAAATATGTATAGAATATGAAATATTTTTAATTAGTAGATTTTTAATGAAGTGCATAGATAAAGTGCACTCATAGGTCAGTAGGCGTTAACCGCCGTTGACAAAAGATTTTTTTTTAAACATAGAATAAAATAAATTAAAATAAATTAGAACAAAATTATTCTAAATTGAAAAAAAATAAGAAAAAAAAATAGAATAAAAAAAAATAAAAATGTATATTGAGAGGAAAAATTTTTATAATTTGTAAACTTTATATGGTTCTCAATAAAATGAATAGGAAAAATCTTAATAAAAGAAAGCCTAAAAATCCAATAAATTGGAATTATGTAGAATATAATCCAACAAAGAGAAAAAAAAGAAAGAAAGAAATATAATATTTTTATATGTAGTTTAAAATAAATTTTTATAAAAAACAAAAAAAAATATAAAAATAAAAATAAAAAAATGCAAGTATAAATCAAATATAATTTGTAAACTTTGTATGCTCTTCAAGTAGTGGAGAAAATAAAAGAAAGGAAAGTGAAATTAATTGTCAGTTTTTTTAATATATAGGGAAAGGAAAGATAATATATATGACAAAAAGTCATTTTAGGACAATTTTTTAGAGCATAGGTTTACAGGAATGAATGAGGAGAAAGAATCGAGATTATAAGCTTAGTACATTTTAATAAATTATAGGACATAAATGATGGAAAGGGCATGAGAACGGAAAAGACAATTTTGTGGCCGACGCTTAGTCGCGCATAACAATTAATGAATTAAAGGCAATGAATTTGAAAAATGATACTATATTGAGAATGACGACAAGGTCAGTAAGTAGAAAGGCAGAAAAAATGGCAAGGAAAGATAATATTGAAAATAGACATCAAATAGATGAGAATAGGAAGCCCAATATAAATGTCCCAGTAAACAATACTGACGTCAGGAAATATTACAAATTAAAGATGTTACATCAAACGGGGAAAATCTATTGTGACATATATACAAATTAATGATTTGTTTATTAATGAGAAATTTGACTTAGGACAATTCTTTTCAAGGCTCGAGGAAGTGTCCGGTAAACAAAATATAATGAAATTACAAGTGGCACCAAGAGAGAAAATTTTCGAATTTATCTCTATTAATGAATTTAAAGATATGGGCAATATAAAATTAGATAAAGTAAAAGTAGCGCTACTTAATGAGGCGATCCACATAAAGAAAGATGTCGATAATATAACAGAAATACTGAAATGATACCATGATGACCCTATAGAGGGAGGCCATTCAGGTTTTTCTAGAACTCTTAATAAAATTATAAGATATTTTTATTGGAAAAATATTACAAAAGACGTAACAAAATACGTCAAAGCGTGCCAAAAATGCCAGAAGGACAAGATAACGGAACACTTAAAGGGTCCAATGATATTGACACCGACACCTATAAGAGCATTTGATACGGTTCTTATAGACACTATAGGCCCACTGACCAGATCATATAACGGAAATGAATACGCAGTCACTAAATTTTTTGTGACTTGACGAAATATTTAGTGACGATACCAATAAGAGACAAAGGTGCGAAAACGGTAGCTAAGGCTATCTTTGAACATTTTATTCTGACCTATGGCCCAATGAAGACGTTCATTACAGACATGGGTACAGAGTATAGGAATACTATTATAAGTGAATTATGCAATCTCCTCAAGATAAATAATATAACATCTACAGCTCACCATCACCAGACGCTAGGAACTGCGGAAAGAAGCCATAGAACATTCAACGAATATGTAAGAATGTGTTGAATGTTTTGATTCAGCAGATAGATCAACAACATCATCAACTGCAGTGTCATCATCATATAAGCAATATATGGATGAGGATGGTGACCAAATCTTATTAGCCATAAGTTTAGATTTTTAAGAAACAAAGAAATAAAACAAATGATTTAATATTTTTAGATTAAAAAAATGTATTTTTATTTATTTACTTTATGGTAGAGGTTTTTAACATTTAAATTCTTAATTGTAGTTTAATTCAAATACTGCTAAACCATTTGCTGATTGTCGACCTTTGTAAATAATTGTCCACACTTTATCATTCATTTCAGATAAGTATGGATCTTCTTTATTTAAAAATTTTGTAATTCTTTGAGGAAGATAAAACCATTTATTATTAGCCAAATATGCTATGACTTTTGATCCATATTGTGATTCCTTCCACTCAAACCTTAGGACTTTATATGGTTGATGTAGGGGGATATCATCAATTTTTGTATACTGAGGTATTAAACCTTGGGCAATATTTTTTATTTGATCATACATCTAAAATATTTTAAATAAAATTAGAAAAAACTTCCAAATATGATGCGATTCCTTACCATTTTATTAAGCATACTTTTAAGTATTGATTAGACTAATGGGGAAAAATATTATCATTATCGTTCTTTTATATCTATTATAATCTATTTTAATGCAACTTGAGTTTATTTCCATATATTTTTTCATTCAATCCCTCTTTACTATTTTAATAAAAATCACTCAAACGATCATTTTCTCTTTAATTATTCATCTTTAAAAAATAAAATTCATCTTTATGGAAAACTATAATTACATTCAATAAAAATTATTTTCTCTTAAATTATTCATCTGTGAAAATTCATCTCTTAACATTCTTATTTAAACAATTTTGCACATACATTTTTCTAAAACATGTAAGTTTGTATGCACATATTTATATATGTAAGTATTTATATATGTATTTACAAATAATAATTTACCTTTGCATTTTCTCATATTACAATTTAAAAAAAAATTTTAACAACACAATTTTAAAAAAAATTTTAACAACAAAAAAGTCATCCGTATGAGTAAATTGCACAGACAATAAAAAATTTTAATTGAAACTTGAGACAAACAAACCAATAGCAAAATGCATATCAACCAAAAATTAAAAATCAGCCTTATGAAAATTACCATTGGGATGAATATTTTAAATTATTAACAAAAATTCATCCTTATGGGAAATTACCATTGGGATGAAAATTTAAAACAAAAATTCATCCTCATGGAATCTCCATAAGGATGAATTTGGTGTCCCAGAAAGCCCACAAATATACTACTCATATCCGTTGACAGAAGCGATTGGGATGAATGGCTCAAGTACTTTACGTACTGTTTTAATACTACGGCATCGTCAGTACATGACTACTGTCCGTATGAGTTAGTTTTTGGGAAAATGCCAAATAGATTTTTACAATTTAATGAGGTAGATGAAATAACACCTTTATACAATATAGAAGATTATGTTAAGGAAATTAGATATAGATTAGAAGTCGCTCACAAAAGAGCTAGGGAACTACTAGATAAAGCTAAACTAAGACAGAAGATAAATTATGATAAGGAAACATTAGATTATAACTTTAAAATAGGAGATTTAGTTTTATTAAGAAATGATACAGGTCATAAATTGGATTCACAATATAAAGGACCATATAAGGTAAAGAAAATAGATTTAAGACATAATGTTACTATAGTAGATAATAAAACAAATAAGGAACAAATAGTCCATAAGAATAGGCTTAAAATTTATATAAGTTAACGTCCCAAATATTTAAATTTATTTTCTCATAGCTACTTATTATTTCCCAGAACTCAGGAAATGCTAAATTAACAATTTGGCATTTCACAATTCCCACACTGTGCAATGCTTTAAATTTAGCACACATGCAAGTGTGTTATTTTACATTCAATTTTTATTTACTTTCAATTTCTAGTGTGGCATATTTCCGAGAACTACAGAAATCACCACACAAGCCAAGCTTACTTTTGGGAACGTTATTTACAAATTAATAAAAATGCTGACGATATGTCTAGACTCTTTTTCCTTCATTTTAATTTCTTTGTAATTTGAAGTTAAATATTTTTAGCAAGCAATGTAGAAAAATAATATAAAAAAGTATAACAAACAATAAAGAGATTCATTATTAATCAAGCATTAAACAAGGTTGAACCACTTTTGAATAATTGTTTTAATACAATAAATACCTATTAAATATATGAGATCGCGATCCAAATATGTTTAAGAAAATTAAATGTAAAATTAAACTTAACCCTCTAACAGGCAAGACCGTCTCAAGACGGTCTTCGATTTTTGGCTTTTCTTATTGTATTAAAAATTGTTCCGCATTAAGACAGTGGGGATTGTACTTAGACAACAGTTTTAAACATTTGTTATACTCCCCAAAACAGTCTGGCAAGTACCTTGTCAGCTATAATCAATCAAGTGCAAAACGTCAACAAAGTAGCATCGAAAATTATTGCGCAAATTTAATTTTTCGCAGATATTAAAAAAACATATTTATAATAAAGTGATCGACTACAAAATTTTACCGTAAGTAGTATACATATTATATTTTATATTTATAGTGTATTTGAAGTGAAAAAAGAAAAACAAATGTGCTTTGAAAACGAAATAGTGAAGGCCGTCTCAAGACGGTCTTGCCGGTTTATGTGTACAAAAATTACCCCTTTGTTTTTATTGTTATTTTCACCTTTTGTTCCTGAAAACACTATTGCTTGCTTATTGTCCTATTTTTTCACCCTTATTTTACAATTGCGTTAAAGATGAATATTTCTCAACGTGCATATAAAAAAAAGATCAATTTGGAGGAAATGTCTGATGAACAATTAATTGAGTTTCTCGATTCTGTGGAGAGTTCTGTAGAGAGCTCAGATACAAGTGTTCATAGCGATGACAGTGTTGCTGATCCCACATATGTTTTCGATACTATTGAGACCGATAAACTTCCTGAGGATGCAGAACAGACCTTACCTGAAAGCGTTGACAATATTGGTGTAGCTAAGACCACGGATGCATTTGTGGAGGCAATAAACTTTTCGTTGGACATTTCATCTGTTTATTCAACTATCGTTGAAAATGTCGAAGTGGTTGAAACCGTTGCCACACAAGAACCGTCGACATCGACTGCAACCACAACAAAAGTACCCGTAAAAGGAAAAAGAGCTCGAACTCCATTGCCAACAGCAGAAACTACTGGACCATCAGTTCAACCTAATCCTGGGGGTTTTATTGGAGGTATGACACTATCCTTTTTATTTTATAAGTATTCATTTTATCATTTTTATAAAAAAGCTTTGAATGAAATATCTAAAAGCTCAAAAGAGCTCTCTAAACTGGTATGGCGCAAACGGTCGATGTGCTTACATGTAAACCAGGTAGCCTTTCGAGGCGATTCTTCCCTTCCATTGGCCGTGATAGCGCTAAAAACACCAATGGAATTCTTTAATTACTTTTTTACTGAAGACATTATTGAACTAATCGTTGTAGAGACAAATCGTTGTGCTCTGGAGGAAAACATAAACACAACGTTTAGCACAAATTCCACAGAAATAAGGCATTACATCGGCATAATGTTGTACATGTCAGTATACCGCTTTCCGAATTTAGAAAGCTATTGGGGAAAGAATTCTTTTTTACCAATACAGAACTGTATGCCGTCAAAAAGATTTTTTGCGATCAAAAAATATTTATCTTTTCAAGACGAATCACAGCGGAAGAAGAAAGGTGAACCCGGCTATGACCCATTATTCCGTATCCGCACATTGGCCAACAAACTAAACGCCCGGTTCGATTCAATTCCAAAAGCAGCTAGGCTATGCGTTGACGAACAGATGTGCAGCACAAAGACGAAACACCATCTTCGTCAATACATGCCCAATAAGCCACATAAGTGGGGGGTCAAATTGTTTGTGCTTTGCGATTCAAACGGTTTTGCCTACCGTTTTGAAATTTATAATGGTTCCGGAGATAATCTTGTCTTACCTGGTACCCCAGACCTTGGAGCAACCTCAAATGTTGTAATTCGCTTATCACAAACAATTCCCAATTTTGTGCATCACATTTTATACTTTGATAATTTCTATACATCGCTGCCACTGCTAGTGTATTTGAGAGCCAGGGGAATTTATAGTTTGGGCACAGTCAGAGGTACTAATATTTTTTGACATATGCATTTGCATATATTATTGAACATGATTTGTTTTTTTTATTTATAGCCAATCGTATTCCAGGGTGTAAGTTGCCGACTGACAGCGAGATGAACAAAGAGCAGAGAGGATTTTGCGTAGAATATATGACCTCAATCCATGGAGTCGATGTGACTACTGTCTTATGGAAAGATAACAAATGTGTCCGCCTGGCTTCGACATATGTCGGTATTGAACGTTTCGGGAGAACCAACCCTGATGAACAACCATCAAAAGCTGCTCGGTATGACAGAAAGCAGAGGAGATACATTGAAATCGACTGCCCTCAAATTATTCAAGAGTACAATGCTCACATGGGTGGAGTAGATCTCATGGATGGTCTCATGGGAAGATACCATATTCGCGCCAAGACTCGCAATATAATGATAAGATTATTTTATCATTTTGTAGACATGGCCTCAACAAATGCGTTTATTTTATATAAACGTTCGCATGCCGAGAAGGCCAAAGCATCTAGTAATGATGAAGAGCAAGTTATACAGCTTCCACATTTCCGTGAAGAAATAGCTGCTGGACTTGTTTCGTTTAAAAATAAACGGTCTGTGGGGCGACCATCATCCAATCAACATGATGATGAGCCTTTATTACCACAGCCTGGTATATCAGGTGTTGGAAAAAGAGCTGTTCATCAAGTTGATGATGTTCGGTTCGATGGTGTTGACCATTTTCCAGTTTGGGTGGATAGGAAAGCCAAAAAAAGATGCAAAAATTGCAAGAAATCTGACACTCAAGTCGTCTGTTCAAAATGTGACCTACACTTGTGCGGTCAGATAGATAAAAATTGCTTTTGGGACTACCATCATCGCAAATAATATGTGGATGTATACAATAATATACTTTACTTTACTTTTCATATTTTCTTTACATTTACATTACTTTATATAATATAATAATATGCTTTTTCCAAATAAAACTTTATTTTTAGATAAAATTTACCTGTGGTGTTTTATTACATGCAAACCGGCAAGACCGTCTACAGACGGTGTTCACTTTTTTTTACCTGACGTTCACACAAAATGTTTTTTTCACCTCATACTTAAAACTGACGGTCCTTTTGACTAAAACTGTTTGAAAAAAAAATATTGGCTTCATACGATAATTTTTTCGGTCTTGCCTGTTAGAGGGTTAAGTAACTATAAGTTGTATCATAAACTAATTGTACAAGAATGTTCATACAATCTTTGAGTTGTATGAGCATTCTTCCGTAAAAGGGAGGTGTAGTGTATTAATGTCGCGGTGTATGCATAGCATAGTTTATGAATAAATATTGCTGCGTATGCAAGTTAACACATTCCTATACACAAAATTAACAAATAACAAAATCCAGACACAAAAATTCCAACGGCTCAAGTAACATCAAAAACAAATAAACGTTCCCACAGAAAATACAGGCACGTGGACTACGTTAACATTTTCGTTGCAGTAGAATAAGTTATATGTTAAGAAAATAAAAATTGTAAATTCAGTTATTAAGTTGTTGTCACGAAATAAAGTAAAAAAAAATAAAGGAGCCTTCTGCTCTCTAAAAAAAAAACATTTTTTTTTAAATAAAATTATTATAAAGAAATTAACTTGCATATTGTAATTAATAAATATATGTCGTGGTGTGTGTATATTATAGTCTGTACTTGGTACACGCTGTGGTGAATGAACTGACAAATAATGTGCACCACAAGTTTAATGCACTCTTCAATATTTTGTTTGCAATAAACAAAAAGGGTCTCATGTTACACACAACGACAATACAGCTAGCACTCGATGCATAGTGCAATGACTAGTGTGTTTTGTATTGGTTTATTTAAACCACAATGTTAGTGGTTCTACTGTTAACATTTATATACAGGCAACACTTTAGGCATTGTACAAAATACAGTTGTAACGTGAACAAATAGTTACTATAATACACTACAGAATCCACTGTAGGCTAAATAGCAATGTAAGCAATAATTGTATATAAAAATCGATAAATTTTTAATAAAGAACACAATTCTTGATTGACTGCTAATCAGAGCGTTTCATCCGCTCTAGCAAAAACTAAAATAATTATTCTTTAGTTTTAATCATAAATTACAGTGTAGTGTGTTTGACTAATCAACGTTGCCATGCCTTTTGTATGGTAACCGGATATTTATACAAAGTATAAATATTAGCATGAACAACAAAGTCCACACAGCAATCGACGTTGTAGAATTGTGTATTCTGCAACGTCAGCACTGTCCCACGATAGTTTTAAGAGTGTATATGTGTAAATGTGTGTTTAGCTTTAACTTAGTTAAGTAATTTTAAGAGAAGGCAATTAATAAAGAATATTCAAAAAGAACGGTCGCACTATCGGCTGTTCAATAGAAAAACTTAAAGTGTTATCATTACATGGCGATCCTGCCAGGAGTTTGTATATAGTTTGTTTATTATAATTTTCTTGCCAATGTGTATCTTTTTTTTTTTTTTTTTTTTAGCCCAAAATTCAGTAGTATTTAATATGTTTTATTTATAAATCATGTTCTTATATGTACGTTTAACATTGCAATGTTTTGGCTGCTTTAGTATTTTAAATTTTTTTTTTTGTATTTCTTGTTGTTGTTTTTGCTTTATTTCGGATGCGTTGTGTTGAATCACGCTCGAATCTCTCACATACATATAAACACACACTTTGATAAAAGCAAATTAAAAAATTTATATTTTTGAATGTTTTGTATGTAGGTAAGTAATAAGTACTACGTAAGTTTAAGATATATATAAAAAGCAAAATTATCACTTTAGTAAATCAACCACAATTATGTTTATTGTAATGTACTTATTTACTGTTTGTAATTTTTTTTTTGTTCAGTATATTTAAAAAAAAAAAAACAAAACAATTTAGTGCCTTTTTTTTTTAAAGAGTGTTGAAAACTTATTAAAGGAATAACAAATAAAAGCAACAATTAAGCCTCTGGTATTAGACTTGCAGCTCTACGGTGTGCAATTGGATAGTCTTTTGATTCTGTTTTTATGTACCGTAAAGGTTTTACCCTGGGCGTCCATTAACGTGACATTGTTAAGAATATCAATCTCCTTTACTATGAACGGTCCTTTGTAGACCGCATCTAGTTTGTGTCCTGCCTCGTTGCGGACCAGAACAGAATCATTAACATAGAGTGTGTTTAGCTTTAACTTAGTTAAGTAATTTTAACAGCCTGCTCCAGCTACTAGGCGAGTTCGTACTAGAAATTGTCTTAGATTATTTGAAAGGTAAGTGACAAAATATTTAATAAAATAATATAATAATTTTTGTGTGGAATTATATGTATGTATGCATGTGAGAGGTATGTGTGAGACCCACACAACCTCCTCAATCCCCCCTAGCGACCACCCTCTGGCAATTTAAATAATAATAAACAATTTGTTGATCTCCTCAAGACTCAATAAAATGTTTATTTCTTAAAATCAAATATCTAACCCTTTTTGCTTAACTAAGCAATTTCTTGGTCTCTTCAAGACACAATAAAAAAATTCATGTCTTAAAATCAAATATCTTATTACATTCTATTTGCCAATAATGTAAACAATAATTGTTTACTTTATTCCCAAACATTAACGTTCCGATTCTTCGTTTGCCAACCAAAAGAGTAAAATGTTTTAGTTTTAAGTTTAGTTTGTATTTGACACAAAAGGGGTCCGCGTCGTGACTCCTAAAAATTAAATAAAGCTTTTAATTTAAACTAGCTTTTTAATCTAAAACTGGCGCAGTCTTGGAAGTTATTTAAATAACTCGAACCTATTAACAAAATATACTTTGATATAAATATCACATAAATATACATATTATACATAATAATAATAATAATTATACAAATAAAATTTTAAAACAAAACAAGATCGTGATTTAAAATAAAAAAAGATACAAATACAATTAAAAACATGCTGTTATAAATTACAACAATAAAAATTTATACAAAATTTAAAAAGAAAAAAGAACTTCAGAAAACGTACGTGATTATAATACACTTTTGCCGCAAAGTATAAAGAAAAGTGTAATTTGCAAATAAAATAAAACAGTGATTTGGGTGTTAAGAAATTATTTCATATACCATTTCTAACAAAACTTTGTAAATTAACAAAAAAAAAAAAAAAAATCTCAGGCGAAACAGATTTGAAGGAAGGAAGGAAGAAAACAGCCGAAAAACTGTTATAACTAGCAGATCATCTTAAAACACAAAGACAATAATTTATAAGGTATATATTCTTTATACATATAAGTGAAAATAAATAATAAAAATAAGTAAATTGTTTGTAAGTTGTAAGAAAAGTCGTTGTGGTTCTTGCATCTCTGTACTTCGTCTAGAAAAATGTCACTTTCATTAGTTGAAGGGTTACGGGAAGCCCGTAACATTCCCACATTTAGTGGCACTTCAGATTACGCCCTCACAAGTTACCTTAGGGATGTAAGCTCTGTATTGTCATTTGTATCGGATATAGACAAGCCAACGATTAGTGTTGTCCTAGCTAACCGCCTTCAGGGTAAGGCATTAAGGGCAGTAACACCATCATGGGACCAAATTTTAACAAAACTTAAAGAAGAATTCGGAGTAAGAGAATCGTTCTTGAATTTGAGAAATCGGGCCATGGAGGTAGTTGCATTCGGCATCGAAGAATTGCACCAAATATTATATAAATCAGGAAGTCGACACGACTTTTAACCCTGCTACTAATGAAAAACTTATTTTCGACATATATTTAAACTCACTTCCCCTAAATATAAAAACCCTATTAATTCAAAATGAAATAACTACGATAAGTAAAGCTTATTCGTATTATATCGAAAATAATCTTATGAAAGATATCTATTTGAAGAATAGGAATAGGTAGGTACACATGTGGACAGAAAAATAGGTGTGAGGTTTTTTTTTTTTTTTAATATAGCAGAATTATTAGAAAATAAATCCCAGAAACAATGTTAAACACTTTTTATTCTGGCATCACTGTCATGAATTTAAAAAAGGGGAATCCCGTTAGTTAAAACGCTTGCAGTAAACAATGCAGATATTTTTTGTGTTTTAGTGGCTTTCTGACTTGGACAGTGAAATAGGTGTGTTTTGTTTTAAGTTGTGAAAACTCGATTATTTTGTGAAAAAGGTGAGTTATTAAATGAAATAATTCTAATTAGGAATAAAAGTGATTAAAAATATTATTGAAATCAGTTTAAGATGGGTCGTGGACATCACTGCAGTGAAGAAGAAAGACGTCTAGTCCTTAAGCTGCGAGAGCAAGGAAAAACTTATAAATTTATCGCCAATTCGCTAGGACGTTCTGAGAACTTCGTAACTAATGCTCTAAAACCAAAAAAAAATATTGAGAGACGTGGAGCAAGTAAAAAAACTTCCCCAGTTACAGATAACCGCATAGTAACCTTAGCTAAACGAGACCCTTTCAAGTCCTCTAAGGCAATTTCGAATGAAATTGGCAATATTGTATCATCCCGAACAGTCCGACGAAGATTAGTGGATGCAAAACTACCGGGTAGAATTGCTCGGAAAGTCCCTTTGCTCAGACAGGCAAATTTGAAGAAGAGGAAAAACTTTGCATTGGCTCATAAAACTTGGTGCGGCTTAGAAGGTGAAAAAAAGTGGCGAAATATCCTTTGGAGCGACGAGACAAAAATTAATTTGTTTGGTAATGATGCCGAAAGAAACGTTCGTCGACCAAAAGGAAAAGAATTCCACATCAGATTTACCAAGAAAACGGTAAAACACGGAGGAGGAAATGTCATGGTATGGGGCTGCTTCTCTTGGGAGGGAGTAGGTCCAATACACCTCATCGAAAACACAATGGACAGATTTGTGTACAAAGACTTGTTGGAGACGGTTATGCTACCATACGCTGAGGAAAATATGCCACTGATTTGGAAATTCCAACAGGATAATGACCCAAAGCACTCATCGAAATTGGTGAGTGATTGGTTCCGGGAAAATAATTTGAATGTTGTTGAATGGCCAAGTCAGTCTCCTGACCTTAACCCCATAGAAAATCTTTGGGGTGAATTAAAGAGACAACTTTCTAAGCTTCCCTGCAGAAATAAAAAGGAATTATGGGAAAATATTCAAAAATCGTGGTACGATATCCCGGTAGAGACTTGTCGTAATTTAATTTCATCTATGCCTAAGAGAATTGAAGCTGTTATTAAAAATAATGGTGGATATTCCGGCTATTAACTGCCTGTTTAACTGTTGGTTTAAAACACCAACATTCATGTACAATTTATTATTTTATTATAAGTTTTTTCATATACACCTATTTTACTGTCCATATAAAAATCGATGAATTTCTTGAATTTACGTTATTTTATTTTTTTTTATAATGATATCTTAGCTCTAAAATAATTTTTAAATACATATAATATGTTTAATTTAAAAAGCATTGTAATTTTTAAAATAAAATGAAAAAAAATATGAAAACCAAACGTTTCTTTAAATAAAAAAACTTACACCTATTTTTCTGTCCACATGTGTAGGTAGGTAAGGCTGGTGCAAAGATACCCTCACACCTTCACTCGGAGACCATTACGGTCCATTGTGACGCCTTAATAGAGAGAACAATAGAATAAGAATATAAATATTTAGAATAGAAGAGAAAGAGAAGCAGACAATTCCAGAGTCTCCGGCGGGAATCGAACCCGCAGCCCCCAAACAACTGACTTGTCCTTTACCGACTAGTCCACAGGGGCACTCAAGAATAGGAATAAGACGTATCCAAATAAAAACTATCCAAATTATTCACAAAGACCTCAGAATCTTATTTTGAAAAATCAGTTTTCTCAAAACGCACCTAATAATCAAAACGAATTTTGGAGAAATTCTCCCCGAAACCAATATAATAATCAGAGTGGATCCTGTAAATTGTTTATTTAATAAATTTGACGATTTGATAATAAATTTAATATATTAGCTTCGCTACACTTCATCAAATTGGAGATGAAATAAATAGTCTAAGAAGAGATATCAATTATGAAATTTGTAAATTTAAATCACAGTTGTGGGATATGGCATACCTACATCTATGGGATAACCCTGATATGTTTGCTCGTTACTTATATCCGTTAGATGATGTCAAAGGAGTTTATTCCAATAATATTTTGAATGTTGTACAAGGGAAACGGATTACTGGGATGTGTTCCTAGGACTCCTTGGATTGAAGGTGTATATTTAAAAATAATGATTAAAGGTCAGCCCCATTGGCTCAGATCATCAACGGGAGAACTCTTGACATCAAGCCCAAAACAACTAGATCAAGTAAAAATTTCTTCTTTTGTAGTTCCAACATATCCTGAAGGAGGACAGGATATTTTGCAAGATATCTGGATACCCAATTCAAATATCATAGTCCCTTTGTACAATATAGGTCAAAGAATCAAAACAATATTATTCCTACATAATCATAATAAATAATTATAATTTTTGTAAATATAAACTTAGTGTCAATTTTATAAGTTTTGCATCAAAAACTATTTAAATTAACCATTCTAAAACCCGATTTGTTTTTCATTTTTTCAATTGCTATATTTTCCAGATATATAGATGAAATTATGTATAAATTTAACAAATTATTTTTAACCCTATTTCTAATATTTCCAATAATTATAATAATCAATGGACCATCAATTAAATCAAATAATAAAGATCTGACATCTCCTATGAAAAGAAATGAATGTTACCCTGTTCCAGATCAAGCGGATGATTGGAATATCAAGATTTTTGATATGGACATTTATCGATCACATCCAATTCCTCCTCGTCCCATATGCAGAAAACCAGATGACATCAATAGAAATCAAGTTCCTGCAGTTATTGCAGTTTTTACACCAGAATTTTCAGAGTATTCAAAGAAAGCTTATAGGTTTGACAAAATCAAGATTACTACTATTTGTAAAGGGAACTTGATGGGAGCAGATTATAGAGTGATATCCAGTAAGAGAAGATTACTGTTAAATGATAATGACATTAAACTTGCTGCAGAATCTTGCAATAATGGTAACTGCAAAAATGTATTAAACATTATGCAGATTGGAGAATCAAGACTTTGGCCCTCTCAAAAAGAATATGAATGTAACCTGTGGAGAACTACTTACAAAGAATCTGATCGATTTATTATTACAGCCATAAATATGCAGATTAACTCAGATGGATCAATAATCAATCCCTCATTAAATCCGAACTGCAAAGATTTAACTTTAACCAAAATCGATCAAATCAAATTCGGCACAATACTAATCAAAACCGATATAATCCAAACTCAAACAACTCAAATCAAACTAGGAATAATAATTTTCATGAACCAATGGATATATCCAACCGGGTGTTCTCCTAGTTCTGACTTGTTTTTTCCAAGCGGTTTCTTTTGCGACCTTTTGTGATAGAAATATCTTTCCAAACTTTGTTTAACATCTTTAAATAGCTCAAGAAAATTTTCATGCACCGCCTCAAGATCCCACCTACCGATAGTCTTCTTAACAATTAACGAAAACAATTTAAGATACCTAATAGACAGTGGTGCTGCAACAACATTAGGCGATTATGATACCTTTAAAAAATTATCCCCAAAAAAAAAAATTAAAAATGCCATAAGACTAAATACAATAACCGGGGCGAAACTAGTTACAGAAGAGGTAATAATAAATATACCTCAAGAGTTCAACGCAAAGGACGAAACAATGTCTGTTAAACTAATAGATCTCAGAAACAAACCTTTTAGTTGTATAATAGGAAACAACGTTTTGATGCCTATGGGCGCTATTATTGACTATTTAAATATTAAACTAATTGTAAATGTCTGACATCTCCTATGAAAAGAAATGAATGCTACCCTGTTCCAGATCAAGCGGATGATTGGAATATCAAGATTTTTGGTATGGACATTTATCGATCACATCCAATTCCTCCTCGTCCCATATGCAGAAAACCAGATGACATCAATAGAAATCAAGTTCCTGCAGTTATTGCAGTTTTTACACCAGAATTTTCAGAGTATTCAAAGAAAGCTTATAGGTTTGACAAAATCAAGATTACTACTATTTGTAAAGGGAACTTGATGGGAGCAGGTTATAGAGTGATATCCAGTAAGAGAAGATTACTGTTAAATGATAATGACATTAAACTTGCTGCAGAATCTTGCAATAATGGTAACTGCAAAAATTTATTAAACATTATGCAGATTGGAGAATCAAGACTTTGGCCCTCTCAAGAAGAATATGAATGTAACCTGTGGAGAACTACTTACAAAGAATCTGATCGATTTATTATTACAGCCATAAATATGCAGATTAACTCAGATGGATCAATAATCAATCCCTCATTAAATCCGAACTGCAAAGATTTAACTTTAACCAAAATCGATCAAATCAAATTCGGCACAATACTAATCAAAACCGATATAATCCAAACTCAAACAACTCAAATCAAACTAGGAACAATAATTTTCATGAACCAATGGATATATCCAACCGGGTGTTCTCCTAGTTCTGACTTGTTTTTTCCAAGCGGTTTGTTTTGCGACCTTTTGTGATAGAAATATCTTTCCAAACTTTGTTTAACATCTTTAAATAGCTCAAGAAAATTTTCATGCACCGCCTCAAGATCCCACCTACCGATAGTCTTCTTAACAATTAACGAAAACAATTTAAGATACCTAATAGACAGTGGTGCTGCAACAACATTAGGCGATTATGATACCTTTAAAAAATTATCCCCAAAAAGAAAAATTAAAAATGCCATAAGACTAAATACAATAACCGGGGCGAAACTAGTTACAGAAAAGGTAATAATAAATATACCTCAAGAGTTCAACGCAAAGGACGAAACAATGTCTGTCAAACTAATAGATCTCAGAAACAAACCTTTTAGTTGTATAATAGGAAACAACGTTTTGATGCCTATGGGCGCTATTATTGACTATTTAAATATTAAACTAATTGTAAATGTCTGACATCTCCTATGAAAAGAAATGAATGCTACCCTGTTCCAGATCAAGCGGATGATTGGAATATCAAGATTTTTGATATGGACATTTATCGATCACATCCAATTCCTCCTCGTCCCATATGCAGAAAACCAGATGACATCAATAGAAATCAAGTTCCTGCAGTTATTGCAGTTTTTACACCAGAATTTTCAGAGTATTCAAAGAAAGCTTATAGGTTTGACAAAATCAAGATTACTACTATTTGTACACAAAAGCGTAAAATTATTCATCAACCACGCCTTACTTACGCAACAAAAGTTGCTGAATAAAAAACGACTTGAATTAAATCACAAGAAAATTCTGTCTTTTGCTATAATATGTGCCGAGCGTACTACAAGTAGTACGGACTCAAAATCTAAGTACAAAAATTTGTTTTACTCTTTCTTTCCTTATTCTTTCTCCGGATGTAAATTAATTCCAACCTCAAGCAATATGTTTAAGGAAAGCCTAATCCAGTTGGATTGAAAAATTTTGTTTTTGCGTCTCCTGATGGATTAGTATTGGATTTTTTTTTTATAAATATTAAGGCGTCAAAACATGACCTGATGGAAAATTAATAAACAATTGGGAATTAGAGGCTCTGTTTTTGATAAACTTGCAACCGACTTGAGCAAGAGTAGCGAAGTTTTTATTGATCGATATGTTACTTCTATTAACTTGCTACAACATCTTTTGGAAAAAAGCATATTTGCTACAGGAACAATTCAATTAAATAGAATGCCGAAGGACCTCGTTGCAAAGCTTTCCAGAGACAAGGTCATGCTTCGCAAGGGCAGAGGAACTTTCGAACAGTTTGTGAGAGAAGATGAAAAAATTTCTGTCATTAAATGGATGGATAGCCGATCTGTCGTAATGGCTACGACATCAGTTGGAGCGCGTCCAATTCAAACTGTTCGCCGATGGGAAAAGAATATTAAAAATTACATAAATATTGATTGCCCAAATGCCATCTCACGATATAACAAATGTATGGGAGGTGTAGACTCAGCAGACTAGACACATTTCGTATTACCGCATCGCTATTAGAACCAAAAAGTGGAATTCTAAAGTATTCTGGCACTTAGTATTTAGATATTGCTCTATGCATGGTGTATGATACAAAACACCAGCTGCTCATTCCCTACAACAAACCCATCTTAAAATTACTGTTTGAAATTTTTCATAAAGACAACAAACACTGTGGAGCACAAACACTACTAGGATTGGTACGACAACGATATTGGCCAATTAAAGGAAAAATTATGGCACAAGCCACAATTCATCGCTGCATAATTTGCAGTAGAGCAAAGCCAGTGCTGTTCAAACAAGTAATGGGAAACTTGCGTGCAGCACGAGTGACTCCAGCTCGGTCATTTGTGAACGCTGGAGTAGATTATGAGTGGTCTAATAACAGTGCACTACAAACTTCGTGGAAAAAGACCACACAAAGCGTATATTGCAGTTTTCTGTTGCTTCACTACAAAGGCAGTTCATTTGGAGCTAGTGACTGATCTTACCATCGAAACATTCATTGGAGCCTTAAAAAGATTTATTGGTCGGCGCGGACACTGGCAAAATTTATATTGCGATAACGCAACAAATTTTGTCGGAGAAAAAAATAAATTACCTGAATTATCAACAGTAATTCACTCTTCCACCGCTCAAGAGGCAATTACAAATGTGTGCAACAACAAGGGGATACAATTCAATTTCATACCGCCAAGAGCGCCACATTTTGGTGGTCTATGGTAAGCAGCTGTGAAATCAGCAAAAACCCTGCTCATTAGAAACATGGGAAATGCATCCCTAACCTATGAAGAACTTGAAACATTAGTTGTGGAAATTGAGGATATACTTAAATCCAGACCAATTTCACACATGTCAAATGATCCAAATGATATCACTGCACTTACTCCAGGACATTTTTTAATTGGTGAACAGCTCACAGCTCAAATTGACGCACAAGCCAAATCTATGAAAACCAGCTTGAAATCTAGATGGAAATTAGTTTCTCACCTGAAACACGAATTTTGGACCAGATGGTCACGGGAATATCTCAATGAACTCCAGCACCGAAACAAATGGCAGGAAAGATAAAAAAATCTCAAGCCAGGAGATATAGTCATTCTCAAAGAGAACAACGTTCCCGTCATGAAATGGCCCTTAGGACGTGTAATAAAAACCTTTAAGGGAAATGACGAGATTGTGAGAGTTGCAGATATTCAAACATCTTCAGGAATACTGAAACGAGAGTCCGATATTTGGCACCACTTTCCACACTCAAAGAGGAAGTTGAAAATTCTCAACAATTAATGCAGCAGGCTATGCCATCGATAGATTTTAAATCTAATTCATTTACAACACCACCTGACGAAATAGTGAAACTTAAAAAACGAAAGATTGCAGCACTTCCTCTACTGGCTTTACTACTTCTTTGTGCACAAAAGGTTAAAGTACAGAAATTCAAGCCCACTCTTGGTCTACATTTTGACCTACAACCATATTGGCGTGAAATGACAGCCCTTACTAATGGAACGACAGCAATGCAACATTACATATGTATGTTACATGAACTTAAATCTGTTACCTTAAATTTCAATTTGTGAAATTGTTTTTAATAGTTTTTAAGATGTTTTGCTTGAATTGTTATGTTTTACTTTAAAATAATTTTATTTTTTGTTATATTCCATTTAATAAAAAAACGGAAAACGATGAACTCTATGAATGAAAAGGGATAAAATTTAGATTTGATGCACGCACTTCAGAGAGAATTTTGTTAAATGCGTTGGTAATGCAAATAACCATGATTCTTTTAAATGCGCCGCTAACGCACTTAACCGTGTTTTTTTAAAAGCGTTTATCGTTTAAATGCGTTGGGCTTTAGGCCCGTGATTTACTGTACAATAATAAATAAAGTGTAAATTAATTACTATAAAAAATAAAGTGTAAATCAATTACAAATAAAAGAAAAAAAAAACAACTAAATTGTTTTCTTTTTGATTTTAAATAAACCTAAAATCATTTTTATGTTACAGGCTGTCAACATATGCTTGACTCAAACCTAAACAACACGCAAAAAAAACCCCACAATGAAAATAATTCTAGAAGTAATAGAAATAATTGTGAAGGTAATTTTTTTAATACAACGGCGACCCAAGTAATGACAAGGCAATATATTTGCAAAGATTGCCATCCTTTAATGTCGGCCCAAAAGATTGGCCAATATTTATAAAATCCTATGAACAAAGCATTCAAGCTGCCGGCTAGAGAAATGAAGAGAACCTTATCAGACTACAAAACAGCTTACGTGGTAAAGCCCGGAATGTGGTAAGAAATTGTTTGATGCTCCCGGATATGGTGCCGCACACTATTGTAAGCTTAAAAATGTACTACGACAGAATCGAGACCATAATAATAAAAACTTGGTTGAGGAAGTGCGTATGTATACAATACAGCGGGACAAACTATATACCCTAGTTTGCAGTAAAAAATCTATCTGCAAATATTCGTGTATCTCATTTAGAGGAATATTTAATAAATCCTACTCTTTTGCAGGAGCTAGTCGACAAGTTGCCGGTGGACACAGTATTGCAATGGGCTTTACATCCTAAAGATATTCACCGTCCCAATTTATTGCATTTTAAAGACTGGTTGTATATGATTGCAGAGACAACTTGCAAAGTCACTGCTCTTGTATTCGACACCAACAATAACAAAAAGCCATCATACATGTAAAGTAGAGAGAGTGAGCGGTGGTGGTGGAGTACGGCAGTTGAAGCGAAGTCGTCAGAACGATCGGTTGGTAGTCGGAGTGAGAGCGGTGTTTGCAATTGAATAAACTGTTTTTTATATACTTGAATTTAATAAACTTTTTCAAATAAACTTCATTCATTACATACATACATAACCCACAAAGTGTAAAGCTGCAGTGCATAATTTGTAAAGACGCACATAAATTGACGCAGTGCGAAAAATTTAAAGACCTATTTGTTACTGAACGGTGGGACACTGTAAAAGCAGACAATTCATGCCGTGTTCGTCTAGGAAAACACAGTGTAGTGTATTTGACTAATCAACGTTACCATGCCTTTTGTATGGTAACCAAATATTTGTACTTTGTGTTAGTGCACGACACTGTCTGTACGTATTTGAATACACTGGAGTGTTAACTTTATTTAATTGTACCAGAGTGTTGTGTGTACTCTCTTTGTTTCTTGTTTTTTACATTGAAAAAACAACCACCCTACCTAATCATGGTGAGTTGTTTTCTCCATATAAAAAACAAGATCATTCTAAAAATGAAACCTAACGTTTACACGTCAATTAATAAAGAAAATAAAAAAGTTAAAAATCAATTAAAAGTATTTAATATATAAAATATGTAAAAATTAAAGCTATTGTTAAATGGAAGAAAAGTTAAAGTTAATAAATAAAATAGAACAAAATGAAAATATCAAAGGAAACAATAAAAAAAAACGGCCCTTTACTATTAAAAGTTTAATTGCATTTCTCTGCCAAACCATACCAAGGACTCTTCGAACCCTTGAGATTGGACCCCACCACTTTGTATAAATATTAATGTAAACAAAAAGTTCACACAAGCAATCCACGATGTAGAATTGTGTATTCTGCGACGTCTCAACACTATCACACGATAGACATTAAGATTGTATATGTGTATCTGTACGTGTGTTTAGGTTTAGGTGTTGTTTGTGAAGTAGTTTTTAAGTACATGGAATTAATAAAGAGCATTAAAAAAGAACAGTCGCACAAGCGGAAATACCGTCCTAGAGAGCTATATAGAGCTATTCATCCTTCAATAATTCATCTTAATGAATTATGGATAGGTTCATTTATGCCCATAATGTCATGATGCCCTTGGCAAGAGTTGCTATAACCGCAAAAAAGTTATAGTGATACTGAAGATGAAAATGAATACAAAAACAGTAATAATGAAGAAACCAGCCATTTTGGACGACAACTCAACAGATGTGTCAGAAATCGAAGAGGCTCCATTGAATGAAATATCTCTGGTAAGCGATTTCGAAGTAGCTCCAGTGAACACTCAAATGTTAGAAACAACTATACAGAAGGAGGTGGAAGAGAAGGAGAAGAGGAAGAGAAAAATAGAAGAAATGAATTTAGACATAGATCAAGAACTCAAGAAGGCGAGTGTAATAACACATGGGGGATTTATGTTACAAGAGTAACCCAAAAATCCACTTATGAAAAATTATTTGGGCTGACAATAAAAATGCAATTAGAACTACATGTCAAGATCACCCAAGTAGAAAAAATGTGAACAACAAATGTATGAGTGAAAAGAAAAAGGTGATAAGAAAACAAGAATATAGATCATAATATTTAGTATAAGTTAATACCCCTAATGTTCTACCACTCAATTCGTGGAATCGTAAAATACAAAGTCATTAATTTCTAAAATAAAAGATTTCCCACACTGCCCCAATTTAAAAGGCATAATCTTTCATTGCACCTTTTGCCAGACTAATTTCCCAGAACTCAGGAAATCAGTCTGCACATGCTGTCAACGTATTTCACAACAATATTCTATTTCTTATTTTTCGTTTAATAAATTCCAACTAATTTTACAGTATTTTATTTTTTATTCTCATTTAATAAATTCCAACTAATTTTACAATATTTTATTTTTTATTCTCATTTAATTTTACAGTATTTTATTTTTTATTCTCATTTAATAAATTCCAACTAATTTTAAGTCTTTCCCAACACATTGTGCCCCAATCATTATTGTAATTTTTTTGCTGACGATACGTCTACATTGTTTACCGTTTTTAATTATAAAATAAAGTTTATGGACTACACTATTCAGTCGTAGTCAAGTACTCGAAAAACAAACGTTAATTTATTTAACTGGCGCCCAACGTAAAATAAAATATTGTGTGTGTAAGTGTGAACTAGAGAACCTTAGTAAAAGTGATGAAAAGGATTAATTCTCGGTCACCAACATTTTCAAAAATTAAAACTTTAATAAAAATAAAAGACTAAACTCTGAACTAAATGAAAGAAGTTAAAATACATTTTTATAAACTAAAACTTTGAATTAATGAAAAAGTGAATAAATAAAAGAACGTTAAAATAAATCCTCCTTATATTAACTAAAAGAAAACGCTAAAATTATAAAAATAAAAAAGAAACACCAAATAAGAATGTTTAATTAAATTAAGGTAACATTTACCCATCTTTAGCCAAGAAATAGGAAAAAAAGGAGATTTAAAAGCTTTGAACAATTAATATTCTCGCAACCCGCTGAAAAATCATCTACAGCAAACAAATCAACTAACAAATCGACAAAATATCTACAATACAACCATCAAAAAACCAAGCAACAACAGAATCAACAAGCAAAACAACAAAATACCTACATCAACCCAACAAACAATAGAAGTAACAACGAGAAGTTAACAGAAACGACAACAGGATCAAGAAACAAATTAATAGACAAACCAACAAAAACATCTACATCAACCCAACTGACAAGAAACAAACAAATCAAGATGATACAGAAGATAATCATTTTAATGTAAGTTAAGTAAAACTTTGAGCTAAGATTATAAGTGTAAACTATCTTTTTAAGAAACGTGAAAATCAAAATTAAGTCTAAATTAAACTTAAGAATTTTGTAGACAAAAAATTACATTTTCGAATAGTCTTAACAAGGAAAGCAAGTGCAGATTTTCTGAGTAAAAAACATAAACTTCAAACCGAAAGAATAGGTTTATAACTCTGAGTGTAAGAAAAAGTTCCCCAAACTTATGTCCGACTCTAGTTACGACACAGACGGATCTACGACAGAACCTTTGGACTGGATAACCTCCTCGGGGGATTCAGGAGTAGAGTACGATAGCAGACGAACTGAGACTAGACGAAAAGTACCCCTAAGTAGAGAACGAAGACATTTTTATTATAATTTACGCCAACAGAGACTAAACAACCAAAATGGCTAATCCAAATAACCTCATCAGACCCCCGGTTATAAATCCCAATCAGGCTCCGGGAAACCAGGTACCTAACCACCTGGGTATAACTGCAGAGATAGAAGCACGAATCATTAACTTAGTTAGAAGAACTTATGAAGAGGAACAACAGGCTAGAAATAGGGAAGAAATAGTAGTAGATCAGGGAATAGACATACGGTACAACAACGATCTAACGGATCTGGACAAGATTCCAGACATAGTAAAATGTCTTAGAGATTTCTCTGGGAACCCGATAGAATTCGGATCCTGGAAGAAAAGTGTGGAAAGAGTCCTTAGGATTTATGACTCACTCAAGGGAACGCCTAAATACTTCGGAATACTGAACGTCGTAAGAAACAAAATTACGGGCAACGCGGATATTGCACTGGAGTCCTATAACACTCCATTAAATTGGGACTGCATCATAAGATGCCTTACTACACATTACGCGGACAAGAGGGACTTAGGAACACTGGAATACCAAATGTCTTCCATGACACAGGGTAATAATTCAGTACAGGACTTTTACAAGGAAATTTACGCCCATCTGTCTCTGATATTAAATAAAATCGCGTGTATGGAGGAAAGCGAGGCATCCATTAACCTTTTAACAAGAACGTACCGCAACAAGGCTCTGGATACCTTCATAAGAGGACTTAGAGGCGACTTGCCAAGACTTCTAGGAATAAGAGAACCTTCTGACTTACACGAAGCTCTGCACCTATGCCTAAAATTAGAAAACCAACAGCTTAGGACTCAGTATGCAATCAATACTACCAGGTCACCCCCAATTCCACAACGCAAACCCGATAACCATAATCGGAACCGAACTTTTTACCCCCAATTATCTCATTTGCCCCATATACCACGTTACCAGACAAACTATGCCAATCAAAACGATTTGCGAAGATTCAACACACAGGCAACACCCATGAATACTAATAGATATTTCAACTCACAGACAACCCAAAATCAACCGTTTCCATTCAGAAACAACTACCAAATTCCACCTAGACCTATTCAACAAAAACCGCCAGTTCCAATGGAGGTAGACTCATCTTTAAGATCAAAAATGGTCAATTACATGAATAGGCCAGCCCCAAATAACGAGAGGTTTTCAGGCGTAAGACCACTGCCACCATCGGCACAGGTACATCGTCCGGCAAAGCTACAAAGGATCAATAATATCGAAGCAAGCAATACAGAAACAGGTCCAAACGACGAATTAACAAACGACAGTCTGGAAATGGAACGGGTAAATGAATCAGATGAGGAACCGACCGAGTACATAGAACAGTATTTCGGACTAGAGGATAACGGACAAATAAACGAGTATTCTGACATACATTTTTTAGACTAACTTACTCTACTTTACCATATTTCGAGTGCAAGACAGCTGACGGACAAATTCTCAAATTTTTAATAGACACGGGATCCAATAAAAATTACATTCAGGGCTCTCTCATAAGAGAGCCAATTGAGAATGAAATTCCTTTCCTAGCTAACTCTGTTGGTGGAAAGGTTGCGATAACACACCACGCGTTCATTAACTTATTCGGTATTCGATCGGAAAATCTAAAATTCTTTATATTACCTAATCTGAAATCGTTCCATGGTATACTTGGCAACGACAGCCTAAAAAAACTTAACGCTATAATTTTTACTGCGAAAAACTTAATGCTAATTAGGAATTCAATAAAGATTCGCATAAAACAACAGTTATCCCAATCAGTAAATGCCATAGACATCAGAACGGACCATTTAACGGACAACCAGGGACATAGGCTAAAATCAATCTGCCGAAAATATTCAAATCTTTTCTCAGACCCGGACGAAAAACTAACCTTCATCACTACGGTAAAGGCAGAAATAAGGACAACTATCGATACACCGATATATTCAAGACATTACCCTTACCCGATGGCAATGAAAGACGCTGTCGAGGAACATATTCGGAAACACCTCGACCATAATATAATCCGACCTTCTAAATCTCCATATAACGCTCCAGTTTGGGTTGTCCCAAAAAAAATGAATGCTTCAGGAATTAAGGAAAGTAGAATGGTTATAGATTTTAGAAAACTCAATGAAGTCACCATTCCCGATAGATACCCGATACCGGAAATTAATGAAGTCCTTGCCCAACTTGGCAGCAACAAATGGTTTTCCGTTATTGACTTAAAGAGCGGTTTTCACCAAATTAGCCTTAAAGAAGAGGATATGGAAAAGACAGCATTTTCAGTTAATAATGCGAAATACGAATTCACTCGACTACCATTTGGCCTTAGGAACTCGCCTGCGATCTTTCAAAGAGCTTTGGACGACATTCTGAGAGAACATATAGGAAATAAATGTTACGTATACATAGATGACATCATAATCTTCGGTAAAGACGAACAAACTCACTTTGACAACTTAGAAGCAATCTTTGACACCCTACAAAAAGCCAACGTAAAAGTCCAACTCAACAAATGCGAGTTTTTAAAAAAAGAAGTCGAATATCTAGGCTTTATCATATCCACGGAGGGTATGAAAACTAACCCCGCCAAAGTTAAAGCTATCCAAACATTAAAACCCCCAACTAATATAAAAGAGCTAAGATCATTCCTAGGAATGTCAGGCTTCTATAGGCGCTTTATCAAGGACTATGCGAAAATCGCGAAACCCCTTACCTCACTTTTAAGAGGGGAGGAGGGACGCATGTCCAAAAAAATGTCATCAAGGATCCCTATAAGTCTAAATAGCGATGCCTTAGAGGCTTTCAATAAGATAAAACGCACTCTGGCATCAGAGGACGTTATGCTTTCCTTTCCTAACTTCGACCGGGAATTCCATCTGACAACTGATGCCTCCAATTACGCGATCGGCGCTGTTCTAGAACAAGATGGAAAACCTATCACCTTTATTTCAAGAACACTTAGCAAATGCGAAGAACACTACGCCACTAATGAAAAGGAAATGCTCGCCATAATTTGGGCCCTAAAATCCCTAAGGAACTACCTGTACGGAGCGTCTACAATAAAGATCTTTACCGACCACCAGCCCTTAACCTACGCACTCAGCAACAAGAATACGAATAGCAAACTCAAGCGTTGGAAGGCCATCTTGGAGGAATACAATTACGAACTGAGATACAAACCTGGTAGCAATAATATCGTAGCCGATGCACTCTCTAGACCAACACAAATCAACTCTCTGACACCTACCCAACATAGCGACGAAAGTTCATACCATAACCTAATACCTTTCTCGGATACTCCCATTAATGTTTTCAAAAACCAACTTATAATTTCGACTGGCGACCCCTCATACAAATTTGAAATAGTATTCCCTACTTACCACAGACACATTATAACCGACACAGACTTCACGAAGGATAAATTGAAATTATTATTAGGGAAATATTTGAACCCATCAGTGACAAACGCTATCAGGACAGAAGACCATATTTTAGGGAAAATTCAGGACATCTACGCCAAACATTTCGGACAATATAAAATCAGGTATACCAGAATAATGGTAAAGGACCTGATATCTGACACAGAACAGCAGACAGAGATATTAAACGAACATAGAAGAGCACACCGACACGCGAAGGAGAACAAAACTCAACTCTTACAGAAATTCTATTTCCCACAAATGCAAGCCAAAATATCCAGAATAGTTAAACAGTGCAAAATTTGTCAGGAGAACAAATACGAAAGACATCCAAGCAAGGCAGTCCTGAAACATACCCCATTACCAGAGTACCCAGGACAATTTATTCATCTCGACCTATACCATACGAATAATAGAATCATTCTGACCGCAATAGATAAATTCTCAAAGTACGCACAGGCTAAAATTATTAAATCAAGGGCAACCGAGGACATCAAGGGACCACTGCAGGAATTACTAATTTCTTTCGGAACACCCGAAAATATAGTGATAGATAATGAGAAATCTTTAAATTCCTCTGTCATTACCTTTATGCTGGAAGATCAGTTGGGAATAAAAATTTACCGCACTCCTCCATATACTAGCACAGTAAATGGACAGGTAGAGCGCTTTCATTCCACATTGACGGAAATAATGAGATGCCTTAATGCCGAAAAAATTTACAATTCTTTTGAAGACCTTTTACACAATTCCCTTAATAAATATAATCATTCCATACACTCAACTATAAACAGAAGACCTATAGACGCATTTTTCGGAAGAGCTTGTACTGACCCTTCTCAACGGGAAAAGGACAGACTCTTAATCACAAGAAGGATATTAGGAAAACAGGAAAAGGACCTTAAGACTCACAATAAAAACAGAACGGAAATAAGGACTTATAGGCTAGGCGAAGCTATTTTTGTAAAGGGCAATAAAAGAATAGGCAATAAACTAACTCCAAGATACAAACAGGAAATAGTCAAAGAAGACAAGGGGGGAACTGTCCTAACCGAATCAGGAAGAATAATTCATAAGAATTTAATAAGGAGTTAACCCATGCTATTTTGTTACAGGGCAACAATCGCTTTGACCAGACCAGAGACCCAGATCTTAGACTACTCGAACTCGCAAGTTATAGCTACAGAGACAGGACAGTCAAAATTAGCCATCGGAACCTTCAGGATACTACACGTTATCGATCTAGAACAATATAACCGTACATTGACCAATATTGAGGAGACAATTAAGAGGGACATTACCAGAAAAGACTCCAGCTATTCCTTTCTCATACACGAAGTAAGCTCGGCGAGGAAGATCCTTAATGAACTAAGACCCAGACGTTCAGCTAGATCTATAGACGCTTTGGGGACTGTTTGGAAATGGATCGCTGGAACACCGGACCACGAAGATTTCCAAATTATCTCGGACCAAACCAGGAACTTGTTACGAAATAATCAGAAGCAAATAGTTATCAATAAGGCTATTGAGGAACGACTACAGATAATGACGAACATGACGAATTCACTACTTAATACCGTTACAACCTCGGACACACTAAGGACACTAATGGTCAAGGACGTCGAACGAAAACTGAAAATTATGAACGAAGAACTCGTGAACATTAACTATGGTATCCAATGGGCCAAGACCGGCGTTGTGAACTCTTTCATATTTTCCAATTCTGAACTGACGATAGTAAAGGACCTTTTTACCAATCAGAGTTTGCCCTATAATAACCTAATTGAAGCTCTCGAATTTGGAGAGGTCAAAATAGGCTCAAGCAAAAACACATTAATCTTTATCATTAACTTGCCTAAAACAGAAAATACTATTTGCAAAAATTTATTCCTACGACCTGTAAGAAAAGGGAACCTCACAATCAATTTGCAATTTGAAAACGTAATTTTATGTCAAAACTCTATATTAACAATAAAAAGTAAATGTAAAACTTTTAATGAAATATCCTTATGTAAAAGGGAAAACGTTGACAACATCACTGACACTAAATGCCTACCTAATCTCCTAACCGGAATACCGTCCGTTTGTCCGACAACAAATCATCATCATTTGCCAATAATAGAAGAAGTTATGCCCGGGCTAGTACTGCTAAACGGATATAACGGCGTAATCGCAATAGATAAGGAAGAAATTACCCTTAACGGGACATTCCTGGTAAAATTCCATAACACCTCCATAACGATCGGGGACAAAACTTACTTTAGTAAAGAAGTAACAATGGCTCGGCCACTGCCAGCGATAGTCCAAACTTCCAACAAAGCATCTTCCTACGAAGAAGTATTATCACTAAGAATGCTAGAAACCCTACATTTCAATAACTTAGAGGAGATCCGTGATCTGACTCTCAAAAGCAGGACCGCACTCTTCACGAGCCTGACCTGCCCCCTTATTATCGCTATCGGTATGATTTGCCTTTTAATAAAGAAAACGCTTCTTAAAAGAGAAACCCTGAAAATAGAAACGGTCCACGTTCATTCGGCTGACCATCAAAACCATGACCCGTCCAACGCGGACGTTGGAATTTAAAGGGGGAGGAGTTAATACCCCTAATGTTCTACCACTCAATTCGTGGAATCGTAAAATACAAAGTCATTAATTTCTAAAATAAAAGATTTCCCACACTGCCCCAATTTAAAAGGCATAATCTTTCATTGCACCTTTTGCCAGACTAATTTCCCAGAACTCAGGAAATCAGTCTGCACATGCTGTCAACGTATTTCACAACAATATTCTATTTCTTATTTTTCGTTTAATAAATTCCAACTAATTTTACAGTATTTTATTTTTTATTCTCATTTAATAAATTCCAACTAATTTTACAATATTTTATTTTTTATTCTCATTTAATTTTACAGTATTTTATTTTTTATTCTCATTTAATAAATTCCAACTAATTTTAAGTCTTTCCCAACACATTGTGCCCCAATCATTATTGTAATTTTTTTGCTGACGATACGTCTACATTGTTTACCGTTTTTAATTATAAAATAAAGTTTATGGACTACACTATTCAGTCGTAGTCAAGTACTCGAAAAACAAACGTTAATTTATTTAACTTATACAAGCAAAAAAAAAATTGGAAAATAAAATCAGATTGAAACTAGACTTAAACTAAGCTCGTCGCTGATCTTTTTAATCTATTGGGCAATCTCAAAACACTGCGGCTTTTTAGCCATATTTATTTTGGCTTAACGTCGCCCGGCGAACATGGTTTCCAAGTGATCAAATTGTATGTTTACGATTTTTCCAAGATCTCGAAGAAGCCGAAAAAGGGATCCCTATCATCAATTGGTAATGAAGTTATTACTTGCTGTGAAGAAGCAAATTCAAACTTTTTCGTGAGTAAAAAGAGAGGAGAAGGAGAGAAAATAATTGATTTCTTCAAAGAACATTTAACACCACCAACCCATCATGTTTTAAATACATGTAGGATTTCATTCCAAACGAACCACTCGCTCTCATACCCAAAGAGAACGAGATCGTGAGTGACTTACGTTGTCAAGCTTTAAATTTATTACAAGAAGTCAGTGTTGTTGCGGTTGCCAAACGAAGCTATCATTATTTAATATCCACAATAGAAACGTAAATAAATAAACTAAAAGACCTTTTGCCCTTTAATCTAAGGCTTGTTTTCTTTAAAGGGCAATAGAATCCTACATACATCAGTGTGGTTATCTTCTAAATTTTGATTTTTAAATATTAATTCAACAATATTTAAAAATTTTATAAGAATACTTAACAATTATATTAATAATTTAACTTTTAAAGAATTGTACACAGAATGAGAAATGCCGTACTAAATTTAGGAATAAAATTCTTGAAGTTAGCTGAAATCTTACTTAAAAATTTAAGTACGTTTCGTACTTGGGTTTACTTAGAACAAACCCAAGCGGGTTTTGACAAGCCAAGCGCAAAAATTCTTTAATTAAGTTTTACTTCACTTGAAACAAGTTTTATTTCTCTTTAGCTTAGGGAAAAACCTGTTTTTGTTACTAAGAATGAAAACGTTGAGATTAAATTTCATTCTTCGCAGTAATAAAAAAATGTAAATTTGTTCTCAAGTACATATAACAAGGTGAGTGCATTTTCGAGTAGAAGTACATCCTGTTATGATCATGTGTTGTCAAACTCCCTCATACTGCCAACTTGCTATATTGGACTTGATCATATAGATTTGCTAACAAATTGCATCAGTTGAATTTTGGCGTTGTTTCTGGTTGTTTATAAGTGTTTTGTTCGGATGTTCTGTGATTTGTAGTAAAAAGTGTGGAAATTGAAAATAAAGAAGATTACCGCCTGCTCCAGCTACTAGGCGAGTTCGGACTAGAAATTGCCTTAGATTATTTGAAAGGTAATTGACAAAATATTTAATGAAATAATAATTTTTGTGTGGAATTATATGTATGTATGTATGTAAATGAAACTGGTTTTGTTTTTTTTTTTTCTCCAAAGACTGAATAATGTGTGATGGTGATGTGTTTACTGTTTCAGAGTGTGTATGATTGGGTATTAATACTTTTTTAAGAAAATATAAAAAGTAGAGTTTTACATTTGTTAAATGTTTTTTTTAAGTTTTAAGTTATCAAACTTAAGCACTTCTTTTCCAAATAACTATTGTTGCATAAGTCCTTTTGTTCCCATCATTATAACAGATTTTTCTGACGAAAACTCTGGATACATTCGAGGCATAAAATTTCAAAATTTCAGAAATTTTTCTGAAGAACCTGTAGAATCATCTAGCTTAGGAATTCAAATAGGAGATTTAACAAGGGATAATGAAAAAATTTTGGTTTCTTTTAGTGCCACTTCTTCACTCTTGCCATTAAAAAGTTTACTTAAATATACATACAAACTTACAGTATGGCTGAAACACAGGTTAACCCTAAAATCGAAGGTAAGTTTGTAATACTATTAAATTTTAAATTTTATTAGATGCCACTTCATCTTCGGAATAACTTTTTATTTCAAAAAGACACATACAGTCTGTCAATAATGAGTTTGCACATTAAAAAAAAACTCGGTTTGGCTAAATTATTAGAAATTAAGTCATACTTTTTGTTAAAAAAAATATATTTTATTTACATATATCATAAATTTATAGATATTCAAAGAGATCATGTCGAAAAAAAACTTGTAATCAGTTTGAATATAGGACGAAATACAACAAAAACTAATTTATACTTCATTTTATATTGTCAATAAACTGTTTGCACAAAAATGTTTTGTTTGTATTACTGTTAATAAACTCTTTGCACATCTTGTATTTTTTAATCTCTTTTTCAAGTTAGCGGTGATTTACCGTTTAAAAATTCAAAACAATGACTGTTTAAATTAAATTGTGCTAAATTTTTGTAATATACGCGTCGTAAAGTTGCAAATTTAAAAATATTTAAAATGCCAGGAAAAAGATTATCGCATAACATTATTCAATTGATTTATTATAATCGCCAACTAGGAAAAAGTGCTGAGGAGTTGTCAGAAATGTTTTCAGTTTCAAGGAGAACAATTTATAACGTTATAAATCGAGCAGAAAAAGAAGACAGACTGGAATTAAAACAAGGAGGTGGGCGAAAAAGGAAGATAAACAAACGTGCCGAGCGTTTAATTATAAGAAAAGTGTCTCAAAACCCAAAAATTTCCACCAGAGAACTTGCGGCAGAGCTTAAGGAAGAGCTTGGTGTTGTTGTTTGTCACGAAACAGTACGTCAGACCTTAATCAAAAATAAGTACTCATCAAGAGCAGCAAGAAAGAAACCACTACTTTCAGCAGCAAATGTAGAGAAACGATTTTCCTTCGCTACTCTGAACGTTTTACACCCGGATGACTATTGGGACAATGTTATTTTTTGTGATGAAACGAAGATGATGTTGTATTACAACGATGGACCATCTAGGGTATGGCGAAAGCCTTTAACGTCTCTAAAACAGCCAAACATAATCCCAACTGTAAAGTTTGGAAAAATGTCCATAATGATCTGGGGTTGTATTTCAAGTCAAGGAGTTGGTGATCTTGCTTTTATAGACTCAACGATGGACGCGCTTCAATATTTGAACATTTTACGGACTCATTTACGTAGTAGTGCACATAAATTTGGATTCATTAAAGACAATAAACCACAGTTTAAATTTTATCAAGATAATGATCCAAAGCATAAATCCCACATGGTGAGGATGTGGCTGCTATATAACTGTGGACATGTCATCGATACACCCGCTCAAAGTCCCGATCTCAATCCTATTGAGAATCTATGGGTGTTTTTGAAAAAACAAGTCGCTAAACGCCAGCCAAAAAATATGACATCGCTTAAAACAGCAATATTAGAAGAGTGGCAGAAAATTCCATCCAATTATGACCTTAAGAAGTTGATACGTTCAATGAAAAATCGTCTACAGTGTGTGGCAGATGCAAAAGGTTTCCATACCAAATATTAAAAATTCTCAAAACAAAGTTTTCAATATTTTCACTAAAACAAAATGCACAAGAAAATTTTTGTGCAAACAGTTTATTGACAATATAAAATGAAGTATAAATTAGTTTTTGTTGTATTTCGTCCTTTATTCAAACTGATTACAAGTTTTTTTTCAACATGATCTCTTTGAATATCTATAAATTTATGATATATGTAAATAAAATATATTTTTTTTAACAAAAAGTATGACTTAATTTCTAATAATTTAGCCAAACCGAGTTTATTTTTAATGTGCAAACTCATTATTGACAGACTGTACATATATATTTATTCGAAAAAAATTGTTTTCGACATAGTAGAAGTGGCAGTAAATGCATATAAGAAACTTAGTTATTTCTTGTAATTTCTTTTTAATTTCAGAATTGGAAAAACAATTAGAAGCCCTTAGAAATGAAGTAAAAAACTACAATGAAATAATCATTGGCGAGTTGGCCCAAATGAAGGTTTATATTGAACAAATTATTAAACGAAATCTTTACAACAATCAATTCGATGAATATTTCCTCTTTAAAACCTTGCAAGAACTTAGCGATTTTGAACAAAAGATTCCAGATTTTGATGAAGAAAAACTGATAATGACAGTTGCTAAAAGAATTCAGAGAGGAAATTTGTCATTCCGTTTGCAATTTGTGTATATTATGAATTGATTTAGATATGTATGTTTTCCGTCTGCCCGTGCTTTGGTTGAAATCACTAAGAAAACATTCAGTCGTTTTGAAATAGGCCTTCTACCAGGCCTGTTGAAGAAGGGAACGCAGTAGGCCTTGGCTGGCTAGGACATCGTGTGTAAAAAATGCATGAGTATGGAATGGGATGAAAATGCCTTGTGTCTGACATATAAAGGCTTCCAGAAGGCCTGCTTACTACTTCTTTTCACCGCTGCGTAGTTATTCATGTATGTATGTATGTTACTCCTTTTAAAAGCACGTATTGCGCAGAATATTAATAAACGAAATTTCAAGCAGTTGATTGTGTTGCGTTGCGCATTAATTGTGCTAAATAGATAGTTTTGAAGTTATATTTTTAGCAGAAAAGGTGAGAAATTACTCTTTTTATTTAGATTCTAATGAATTTGAACGACAACAAAAACGGTGCGGCACAGTACCTTCAATGCTCTGATAATGCTTCTTTTTGGTATCGAAGCTGATGATGGAGTTATTGGACTGGTGCCATACGGCTTTAATACTGATTCGGAAAATTCTTCTGACATGCTGGTAAGAACCAAAAAGCGAATGAAAAGAAAACAAGTGGAAAATGATTCTTGGCTTGCCGCCAAAAATAAAAAGCGAGGAGAATGTGATAAAAGGTATTACGGGAGGCGAAAGGAAGGTGATGTCTGGAATTATACAATAGTAAAAGAACCGCGAGTAATGAAGGCAAGGTGTAAATGTATACAAAAAGCTGGTACTTCTACTATGAAATGCGCACAGGTGACCGATGCCCAAAGGCTACAAATATTTAAAAGCTTTTGGCAGATGAACTGGAACCAAAAAAAATATATGTCGATACTTTAGTGCTCACGATTAAGCCTGCCCAGACTAGAAATCGCACTTATCCAGAAGAGCCCAAACTTTAACATACCACTTGAAAGTAGACCACCAAAATTTAAGCGTATGCAGAACATTGTTCTTAAACACATTGAACGTAGGTAAACGTTCTGTGCTTACTTGGCTTAAGAAGCCTTTAGGTGCTCACAAAACTGTTCTAAGAACTAAAAAGCCATCCATTTATTTTTTGATTCTTTGACAGTTATGGAGTCTCATTACTGCCGAGCTGTAACGCAAAAAAAAATATTTTGGCAGAATGGCGTTCGAAAAAAATGCTGTTTGACTTTTATTCGAAAGATAAGTGCCCAACTCAAAACGTCCAACCACTATCGTTATTATCGTTTTATTCAATATATGAGGAAAGAAATCTGGCCCTGTTTGCCCAAAAAAAAGATCAATGCGAGATATGTGCACGTTACTCTGTCGGCACTATCCCAATTGAAGACTACAATTTTCATCAAAATAAAAAGGAAGAAGCAAGACAGAAGAAACATAAAGATAGATCTGAAGAATCAATTGTTTTTACAGTTGGCTCCAAGATCACAAGTAAGCAGCTTGTACTATAAAACTAAATTGCAGGTACACAATTGAGTGTTCTACAACCTTATAAACAAAAAAGGGTACTGCTTTTTATGGAACGAAACTGAAGGCGGAGTTAATGCAGAAGAGTTCGCTAGTATTTGGGTTCACTTTATTGAAAACAAAATTCTTTCAAGCCTTAGCTACAACGAAGAGACAATTAAAATATTCTTTTATAGTAATGGATGTGGATATCAAAATCGCAATAGCCTAATGAGTAACGCCCTTCTTAATACAGCTTTAAAACACAATATTACCATCGAACAAAAAATACTGGAGACGGGTCATACACAAATGGAGGCCGACAGCGTTCACTCTGCAATAGAGCGCGCTTTGAATAACAGAACAGTTGACGTTCCAGCTGAATACATTAACATATGCAGAGCAGCTAGAAAAAAACCTGAGCCATACGACGTCACTTACTTGACTCATGACTTCTTTAAACAAATTAATAAAATAGAATACTATAAAAACATTCGTCCTGGACGTGGTAAAGGTGATGCTAAAGTGTCAGATATTCGTGCACTACAATATAAACCAAGTGGAGAAATATGGTTCAAGTTGAGATTCACCAATTCATGAGAGATATTACCCCAACGAATTGATAAGAACATAGTTGCTCTAAATTGGTGTGATTTGGAACAGCTGTACCAAAGAAGAAAACCAATAACTCGTAGAAAATTCGAAGACTTGCAATCGTTAAAAGCGACTTTGCCTAAAGACCATCATCAATTTTATGATGATTTACCTTATGAATAATTTAATGTTTTTATTTTTACAATTTAATGTTTTTATTATACCCTCACCTTTGAAATAGGAAAAAGAGGGTATATATTATCAGCCGGTTTATACCGACTGCACTTTTTACTTGTTTTTACATTACTTGATAGCAGCAACGAAGTAAGACTGCAAAACTATTATTTGTGATAAATTGTGAACAATTTTTTTCTTCTCATTTAATTTCTTATATTCACAGCAACGAAGTAAGACTGTATTATTATAACAATAAAAAGGTTCGTATCTATTGTTGAAATTTTTGAGTTATTTTTATTTTCATGACTGTAGAGTAAGTTATATGTTAAGTAAAAGGTGCTAAGTCCGGGGAAAAAAATTTAACAGAAGAAAAAGTGCTAAGTCAAAGAACACTGTCTAAGAAATGTCGAAGATGTTTAACTCTCCAGACATTAATAAAGCTGACTATATCAATAGATATATGACCAACCGATTAAGAGCTGCCCAATATACTGTTGGAGATCCAAACGCCATCTGGATTATGGATCCGAACGGAGTGGATGAAATGAATACTATATGGAACACCTATCCCAAGCTTAAAAAGACCATTTTTGATTTGCTTTTTGCACTAAGAAACAAATATGGCGAGATGAGCGCAGCTCTTATGCTAATGGCGGAATCATCCATGATTACTCTTTCATGCATGGAGCAATTCATCAACTCACCAATAAAAAGTCAGGCACATATGTATACCGAGATATAGAAAGAAATTAAAATGTTTTTAGGTACGGTCAACAATATCAAATCAAAAATGGGTCAGCTTTGGCCTTATTATAGGGTTCTTGCACCACAAGACACTACACTTTCTGCTACCAGATATCCCAATTTATCCAAAGCGTCAATAGTATTTGCAAAAACTTTCTTAAATCAATCAGAATCCTTCAAACGTGTTGTTGAACATAACAAGCCAGTAGCCACAGGTCTAGTTGAAGCAGCCAAAAAACGACTAAGCAATGATTATTTATTGCAATACCAAGATTAAAATCCACTAGATTCAGTAACTGAAGATGAGAGAGCTATAGCAACAAGGATGAGAATCGATATTAATAAGTGGAGGGCTCCTTCTTCCTTGAATGCAAGATTAGGTCTAGATCCTGCAGGAAATTATGCGGTAGATATGAATAATCTTGTTGCAATGCTAGCTCCTCTACTTGCAAATAGAAACCAATAATAACAACAACCACAATATCACACCTTTCCTTTTACTATATCCATATACCATTAATTGGAATTAAATATCTTAAAAAAAAAAAAAGAAGAAAGTGTAGGTTATCTTTTATAAAAAAAATTTGGTATGAACGTTCGGTAATAATTACAAAAGGCTACGAAGCGTTTAGCTTCATCACCGTTCTTTGGTGTTGGATAGTTTTGTACTATAGAAAATTTGCTATCGTCAGGCAATATACCCTGATCAGTACATTTGTGGCCTAAAAATGTAACTTGGGTACAGAAAAATTAACATTTATCTGGATGTAACTTCAGATTATATTTTCTGCATAATTCAAATACGTCCCTTAGATTATGTAGCATATGTTCCTTAGAACAATCAACTATTACTAGGTCATCTAAATACACGAATGCTTGTGCTGGAGTAAAGGTGGAGTTACATACCATCCGTTCATGCGTTGTTGCGTTTGATACTTTTTCACCTTTTTATACGTTTCTAAACTCAAGTTACACACAATGCGTTTTATGCATCAACTCTTATGTTTTAATCAGCTGTTGTGTTAGGATTGCCATTCGTACTGTTTTAAACAGTACATGTACTGTTTTTTGTAATGTGTACTGTTATATTCACAATACCTAAAACAGTACGAAAAAGTACTGTTTTTTATATTTGTACTGTTTTTGGATACACATGTATTGAATTTTGTAATTTTTTGAAGAATGAAATAGGAAAAAATTGTATTGTTAAATGTGTACAAAAAAGGGATAAGTATTTATAATTTATTTTTGAATTAACTTTTTTTGTAAGCATAAATTATTTTCTTTTATATAACTATACCACCTCTATTTGTGTTGTATAATTATTTATTGAATTTTAAAAATTATCAAATGTATTCATTTTAAAAATTCAATTGACTTTTTTTAGAATTTTTTTAACAATATTTAATTAGTACTTTTGGATTACTATATAAAATTTAAAAAATATCAATTTTAAATGACAAATTATCAATTTTAAAGTAGACTTTACTTTATTGTTCATAAAAATTGTTATTGTCTTTAAAATAAACTTCAAAAAAATTATTAAAAGTAATATTATAGTCGACTTTAACAAGAAATGTTTTCTTTTTGTTGAGCCTAATAATTATTTTCTTAAATATTGTTAAATATTGATTTTAAGTTCAATAACAATTTCTATGCGTGATAGATTAAATGCCATTATTACAGCTTGTCTTTAGTTAAAGGTAGGATTTTGTCTGTTCGATAAATAGCTTTGCATTATTACATCTTCCATTTTTTATTGTTATTATTATTAAATTTAATAATATTTAATGAATAAAAAATAATAAATTAAGGGTTTATAATGCAAAGCCATTTATCTGCCAAACAAAATTCTGCCTTTAGCTAACGGCAAGTTGTAATAATGGCCCTAAGTCTACTTAAGAATTGATAATTTGTCAATTACAAGTGATATTTTTTACGTTATAAATAGTATTCCAAAAGTATTAATGGAATATTATTGTAATTTTAAGAAACAAATTAATTGAATTTGCATATTATAGATAATTTCAAAATTCAACTAGTAGTTTTTGAAATTCAATTACCAATTTCGAAATTCTATTTACTATTTTTAAAATATAATTAATAACTTTTGAAATACATTAGATCATTTTCAAAATAAAGTTTGAAAATATAGTGCATAATTCTGAAATATAGTCGAAAATGTTAAAGCATTGGTATTTCGTTTATTCAAACTAGTATCAATATTAAAATTGAAAAACGACGTTAAATTTGTGTTTTTGACCACGTGTTTACATGTTTTTATGTTTCTTCTTAACTATTTTTAAATAAAAATGTGGTGTATTGAAGTAAAAGTTATGTTATCAAAATCAAAATGTACTGTTTTTTTTTTTTTTTTAAATTACTGTTTTTCCCCCTCAATGTACTTTTTTTCACTTTTCAAATATGGCAACCCTATGTTGTGTTTATATTTTTATTAACTAAAAACAATTTTGCCAAAATGGAAAGTAAAATTGACAATTTAAGGGCATTTATGGAATTCATTTAGTTTATGTACATGATATTTTGTGCTACAAAAAGTTCAAAAATAACACAAGCATCAATAAGCATCTCCTCCATTGCACTTGTTTTCTTTTAATAATAAACAGAGATGACACTCAGCACATAATAATTATCGATAAGTGGAATAAAAATTTTGGTAATGAAAAAATTGTGTTTAAAATTAGTTTTTATGAATGTTTTTCTTAAAAGTAATTGTAAACTTTATTTCGAATGCTTTTTCTTTTATTAAAAACATTTTTTAATACAAAAAAATTAAAAAAATAAATCCACCACACAATCAGATTTATCGATAACATCGACAAAAAAATATTATTTGTCATCCATGGCTATCAACAACAGCTGACATTTATTCACCTTTTATGCGACGGATACAAAAGTAGAAAGTAAACCTACTTTGCTGCGTTGATACGTTTATGCATTGTATGCGTTTTGCCGTGTAACTTGTCACATACAATTACACTGATTCTACTTTTTGACTGATGCATACAACGGAACAACGGATAGAACGCATGGTATGTAACTCCAGCTTAAGACCTGAGAAAGCTAATGACATCATACGTTGGAAAGAATTAGGGGCTATTTTGATACCATACGGCAACCTTTTAACACCTTTTATTTTAAAATAAATAAATATTTCTGATCATGGAGGATAAAGTTTATCTAGGTAAACCCGAGAACCAACGGGATAGTAGAGCTATTAATGCTCACAAACCTAAACCAAATAAACCGGCTCCTAAGCCAATCGAGAAGAAACCGGTAGACAGACCTCTGCCAAAAACTGATCCGGCTCCTCCGAGCACGAACCACCAAACCGGAGATCCATTTTCCGAATCTATTTTCCGTCGTGGATTGTCCGTACGCGAAGTTAACTCCCGTACCCAGTTCACTCCATCTTTAGTGGCTGTTCAGACCTTCACAATGAATTTCTTTCATATTTGTATAAGTACGTTTGTATAAATGTACAAACATACTTACGTACATATGCCTGCACGAAATTAGTTGAACAACCTTAAATTGCTGATTTCATGTAATTTTATTATTTTTATTTTTGCTGGATTTATGCATTTTCCCTTAATTTAATTCAACAGTTAATTCAAATTATGAGAAAAGAAAAACCTTGAACGTCTGATTAAATTTCAAGTTTTGCTATAGTTTTTTGTTTACTTTAAATTCTTTTACTTTAAAAATTTAATAACAACCTTGAACTACCTTTAAGTTTATTTGCATTGCATTTGTATGAGGGTGTCAGGTTTCCTGGAATTTCTAACACGCGTGGGAAAATGCATAAGCACAAGGCAGAATTATATTATTAATAAATACATTAAAAATAAGTTATTGCTGTTTAGCAATAAAATAGAATTTAAGTACATTAAGAATAACTTATTGCAATTTGGTAATAAAATAGTATTTAAGGCCATGGTTTAATTAAAACAAACAGAGAAATAATTATTCAATCAAACTAAACAGTTGTTTTATTATATTCTCCAATCCTCCACAATAACCAAGTTTAAGTGCTTGTGTTATACATAAAAAAAAATAACCAAGTTTAAGTGCTTGTGTTATACCTATACACACATTAAAAATAACCAAGTTTAAGTGCTTGTGTTAAACACCATAATTGTCCCGGTGTTTCCGCCCGGACAAAGCAACACCGACCAGCAAATTAGCTGAGTCAAAACATTCTGGTGACCCCGACGTGATTCAACTTCAAAAAAATCGTCAGCTCCTCTTCCCAGGAACAAATTCCTAAAGGCACAACCAGCTCGAATAGGCAACATCATGGCTACTGGTGAAACAACCTCCCCAATGGAACAACTTACAACTATCCAGCGAGCAACAGGAGAACGGATAGAGTCCATCATTCGGAATTTTAAAAAGGATCCACCATCCAGAAAGACTGTCCACTACTACGAGGAAAGAATCAAAAGATTGGACTCCGCTTGGGCAGAATTCGAACACACCGATAATGAAATACGATGCCTTGAGAGGCTCCAGTTAGACCACAAATATTTCGCAGAAAACTACTATCAGAACATTGAGGACCTCGTCACAAAATACAGGGAAATATTTGAAGCAGGCATAAATGAGACATCAAAAACGTCAACGCTGGACACATTTCAACAAAACACCAATAAGGCACCTGCAGCATCTGCAAGAACATCTTTGACATGTAATTCAACAAATGCGACAATAAAAAGGCACAATGTCATGATGTCATCATTAAAAAGGCTGCTCGACACGGACCCTACGGCAACCAATATGAAGCTAAAGGAAAAACTGTGGGGCGAAATCCAAGAGCTGCATTTCAAAATATGGGAAACAAGCGATGACCCATTGAAGGACGGATATGACATAAAGTCATACGAAAACTTGGAGAATCGAGTCATTGAAAATTTCAAGCTGGTTTCCCGCACACAACAGCAAGATTTCCAACTAATGCAAAACAACGTACTACCTCTGCCTAAAGTCACGATCCAAAAATTTAATGGAGACTATTTAAAATGGAGATCATTTCACGACTTGTTTACACAACTAGTAGACAACCAGCATATTCCTGCGGTACAAAAGATGTGGTACCTAAAATCAAATTTGGGGGGCGAAGCTGAAAAACTAATAAGTCATCTTTCAGCCACAGCCGAAAACTACCCAACCGCATGGAGCCTATTGCAGGAACGATACAATAATCAACGCATTCTTGTAACAACGCTAATGCAACAGCTTTTGGATCAACCAAGCGCCGGACCATCAGCTGCTGCTATCAAACAATTACATGATACAACACAAGAATGTTTACATGCGCTAAACAACATCGGGATCGATACCGTCTCATGGGATCCCATGCTGTTTCACATACTTGTCAAAAAATTGGATCGGGGCACTCTTGTTCTATATGAGAGAACCATTAGCAATCCAAAAGAGCTACAAAGAATCAAAGACCTATTAACATTTCTTGAAAATCGTTTTCAATCCCTGGAGGCCATAAACCAGAAAGAAAGATCACCAAAGGTCTATGTTTCCACTACCTCAGCTAAACAAACAGAAGTCATCTTTCACATATCTATTCCGTTATCTGATCCTGAAATATTCGAACTTCTGAAACCACACCCAATTCCTGTTCAAATAAATGGCACAATGCTTGCTATAAGACCTTGCAGCGACTTTCTGGCCATAAATGCTCATAAAGATCAGTATTTCGTGTTGGCGGAGAAACAGTGGACCACATGTGTAACAACAAGAGAGAATGAATTTCTATGTCCACAAATGCAAACAAAATTTACTGCAAACGCTGACAAATGCCTATGCGAGCTATCACTTCTTAATTTTAACACTCCAACAAGTTGTAACATTGTTCCTGTTGCTGATAGCACGTCACTTACACAGTTAGAATGCAACAATCAATGGCTTTACACTATGCAGCAGCCGTCCCGAATAAATTCCGTATGTGGGCAAGAAAAATCACAGCTAACCTTAAAAGGATCTGGCCTCTTAAAAATCTCACCAGATTGTACAATTAAGCTCAACGCAATCATCATCAAAGGCCATCAAACTATCTCCACATCTCTTCAAACATCATACACAGCAATAAGCAATATAAGTGACATCAGTTATCCAGACGAGGGTCAAATTGCAGGAATTCATCACAAGATCTATTCCGACCAAATTAAAAATATCTCCGAAATTCAAAGTAAATTACACCAAACGGTATCTGCTGAACTTCCGTCACAAATTAAACATATCAAATATCACCATGGGACCATTGCCTATGTTGCTCTCGATCTCGTAATCATAATATGCCTAAGGATCGCATGGAGAAGGGCATGCTGCAAAGGAATTAAACCAAATCAACAAACTCCACGTCCAGCTGTACGTCAACATATTCCAACACCAGAATTTGAAGTATCAGTAGTTTAAATATTTAATTCTAAGACATATGAAGGGCAATATAAGGTTGTCACATTTATAATTTTGTTGAGCATGACTCAACGGCGGGGTACATGTTTAGACCTTCACAATGAATTTCTTTCATATGTGTATAAGTACGTTTGTATAAATGTACAAACATACTTACGTACATATGCCTGCACGAAATTAGTTGAACAACCTTAAATTGCTGATTTCATGTAATTTTATTATTTTTATTTTTGCTGGATTTATGCATTTTCCCTTAATTTAATTCAACAGTTAATTCAAATTATGAGAAAAGAAAAACCTTGAACGTCTGATTAAATTTCAAGTTTTGCTATAGTTTTTTGTTTACTTTAAATTCTTTTACTTTAAAAATTTAATAACAACCTTGAACTACCTTTAAGTTTATTTGCATTGCATTTGTCTGACGGTGTCAGGTTTCCTGGAATTTCTAACACGCGTGGGAAAAAGCATAAGCACAAGGCAGAATTATATTATTAATAAATACATTAAAAATAAGTTATTGCTGTTTAGCAATAAAATAGAATTTAAGTACATTAAGAATAACTTATTGCAATTTGGCAATAAAATAGTATTTAAGGCCATGGTTTAATTAAAACAAACTGAGAAATAATTATTCAATCAAACTAAACAGTTGTTTTATTATATTCTCCAATCCTCCACAATAACCAAGTTTAAGTGCTTGTGTTATACATAAAAAAAAATAACCAAGTTTAAGTGCTTGTGTTATACCTATACACACATTAAAAATAACCAAGTTTAAGTGCTTGTGTTAAACACCATAATTGTCCCGGTGTTTCCGCCCGGACAAAGCAACACCGACCAGCAAATCAGCTGAGTCAAAACAGTGGCATCAATGGAAGTGTCTCGATCGATATTCCAGCAATTGAAGACGGATGACGTACAGTTGACCAAGCAACTGACCCCTGAATATCTTGATTATTATCACACTTTTTGTGTATCGGCAAGAATTGTCCATTTGAAGAACAAGAACCAGGAAGTTTTATCTTCTGCTGAAGAATGGCTTCTGGATGTAATCAGGAAAAGGGTATATAGTTTACTAGAACCAATTTCTGTATACTTGCGAGGTATAGGAAATATAGTAACGCTAACAGGACAACACCTGTACCCAACATTTCCAACCCTACCTACTAATACTGTAGGTGGAAAACGAGGATTCTACGGATCCATTAATGTGGAAAATTACAACCTATATGAGGAAGTACCATGTTTTGGAGTCCCCGCCGAGGCGATCCAGTATGCAGTGTAGTAAAAGTGTGATGATATGTGTGTGTGTTTAAATTGTGATTAATTTGCCCTATAGGTTTCTTGATTTATTAGAGAGCCTTAGAAACTTAGTCGGCTCTATCGAGATGGCAAAGTCAATTGCCGAAGTGTTTAAACATTAAATTAAAAATACAACAATTAGGTTTTGTGTCAGTTTTGTCACTAACTGCTTTTATTTAAATCTTAACAACTTATATACTATTTTAAATTTTGTGTATTCTTATTCTATTTCTTATTCTATGTTAACCAATTGCCCTACTTAAAATTATTTGTTTACATAATTACTTATATTCTACTTACTATGACATCAATATCATATATTTAATTATTATGCATTATTATTATTTAATTACTATGACATCAATGTCATATATTTAATTATTATGCATTCTAGTGACCGATATCAATTGACACCAGTCACCAGTTGTTTATATTGTATTTTCATTTTGGTTTGTCTTTCTTTTTTATTTTTATGTATGTATGTTTGTGTATGCATGTATAATGCACTACAGCAGTATCGAATCTTCCACCAGGAATTCGTCCTAGTGTACTGAACACACCAAACGTTCCCGTGAAGCAGAATCTTTTGGGATTCAAAGGATTACAGAGTCGCCGCAACGAAGCTAAGGATTTAGCTTTCGCCTTTGATGTAACAGAGGCACATTTTTCTGAATCACGTGCTAATACCGCAATTAATCTAGGATTGATTAATGCTATATCTGATATATTAGCAGGCACCAAAACTTTCCGTGTTACACACGTGAATTTCTCAACGTTTAGCCGTATTAAAAAGGTTGAGGTAGTATCACTTAGCGTAGTTCTGCAATGCAAGTAGCTGCATAAATTTTAATTTATATTGTAGGTTTTAGACCCTACTGAGTATTTAGGGGTGGTTGCCCGTTTCCCGAGTCGTCTGCTGCAGTCAAATTTATGTTTCTATTTTGTTGATTGTTATGATTGTTGTTGCGGTTTCTATTGTCGTTATTATTACGATAAAACCTAGAATTATTACTATTACTGTGGTTACGGTTGTTAGCATTATTGTTGTCACGATAGGATCCGTTATCGTTCCTATTTTGATTAAAATTATTATTTGTTTCGGGAAAAATTTCCGTTTTGATTAAAATTTTGGTTTCTACCATTATTGTTACCGTAACCTTGGCGTTTGAAACCATAGGTGAGAATGGAATTTTCCTGACCGTATACTTCGGTACAACTGCTTATAAATTTAGTCAATACCTCATTCATATTATTGAATGTTCCTGATTCCATGATCAGTTTGACTCTATCATTAGAAGCGTTTTTAGTTATTGCAGTTACGGCTGAGCGGGTAGCGTATTTGTTGGCTACTTCATGGGGTAATCCATCTCTAATATAGGCAGTTTCAAGTCTTTTCGTTAATTCCTCCATTTCCTTGGCATAGGAATTAACATTCTTACCGCTTTGTCTAACGCTCATTAGTTTGGCGTTAATAACGTCAACGGATTCTCCCTTAACTGTCGTTTCAAGTTAAGTAATAATTTGGGATAGTGTAGATTCATTTGTAATTAAATTTCTTACTGTGCCTTTCAATTTGGTTTTGATAAGGTTTACAGCTACTGACTCATGAGTGTCCTTTATCGAGTCCACTAAATTAATAGCGTCGATAAAGCTCTGTAGGTTTTCAGAGTTTCCATCGAAATCTGGAATTAACCTTGAGGCAGTATTTAAAAATTCTACCAGAGTTTGCGGCATAATGGATTTTCGTTTTGACTCCGTTTCTGGTAAAATATTGAACACTATTGGTTCATGGAGAGAAGCGATTCCTCCACTGGGGCTCCGAGTAGAGTTTAGGGAGAAATTGTTGTTGTGGAAAAAAAAACCATATCAGTACCATCTAAAGTGGAGGAATGGCTCAGCCAGAGCCAAAAAGATAGCAGCACAATATCTCCAACTTGTTCTATTAGCAGTATTAGTCAAAAAAAGGTAAAGCAACTTGAAAACAACATACTGCCTCATACTGCCACCTTGCTATATTGGACTTGATCATGTAGATTTGCTAACAAATTGCATCAGTTGAATTTTGTCGTTGTTTTTGATTGTTTGATAAGTGTTTTGTTCGGATGTTCTGTGTTTTGTAGTAAAAAGTGTGGAAATTGAAAATAAAGAAGATTACCGCCTGCTCCAGCTACTAGGCGAGTTCGGACTAGAAATTGCCTTAGATTATTTGAAAGGTAAGTGACAAAATATTTAATAAAATAATATAATAATTTTGGTGTGGAATTATATGTATGTATGTATGTGAATGAAACTGGTTTTGTTTTTTTTTTTTTTCTCCAAAGACTGAATAATGTGTGATGGTGATGTGTTTACTGTTTCAGAGTGTGTATGATTGGGTATTAATACTTTTTTAAGAAAATATAAAAAGTAGAGTTTTACATTTGTTAAATGTTTTTTTTAAGTTTTAGGTTATCAAACCGAGGAGTTTTATTTAAGCACTTCTTCTCCAAATAACTATTGTTGCATAAGTCCTTTTGTTCCCATCATTATAACAGGTTTTTCTGACGAAAACTCTGGATACATTCGAGGCATAGAAATTTTTCTGAAGAACCTGTAGAATCATCTAGCCTAGGAATTCAAATAGGAGATTTAACAAGGGATAATGAACAAATTTTGGTTTCTTTTAGTGCCACTTCTTCACTCTTGCCATTAAAAAGTTTACTTAAACATATGTACATACAAACATACAGTATGGCTGAAACACAGGTCAACTCTAAAATCGAAGGTAAGTTTGTAATACTATTACCACTTGCCACTTCATCTTCGAAATAACTTTTTATTTCAAAAAGACACATACAAGTTAACAATAAAAGCATTTATTTTTTATTTTTATTACTTTTCATTTTATTACGTCAATTCTTTTGTTGTTTCTTTTGTGAGTACAACGAACCATAAGGTTGTCGTACTCTAAAATGTTTACCATTGTTTTATTATTAAATATTACTTTGTATTGCTTAACTCTAAAAATGCTTACCATTGCTTTAATAATTGTTTTCATTGCTAAGCATTGCTTTGGTTTATTGAACCTCAAACATTTAAGTAGAACACTTAAATGTTTTACATTTTGGTGGTTCTCATATTACAAATACTTCGTGGGCGATTTTATCGATTTCGATTGCCCAATAATTTAATGTAAGCAATAATTTTAAATAAGCAATTTGTATTTGTAAAATGATTTTGTAAATTTTAAAAATGAATAAAGATCAGTTGTAGTCAAGTACTCAAAGATTGTGAACTTAAATTCGCATAACTTACATATATATTTATTCGAAAAAAAGTGTTTTCGACATAGTAGAAGTGGCAGTAAATGCATATAAGAAACTTAGTTATTTCTTGTAATTTCTTTTTAATTTCAGAGTTGGAAAAACAATTAGAAGCCCTTAGAAATGAAGTAAAAAACTACAATGAAATAGTCATTGGCGAGTTGGCCCAAATGAAGGTTTATATTGAACAAATTATTAAACGAAATCTTTACGACAGTCAATTCGGTGAATATTTCGGCTCAGCGAATAAAGGCCTAACGAACTAGCGCCTAAAAAAAATGAAATAATGCCTAAAAATTGCAACAAAAAATTATATAGGAATTAGGCGGTTGTTCATTATGAAAGAATGTCTAATATTTTAGGCATTCCTTCATTAAAATTGTTAGGTGATTTTTCATAATGAAAGAAAGCCTAACAAGCAAAAATGAAAAAACGCCTAATTAGTTATTTATTCATTTTTGATTGTTAGGCTTTCTTTCATTAATGTTAGGCGATTTTTCATTTTGCTAAGAGTGTGATTTTTATTACTATTAAGCGTGAATTCATTGAAAACTAACAGTTGTATTTACGGTTAGACAAATGTTTTTGCAATTTGTTATCAATTGTCGTCATTCGTTAAACTTCTATCACTACGAGCAAGTCAAGTGTTGGACATTAAAAATTATATTATAATTAAAAATGGATTACGAAATTATTTCTGGCAAGAGGATTAATTCAAAATTACTTTATGTAATATCAGAAAAACAGTTGTATAAATTTAAAACATTAATAAGAAATAAAAAGTATTATGTATGTTTAAATAAAAAATGCAAGGCAAAGGTTGAATTAGTGAATGACGTGTGTCAAAAAGCAAAAAAAATCATTGAACATAATCATGGTGAATCGGAAACCTGGCAAATGAATTAAAGTGTGTAAATAAAATTAAAAGTGAATGTTTGAATTCGTCCTCAGTTTTAGGTGATATGAATGCGCTAAGTACAATCAAAAAAAGTTTCTACGATGTTTGTGCAAGGTGAGACTATATTTATTTAGTTTGATAACATCTAAATTTAATTAAATGCGATATTATTGCAGCAACCCCGAGGAATCTAAACAATTAGATTTTCACAGGATGCAAAGAGGTTTACAATTATTAGTAGCAAAAACATTTGTAAAATCTCCGACATGTGCGCAAGAGGTAGTGTAGGCATTTCAGTTGGAATCCATTTATACGAACTTTGGTTTAACGAAGCATGGAGATCCGAAACATCAATTTTTTATTGCTTGCATCCAAGGGAATAACGGCTCATTTTGCATATTTGCTTCAAAGAAAATTATGCTACAAATTGAAGAAAATATTCTTCCTATGAATAGGACATATATAGTAGATGGAACATTTTCAGTTGTTCCAAATGGCTGTTTCAAGCAGCTTTTAATAATTCATATTGAATACTTCGGAAAGGTATAAAATAAAATATAAATTATAGACATTTTACATTATAAATAAAATTCTATTGTTATTTGTATTCTTTTTTTCTCAGATCTTTCCATTATTTTTTATACTTATGGATAAGAAATCGCAAACAAACTATGAAGATATATTTTCATACATTAATAAAAATGTATTTAAATTAAGCGCCAAAAGTTTTTTTAACTGATTTCGAAGTCGGTCTTCAAATGGCAATAAGAAAAAAACTCGCCTATGGTGAAATCTATGGTTGTTGGTTTCATTATTGCCAAGCAATAAGAAGAAATATTTCGTATAAGTGGAAACAATTGGCATCTTCAATAAGAAACAATCAAAATGCCTCTACGATATACCATAAAATCCTTGCTCTACCCCTGTTACCAGCTACACAAATAAATGCGGTTTTTGGGAACATAAAAGAAGAATTGATGAATACAAAAATGCAAGAATTATTTACACCATTCATGATTTATTATGAAAAGCAATGGTTACGAAAGGTAAGTTCCCTTTTACAAAATGTTAAAATAATGGTATTTAATTTTCCCTTTTACAAAATGCATACACTATCTTGTAAACATTCTGTAAAAGGGAAAATTATTAGTTTTTAAAATTATAAAAGCAATTGATTTTCCCTTTTACAAAATGCATACACTATCTTGTAAACATTCTGTAAAAGGGAAAATTATTAGTTTTTAAAATTATAAAAGCAATTGATTTTCCCTTTTACAAAATGCATACACTATCTTGTAAACATTCTGTAAAAGGGAAAATTATTAGTTTTTAAAATTATAAAAATAATTGATTTTTAATTTGTTATTGTTTGTTTTTTTTTTTTAAGGTGACACCCGAAGTATTTTCGGTTTTCTTAAAAAGAACACGGACTACATCAGCTGTCGAGGCTTATAACGGCGTTATTGGCCGCATCATTAAAAAAAATGGAAATTTTTTCAAATTTGTTAAAGCTCTTATTGATGAAGAGTTTAATAAGATGGCACTTCAAAAAAAAAGAAGACCGTCTATGAGCAAAAATCAAGTTACATTGAAGAAGCCAGTCATAAACTCTTGGAGGGAAAAATTACTCCCAAAGAATTTATGCAAAGAATGGTTTTCGGAAAAAGTAAAATTTGTGTTGACCTAGAACCAGATGAGGACATATTTGAAACAAATGGGCATAACAGTGATAACGAGGACGATAATGATAGCGAAGATGAAAATGATGATGACGACGATACTGTTGATCCAAACATACCAAGTCATTATTTTGGCGAAACTGATACTGCGATGTGCATAGTGTGTTTGCTTTCAAAGCCAAATATATTACTTTTGCCATGTCGGCATTTAAAAATTTGCTTGAACTGCTGTAATGAACTAAAAGCTAACGCAGGTGAAAAATTTTTTAAATGTCCGCTATGTAGAGCGGAAAAAATTTAACTGCATTTATAAAACTTATAGTTAAATATAATTTAAAAATACATTTTTTCCTTTCAAAATATATTTTCAGCATTTTAATTCCAGTTGTTAGGTTTTCTTTCATTAGGTGTTAATTCATAATGAAAGAAACCCTAACAATTTAGACTTTCTTTCATTTTTATAATTAGACTTTCCTTCATTTTTAAAGTTAGACGTTCTTTCACTTCCTTCTTAGGCGTTCTTGTTTAGGCATTCTTTCATTTTGAAAAATTAGGCGCTAGTTCGTTAGGCCTTTATTCGCTGAGCCGAATATTTCCCCTTTAAAACCTTGCAAGAACTTAGCGATTTTGAACAAAAGATTCCAGATTTTGATGAAGAAAAACTGATAATGACAGTTGCTAAAAGAATTCAGAGAGGAAATTTGTCATTCCGTTTGCAATTTGTGTATATTATGAATTGATTTAGATATGTATGTTTTCCGTCTGCCCGTGCTTTGGTTGAAATCACTAAGAAAACATTCAGTCGTTTTGAAATAGGCCTTCTACCAGGCCTGTTGAAGAAGTGCTACTAACAGGGATGTTGAAGAAGGCCTTCTACCAGGCCTGTTGAAGAAGGGAACGCAGAAGGCCTTGGCTGGCTAGGACATCGTGTGGAGAAATATGGTTCAAGTTGAGATTCACCAATTCATGGGAGATATTACCCCAACGAATTGATAAGAACATAGTTGCTCTAAATTGGTGTGATTTGGAACAGCTGTACCAAAGAAGAAAATTAATAACTCGTAGAAAATTCGAAGACTTGCAATCGTTAAAAGCGACTTTGCCTAAAGACCATCATCAATTTTATGATGATTTACCTTATGAATAATTTAATGTTTTTATTTTTACAATTTAATGTTTTTATTATTTATTTTATTTTCCTTTGAAATAGGAAAAAGAGGGTATATATTATCAGTCGGTTTATACCGACTGCACTTTTTACTTGTTTTTACATTACTTGATAGCAGCAACGAAGTAAGACTGCAAAACTATTATTTGTGATAAGTTGTGAACAATTTTTTTCTTCTCATTTAATTTCTTATATTCACAGCAACGAAGTAAGACTGTATTATTATAACAATAAAAAGGTTCCTATCTATTGTTGAAATTTTTGAGTTATTTTTATTTTCATGACTGTAGAGTAAGTAATATGTTAAGTAAAAGGTGCTAAGTCCGGGGAAAAAAATTTAACAGAAGAAAAAGTGCTAAGTCAAAGAACACTGTCTAAGAAATGTCGAAGACGTTTAACTCTCCAGACATTAATAAAGCTGACTATATCAATAGATATATGACCAACCGATTAAGAGCTGCCCAATATACTGTTGGAGATCCAAACGCCATCTGGATTATGGATCCGAACGGAGTGGATGAAATGAATACTATATGGAACACCTATCCCAAGCTGAAAAAGACCATTTTTGATTTGCTTTTTGCACTAAGAAATAAATATGGTGAGATGAGCGCAGCTCTTATGCTAATGGCGGAATCATCCATGATTACTCTTTCATGCATGGAGCAATTCATCAACTCACCAATAAAAAGTCAGGCACATATGTATACCGAGATATAGAAAGAAATTAAAATGTTTTTAGGTACGGTCAACAATATCAAATCAAAAATGGGTCAGCTTTGGCCTTATGATAGGGTTCTTGCACCACAAGACACTACACTTTCTGCTACCAAATATCCCAATTTATCCAAAGCGTCAATAGTATTTGCAAAAACTTTATTAAATCAATCAGAATCCTTCAAACGTGTTGTTGAACATAACAAGCCAGTAGCCTCAGGTCTAGTTGAAGCCGCCAAGAAACGACTTAGCAATGATTATTTATTGCAATACCAAGATTAAACTCCACTAGATTCATTAACTGAAGATGAGAGAGCTATAGCAACAAGGATGAGAATCGATATTAATAAGTGGAGGGCTCCTTCTTCCTTGAATGCAAGATTAGGTCTAGATCCTGCAGGAAATGATGCGGTAGATATGAATAATCTTGTTGCAATGCTAGCTCCTCTACTTGCAAATAGAAACCAATAATAACAACAACCACAATATCACACCTTTCCTCTTACTATATCCATATACCATTAATTGGAATTAAATATCTTCTAAAAAAAAGAAGAAAAAAAGAAGACAGTGTAGGTTATTTTTTATATGTTTTCATTATTCTTTATTTAGCAGGCATATAATTAAGAAAACTACATTAACAGTTTCAAAAAAAAAGGTCGTTAACTTTTGGTATCAAATCTAGCTTAATGTGTTATCAAATTAAGAACAAATGGTACAAAAATACCAAAAGTTAATAAATCAGGAACGAATGGTATTAAAATCCTTAACAAATTGTACAAAAATCTTTAAGGTAATAAATTAAGAACAATCTGTTAACAAAACAAGAACGAAATGGTATTTAATTAAGAGCAAAATTAACATAAATACCATATGTTATCAAATCAAGAACGAAGCGGCATTAAATCAAAAATTATGTTCGCACATCAATAATAACAAAATTGACATAAATACCATATGTTTTCAAATCAAGAACGAAATGGTATTACATCAAAGTTAACGCAGTACATTCTGCTTACGCTAGCTTACAGACGTCCAGCAAGCTGACGAGTCATTTTTCGTTGTGAAAACAGAAAAAGCAACACGTTGCATTCTGCAGACGTATTGCGAAATATGGGGATCAGGTTACACCATGGGAACGGCACATGCACTAACAGCGTTACACTTTTGCAACGCTAGCACCTTTTTTGATAGAATAAGTTTTAGAGTTTTATTAAGTTAAGTTAATCTTGTTGTGACACTCAAAAGAATAAGTCGGAATAATAAATTCTGTTTAAACTAAAAAAGGTGTGAAATAATTAAATCCTGCCGTAGTTTGGACAACTTGTTGGCGCGGCAAAATAATTTTTTTATATGAAGTCCTTCTGACTTCGTTAATTTCAATAACGATGTTATCACATCAATAACGAGGTGGTATCAAATTAAGAACAAAAATTGGCAATTTTGTGCTGTTTATAAGTTTGGACATACAGGTGTTGTGTGCAAGTGTCAGTAAAAAAATGAAAAATAATTTGTTTTACATGGAAATGGATGAAAATTTTCTACAAGAGAACTCCAATATAAGTACGGAGGATATAATATCTTCAGAGGTATATGTTGATGACGACAAGAAGCTTAAAAGTTTTCTCCAATCTATTGATATGGAATGTATTTTTAATTTATTGAGAGGTAAGTACTTAAAAAAGCACAAGAACACAAAATAATATTTTAATTTCTTTTTTTAAGCTGCCAATGTTACATTTAAAAGTCTGCGGTACCAAAAAAAAGAAGATTTAAAAGAAGCGATTCCTCCACTGGGGCTCCGAGTAGAGTTTAGGGAGAAATTGTTGTTGTGGAAAAGAAAACCATATCAGTACCATCTAAAGTGGAGAAATGGCTCATCCAGAGCCAAAAAGATAGCAGCACAATGTCTCCAACTTACTCTATTAGCAGTATAAGTCAAAAAAAAGGTAAAGCAACTTGAGAACAGCAATAATAAGTGTAACAACTTTATCAGTAAAAAAAATAAGAAAATGTACTTCAAATCAACCAAAAAGCTGTTTTTTGTTGCTTATAATAACCCAATGTGCACAAAAACGGATGCGGATCCGTTACGGACCCGTTCCGGATCCGTAAAAAAGTTAGAAACGGAATCAGTGTAATCGCGATTTGACTGATCCGTTTCTGACCCGTTTCGGATCCGTAAAAAAGTTAAAAACGGAATCAGTGCAATCCGGAATTTACGGATCCGTTTCTGACTCGTTACGGATCCGTAAAAAAGTTAGAAACGGAATCAGTGTAATCGCGATTTGACAGTGTAATCGCAAATTGAGTTTTTTTAAGAAAAGGCAATTGTGTAGACCCAGCAAAATCAGTTTTTAATAATCGAGTTTTTTTTATGAAAAGGTCCTTATGTGGACCAAGCAAAATATGCATTAACGAAATCTGATACATCTTTTTTGAGCACTTTTTTATTTTTGACTATTTCATAACTTGCAACAATAACTCTAACAATTCTAAATACTTACTATTCTGTTGCTCGGAAGTAGATAACACCCGCAATCGTTTATTTGCATTCCTCATATCCATTTTGTTTCACTTCACAATTGTTTGTCTACATTCACTTGATTAGATTAATTAATTAAAAAAAACTAAGCAAGTTATCAACAAATTTTATTTAATATTTTCCGTTTATTTTATGTTATAGTTTATATTTGCTCTTTTATTTGCCCCCAGCTGCCTACGGCGACCATTATGCGTAGGTGGTTGACGCCGTTAAAACACGTCGCGATAGGCATCGATTTTGTTTGTTTACGTTTTCTTCTTCGCGTTCTAATAATTATTTCTTACTTTCAAAAGTGTGCAGACGTCTTCCAATACGAAAATAAAACAAGAAATAAATTAACAATAAATAAAATAAAACAAGAAATAAATTAACAATAAATAAATAAATAAATAAATAAATAAATAAAAGTGAAGACAACGAAAATGAAAAAGTGAGTGATATTGAGAGACTCCTCCAGTCCGGAATCAAGCCAAAACCAAGGTAAGTTTATGAGGCAAAACAAAACAAGTTTAATTTGGTTTTTTTGTTACGGGCCGCTAGGCAAACAACACCATTTTACCGCTTTTCGAAACTTTTAAATAATTATTTAAATAAATTCAAAAAAGTTTCAGTTGCCGAAGCACATAGTATCAATGATGAGCTCCAACAAATAAGGAAGGAGCGTGCCAGCATGCGAAAAATGACCGAGGAGGGGTTAAATAGCATGCGCCATGCAGTCGGGGCGTTAACGGAGGAAGTGTTTTCCCTTCGTAATGAAGTGAATAGGAAAAGCGGATTCGAAGATGTGGCGGTGGCCCCACAAACATATTTTGAGTATCCCCTTTCGACGGAGGATGGTTTAATGGAGTTGGAGCAAAGACTAACGGATGATGAGAGTTTCCAGTCAATGGTTAGAATCTATTAGGGTGACCGTTAAAAATCGCTTTTAAATTTTTTGTTAACGCTAACTGCACAAAATGATAAGTTTGCAGATTTTACGTGAAACCCAGTCACTTACTTTGTAATTGATTTTGTAAATTGAAAAATACAAAAACAAATACAAAGTGAGTGGCAGGCTTTCGTGCGCTTATGTTTTCTTTCAAAATCGTTGGTTAGGCCATTAATTTATTTTTTTGTAAACAAACTTTTTTTAATATTCTATAAATTGTTTTTTATGTTTTTAATGTTTTTTACTTTTATATGTTAATTTTAAATGAACTGACTGAATTGTTTTTACTTTACTATCAAATGACTGTGAATTTAATAATAATAATAATAAAAAAAAACTAAAACAAAAAATTCATCACAATATTAAATCTTTTTTATTAAAAACACGCAGTGGATTCCGTTTTATTAAAATACACGGGTCCGCAACGGATCCTAATATGATGTCCGTAACGAGTCCGTAACGGATCCAAAAAACGGACATAAAATCCGTTTTTTTTAAAGAATTTCTCCCGCTTGCGGATCCAAAACTGATCCGTAATGGATTCCGCTACGGATCCGTTTTATGAAAACAAACGGGTCCGTAACGGATCCCAATATGATGTCCGTAACGAGTCCGTAACGTATCCAAAAAACGGACATAAAATCCGTTTTTGAATCCGTTTATTCGAGAGGAATTTCTGCCGCTTGCGGATCAGTAACGGATCAGTAACGGATTCCGTTACGGATAGAAAATACGAAGATGCGGATCCGTTACGGATCCGGAACGGATCCGTTTGGCACACTGGGAAGTCAGTGTTCATATGTACATATGTATATATATATATGTACATATGTATATACATAAAAATGGTTGTGTATGTGTGCGTATGTATGTAACGTATGGACTCCAAAACGGCTAAGATGATTTTGATGAAATATGTATTGTGTTATGCTATTACTATAAAATGTTTTGACAGCCATTTTTAGTCTTTAGAAGTTGGTTACCTTAGTAAAAACTTGTATGTTAAACCAATTACAGAATTTGTGAGTCTCCCGTTTCATTTATACCCAATAAATAATTCAAAATCCTATTTTAGAATAAAGTATATATAAATTTGTTTAATAACGAAATCATTAAATTATAAGTAACTGAAGTATATAAATATGTAAATCATTTTAAGTTTAATAGTTATTATTGTTTCTTGACTTTTTGAATTATATAAAAGTTAAAAGTGATTAAATATAATTTAATAAATAATAATATAAAGACCTTATAAATTTGTTTGTTTTTGAATGGTAGTTGGGACTTAATGGGCCGTTATCAAAATAAGAACGAACGTTAACAAAGTAAGATGGATGCGGTATCAAAGTAAGAACGAACGGTAACAAAATAAGACAAGTATGGTATCAAAGTAAGAACGAACGGTAACAACAAAATATGATGGGTACGGTATCAAAACAAATCCGATTGGTAATAAAATGATACCGAGTTGTTCTTAAAAGATTGATACCAACTGTTATCAAAGTAAGCACAAACGGGCTTAACTCAATTTTAGCAACAAATGGTATCAATTTCGGTATTATATTACCCATTTTTCCCTCTGTGTAATATATGTAAAAGTACGTCAATAGAACAAGGGGAGGTACCTTGAACGTAGCAAGAAGAAAGCTGGTGATCATCAAAGACCTACTACAATTGGAAGAGAACGCTGAAGCCCAACAAAGATTGAAGGATGAAATAAAAAGAGAAAAATTAAAAATCAAACAAGAAAGGAAAAGACAAAAGAGATTAAAAAAATTAAATAAATGTAATACTTATAAAAATAAACGAGTGTAAAATATTTCCTACATGAATTATATAAATGTAATTTTTATTAAAATAAAAGAGTATAAAATATTTTCTACACAAATGAATTTTTTTTTAAATTTTTAACAATTAGAAAACCTCAAAGTAAAACTCCTGGTAGCGTCTGTCGTGCAAATATGTCTTATGTTAACCACACTACGTAAAATTGCACCGACGACGACGACAACAAACGTCGGCAGAGGGGCAGCGCAGCAATTTTTCAATTCATGGCTAAGCTTAATCATGGCCTACGGCCGATTATTATTACCATGCATATTTCACGTGATTTCTAATGGAAAATTTTTAACATTTATAAAAAAAAATATCAATATAACTAGATGCATATTTAAAAATGATTTAAATGTCTGAAGACAGTTATAGTGATCAGTGTTCATATACATACTCCCCACAAAGTAAATTAGAAGATGAGAAAAGTAACTATGAGAGAGCCGTTGGTGTTAAGCGACGACTCAATAAGTGGGTCAGAGATGGAAGCTATGACTCTTCCGAGTAAAGATCCAGTAAAAAATCAAGATATCATTCCGAATACACAGATGGTGGAAACAGCAATAGAGAAGGAGAAAGCTGTAATGGAGAAGACCAAGAAGAAGAGGAAAACGAAGACAGAAGATCAAGCTATGGAAACTCTCAAGAAGAAAAAAAATCAATGTAGAGGAGGAAATGAGGAAAGCCAGCATAATGATAGGCGAAGTAACACACATTTCTCTCCTGTCTTTAATATTGATAATATGGACGAAATAATTTTTGTTGGAGATCAATACGACTATAGAGACTTTGATTTGTCTCTCTTTGAAGGAGAAGCAATACGAGGCGAAGAAGTTCCTACATATATTGATGGACTCCCTTCAAGCAGCACAGAAAATAAGAATTAGGGAAGTGTTCACTCAAAGTTTTAGTGAGTATCCTCTTATTAAACAGCGAGTGGTCCACGATATATTTGGAGCAGAAGATGACCATAGAAACTTCAGACTGGATTACGACAAAATATGCAGAAAATTTTATGGGGCCATCCTCATCATCTCGCATCACGGAAACCACATCCACGTCGTCCACGATTGCACCTATTCTAACAACTCCTGTCGATGTGCCTTTATCCAATATTTACCCAGACAAGTCAATAGAAGATATTCTCGTAGTCTTTCCAAGTTGGAAATTCACGATCCAACACTGGATTAATTTGTCAATCTATCTCCAGAAGGATTCCAGGAAATATCTCTACTATAACATCGCCAGGAGAACGTGGTTACCAAGTAGTGAAACTAGATGTTTACGATTTCTCGAAAAAGCCGAAGACCGATTGGTGGAAGAAAGCGAATTATCGTTCAACTTTTCTCATCTAATCACCTTTGGATCCCAATCATCAGTTGGTAATGAAACTATTATTGGCTGTGACCAATGAAATACAAAAGATATCAGGCGTAATAAGGGAGGAAAGGAGACAAAATAATAGATTTTTTTAAAGACCATCCTACTGCTCCTACACATCATTTATTAAATACTTCAATGTGGTTATCATCAGAATTTAAATTTTTTGATATAAATAGTACTCTAATAAAAAATTGTATTCGAATTATTAATAATTATATAAATAATTTAAGTTTTAAAGAATTATATATATATTTAAAATCAATTGAACCACAAAATTTAGTATTTAACGCTCCTGTTGGAAATTTATATAATTATTATTATAATATAAATGAATCAATTGAAATATTAGACGACTTACTAAAATTTCAATTTTATAACAATGATGAAAAAATTCTACAATTTTTAACTGATTTATATAATATTATCGATAAAAATATTCCTAAAAATACTATATTAATTTTATCTCCTCCCAATGCAGGTAAAAATTTCTTGTTTGATTGTTTTATTCACTTCTGTTTAAATTTTGGTCAAGTTGGTAATTTTAATAGATATTGTTCCTTCCCACTAATGGAATGTATTGATAAACGTATAATCTTATAGAAGCTTTAGCAACGGAAAATGTTATTTGGAGGAGATAGTGTAGCAGCTAAAGTAAAATATTCTAATGATGCAGTTATAATGAGAACACCAATTATTGTTTTATCAAATAATGATGTATTTCCTACACAGGTCTTCAAAATGAAAAAAAAAAAATTGTTTGTGCCTTGAGTTTTGCAGCTGATTTTATTTGTACTTTTAACGCTGATTTCAAAACTGAAAACCATTTTTCCCTAACAGCTCTAGTTATCGAGTTACAAAAATATTCAATTTACCCTACTATTTAGTTAAAAAAATTCATATAGTCATATAATGAAATATGAATACTTCCTATATTGTGGCGTTGTGTGTTTGTTGATTCTCCCTGTCTTGCTTTAAACAGCAAGACGTCAGCGTCAGCAAACAAAATCATTTATGATGTGCTGGCAAATTCACATGCTTTACATTAAGACACAAATCGTGTGAATTTGCATCATCAGCAGAAAATATAAATTTTAGCAAGTAAGAAATCCATTGTTAGTTTTTAAGAGTTTCAGTTAATAAAGTTTCGTCAAACAGAAAAGTATTCTCTGTCTTTTATTACGGTCCATCAGCATAATTGGCGACGAGGATAAAAAGAAAAAGACTAAACAAATGACAAAGAACAATTCTTATTATAACGTATAGTGGAACATTAATGTGCAAATAAGAACAAGTAATGTAGGAAGCTTGTTCTCTTAAGAACCATTTTTAAACTAAAATTGTAAACAAACATATGTTATATAATGTTAAGAAAGTTTTAAATATTGAACCACCACCACAAATCCAACAGAGACTGTTGAATCTAGGGATTCAACAAACAAACAAAACGTATGTAGTATGTTGCCAACATTGTAATTATATAAATGTCATTTCCAGAAAGAAAGACCATGTCGCAAATTGCTTTAAAAAAAGTCTTCTCTGCTTTGAACTTTGTTCCTAAAAATGAAACCAGAGGCAGAAAGCGTGCAACAAGCGATAGGTGGGACAAAAGTCTTCTACGACTTGCTAAGAAACAACCATTTTTCTCATCAAGAAACCTAAAAAATGAGATGGAAGCACCAGTGAGTAGCAGAACAGTGCAAAATATACTTTTGGAGCAAAGGTTGAAAGCACGCAGTGCCAGAAAAGTACCCCTCTTGAACAAAAAAAAATATAAAAAAACTTCTAGACTTTGATCGTAAGCATTTATTACGAAAAAACTGGGAAAACGTGCTGTAGTCAGACGAAACAAAGATAAATTTATTTGGATCCGATGGGAAACATTATGTTAGGCGCCCAGACAATAAGGTATATGATCCAAAATACACCAAGAAACCCGTAAAACACGGCGGTGGATCCATCATGATATGGGGGTGTTTCCCCTCTTCTGGTGTCGGTCCAACATATTGGATTAAGAACAAAATGTGCGCCCCGGACTACGTAAATATATTGCAAAGCATAATGCTTCCATTTTCTGAGAAAGAGATGCCCTTGAGATGGGAGTTTAAGCAGGACAATGATCCGAAACACTCCTCAAAATTGGCAAAAGACTGGTTTGCTTTCAACAAGGTACCTCTTATGGATTAGCCTTTGCAGTCACCGGATCTAAACCCAATAGAACACCTTTGGGGAGTGCTCAAGAGGAAACTGGAGGGTTTCAGTCCGAAAAGGACGAATTGTGGGAAAAAATTTAGGAAGAGTGGTTTTCCATTGACAAGGACGTTTGCAAAAAAATTGTTTGATTCCATGAGTCGCAGATGCAATGAAGTTGTAAAAAACAAAGGTGGAGCAACAAAATATTAAAATAAAATAATTTTTTAACAAAAAATTGAAAGATAAGCCTCTAAAAATTTAATCTTTTTACGCGTTTCTATTATTTTTTCCAGTAAAAATAATGACATTTTACATTGTTAGTCAAGTTAACAATACCAACCAGCCATAAAACTGCTGAGTGCACGGGAACCGCTGCAAAGCAGCAGTTTGTAGATCAAATTGCAACGTGCGAAATGTCTGAGTTCGCATTTATACAAACACGCGCAGACGTAACCTGATACCACATTAAGTTGTGAAATAAGTTAGTCAGCGGTTTCCACGATTTGTGTGCGTCGAAACAACGTGACAAGCAGCAGAGCAGAAGGTATGATATGCGGTTGAAAACAACAAGGCAGTTAGTCTTAGCCACGGAGCCGTCTATAGCAGTAGCGCGAACGCAATAAGTTCTAGTTTTAAATAGTGATTGTTAATTCTAATTTTCAACAATTATTGTCAATAAACTCATTTTTTAAAAGCAAAAAATTCCAAGTGTCTTTTAATGAAAATCGATTGGACCGTTGTTGAGGTCCAATCATAAATTTTTTTAAGTGTTCGAAATAAAAAATTGTTAACTGTCATATAATGTATTAAAATACAAATGAAAAGAGCAATGATTATGTTTTTTATATTGTATGTCTTACAAATAAAAGAGCATATAAATTTTTTTAACAAAACAAAACTTGACTAATATACTTAAAAGAATTTGAAAAAGAGCACTCGTTTCTATTATTTTTTCCAACACTGTAAATTGTAAGAAAAAGAAGTATTACTTAACATCTTCTTAATTTAAATGTAACGGCCACTGGTAATCACCAAAACATACTAATGCGTATGTGCGGGAAATTTGTGGATGGTTACAGAAATGATAATTAGATGACACTAATGTTGGTGCACACATCGTTGTGGGCTGTATGAAACTATCTCGAATTAGGATGTATTAAAGACTATCTATAAGGGTACCAGCGGTCACAAAGCTACCCAGAGATCGATTGTTTAAGCTACGAAATTATATGCACTTTGTTAACAACTTGGCAGTAATTGAGAAAGAGAAAAACAGGCTATGGAAAGTGAAACCAGCAATTGATATAGTTCTAAAAACGTGTAAATCTCTTTCAAAGCCGCAAAAATTAAGCGTGGATGATCAAATGATTCCATTTACTGGAACAACACAGTTGAAACAATATGTCAAAGGAAAACCGCATCCAGTTGGACTAAAAAACTATGTTTTGGCTTCCCCAGACGGTCTTCTGCTAGACTTTTTTATTTATCAGGGAGCAAAAACAAGGCCCAACGGAAAACTAAGCCCGACTTTAGGCATTGGTGGTACAGTAGTGGAAAAACTTACCGAAAATGTCTCCCCGGGAAGCGAGTTGTTAATGGATCGGTATTTCACTTCCAGCAATTTGCTACAATTCCTTTTAGAGAAAGATATATATGCCACAGGCACCATACAACAGAACAGATTGCCTAAAGAACTGCGATCAAAGCTATCCACGAACAAAGTCCTTCATAAAAAGGAGGTAGTTTTGACGAATTCGTAAGGCAAGATGATAAAATATCTGTTATCAAGTGGATGGACAACAAGTCAGTTTATTTAGCCACTACTACGGTTGGATCGCAACCGATCAAAACTGTTCGAAGATGAAATAAGGGACAAAAAAGGACATAGATGTTATTTGCCCGCATATTATTAAAAGATACAATACATCAATGGGAAGTGTTGACCTAGCAGATAGGCTAATATCTTACTACCGCATTGCGATTTGCACAAAAAAGTGGCCTTTAAAAAAAGTGTTTTGGCACTTGGTTGACTTAGCTATTTCGAATTGTTGGATAACTTATAAAAAGGATAGACTTGCTTGTGGTGCTAACAAAAAGGAACTAATGGATTTATTAAAGTTTAAACTATATGTATATTGGGGAATGTTTTTCTGCTTGCAGTACTACTACGAAAGCAACTAATTTCCTTCGCGATGCTAATACCAGTCCATGCAAAGATCACGAATATCCAAAAAAGAAGCCTTAGTTGCCAAATTTCCTTCCACCGAGGGATGTTCGACTTTCTGAAACTAGACATTCACCTGTATGCGGAGTCGAAGCTAAAAATAAATACATGAGATGCCGCAAAGAGGGCTGCCAGCAAAAAACGCGATTTAAATAATCTTCTTGTAATGTATTTCTCTGCATTGCCAAAGAAAGACAATGTTTTTTTGAATTTCATTCTTAAATTATTATATGAACTGATATTTCTTTATTTTTAATTATTTTTTGTTGATTTGTAATGAAAAAAATTAAAAATTATTATTTTATTGTTCTAATAAACTAATCTTGATTAAAATGAATATTTAACTTTACACATTCCAAATGTCCAGCTGGCTGCACCTGTCATATATCCGTAATCTTGTACTTGACAAGCAAAAATTTTGTTCAGGGAAATAAGATTTTACCAGTTTTTCTTTAGGCGAACGCTTCGGGGACTGAGTAGGCTATTAACAGTCGACCAGCACAGCCAGTTGCAATCAGTATAACAGTAGAGCTTGTTAAGTGTGTATCAAATTGAGTTTGATAAAAAAGATGTATAACAATAAGTGAAATAATAAAGAAAGTAAATTTAAGTAATATTCGAGTGTCTAAACACATAGAGTGCTCTTACTTTTATAGTAAATTTCAAGTGTTATTATTTGCAATATAAAAGAGCCCCAGTTTATTTAAAGGAAATAATCCAACGTTTATAAATTGCATAAACGTAACAATATCTTGAATTGTCTTAATTAATTAATTACTTAATAAGTGTGATAATAATAATAAAACATATTGTTTTATAGTAAAACAATTATTTTTATTACGTTTTTTTTTTCTTCTTGATATAAATTTGATGAAAAAGAAGTGTAAGTATTATAACAGTAAGAAATTATATAACAATCCCAGTTAAAGGGGTATACTCTATCTAGCGATCTTATAGGATTAAAAAGTAAGGATAAGTTATTTTTCCCATATATTACTTAACATCACCAAGCATACTGGTGCGTATGTGCGAGATATTTGTGGAAGGTTACAGAAGTCACAAATAAATGACACTGCTACTATAAATAGTCGACCAGCTCAGCCAGTTGCAATTAGTATAACAGTAGAACTTGTTAAGCGTGTATCAAGTTGAGTTTGATAAAAAAGGTGTATACCAATAAGTGAATAATACACTTAAGTAATATTCGAGTGTCTAAATTAATACTTTTATAGAAAATTTTAAGTGTTATTATTTGCAATATAAAAGAATACCGGTTTATTTAAAGGAAATAAACCAACGCTTATAAAACGTATAAACGTAACAATATTTTTAATTGTCTAAATTTATTAATTATTTATTTAGTGTGATAATAATAAAACATAAGGTTTGACGTAAGAAATTAATTTATTTATTCCATCAGGCGATCATAAAGGGTGTTTTTTTTTTTGCTAGATAGAACTTTAAATTGTAAAAAGTAACACAAAAAATTTAATTTTGATGAAATATTTTTTTTTATCGTTTCAGTATACTCTGACAAATCATCATGAATAGACTCACGCTTGAACAACGCTACGAAATTATCCAAATTTACTTTGAAAATCAGTCGTCGATTTGCGCAACTTATAGACGACTTCGTCATTTTTATGGCGTACATAATCGTCCATCTGAACAAGCCATTCGTCGAACTGTGGATAGATTTCGTACCACATACTCTCTAGAGGATGCAATAACACCAACACGTCGAAGGAATGTGCGTACTGAAGAGAATATCGCCGCTGTAAACGAAAGTGTGGAAAGTGTAGTTAACAGTATAGACGCTGTCAACGACACCAATTTGGCAGCGTAATCTTTTATGTATTTTTCATTCTCACACGCGTATGCGTTCTAGTTGCAAATTGATTCTTGCATTAATTACCTGGGAAACTAAATATGCTGGATCAGCGCTGCGAATTTCCTAGAACAGTGTCCTCATAAAGAGAATCATAGCATTAATAAGGCAATGGTTCCATATTTTGGTCATCACGGATGCAAACAATTTATTCGAGGTAAGCCTATTAGATACGGTTACAAATTATGGGTTGGTGCAACATCAGGCGGTTACATAGCATTATTCGAACGATATCAAGGAGCATCAACATTTACAGATGCCCGATATACTCAGCTCGGTCTCGGCGCAAGTGTGGTGCTAACTTATGCTGACCAATTAGCCTCTTTGGGATATGGCACAAACTATCATTTGTTTATAGACAATTTTTTTCACTGGTTTGCCTCTAGTCCACGCACTCACAGAGAGGGGTTTTCGTATAACTGGAACTATACGAGAAAATAGGACCGGTAAATGCCCTTTATTAGGCAACAAAGAATTAAAAATTAAAGAGAGAGGTTTTTGCGATTATCGCTTATCTGACGGTATAATAATTTGCAAGTGGCACGATAATAGTATCGTGTCAGTATGCTCAAATGCCTGTGGTGTAAATCCTCTTCATAAAACTGAACGCTATTCTCGTAAAAAAAAAAAAAAAAATACTAGTGTCTCAACCTCATCTCATTGAACAATACAACAAGAATATGGGTGGAGTAGATCTCTCGTACCAGAATATATCGGCATTACGAACAAGCATTTAAGGAAAAAAGTGGTACGTGCCTTTGATTCTCCACTGCATTGACATATTCGTACAAAATGCGTGGTTGCTTTGCAGACAGAATGGCGGCAACATGGACTTACTGAGTTTCCGACATCGCATTGCAAATGCCATTATTGAGACTAATAAACAACGCGAAACCCCCGCTCCTAGCCGCCCATCTTCCATAACATCCGACTCCCGATATGACGGAAAGGAACATTATATAACAAAACAGGAGAAGCGAACCAGGTGTGGACAATGCCATAAACAATGCCCTACAAGATGCATTGAGTGCGACATTGGTGTCCACGAAGAATGTTTTCTTGTATATCATAAAAAATAATTAAAAACACAATTTTAACGCCAATGTTTTTTATCCACAGAAAATGTAATATCATAAAAAAAAAACAAATAAAAACTTAATATAAAAATTTTTAATTTTTTGTAAGCGTATAGCCCTACTGTTCACAAGATATTTTTAAAATAATTTTTACATTACCTTAATTAGAATTACTAAAAAAAAATTACTTTTTTAACAAAAATAGTTATAGGTCTATATGGGTTAAGAATAGCAAAAAGTATAAAATATACTGTAAACTTTTGCTAGACAGTTCATAAGAAAACTCAATGACATATAGTTGATAAGGAAACTCAATAATAGAGTTCATAAGAAAACTCATTGTTTTTTTAGTATTAAAATAATATTAAATAAAGAACACTTAAAGGTACGGCTAGTATCTTGAAGTTATTATTTTTTAAGAAACTAATATATAAACTAATAAAAATAAATACTTTAAAATCTATTGAATCATCATCATTTATTTAAAACACAAAAACCTTTTTCTTGGAAAATAAACTTTTCCGTTACTTGGCGATCCTGCCAGTTTTAAAACAGCAGGATAATACGCTAAGATTTTAAATCCCTGACAGACCAAACAAAAACGCTCAGTCAGTGGCCAACTAATGGGAAGGCAAGGGCCACAACCGTTTTCAATAGAGGAATATCGGGCTAGACAAAAGCCCCAACAAAAACCTCAAACCAAGAAGGAGGAAATACCCAAGTGATTTAGAAATCACTCAATACTAGACTAGAAAAGAATTTCCGATTCGAAAAGAAATTCTTATTATATAGTACTTTCGAAACGTCTGCACAGTTGTATATAAAATTTTAAGGGAAAAACGAAATGATGCCAAGTTTTAATATGTAAAAACTTGGCAGCATTTTGCATAGTTTTGTTCAAATGTCAAAATTGACTACAAAAATTTTAAAAATATACAAAGAAACAAAAAATATATACATATAAATAAAAACGTAAAAATTGATTGTTTTTTGTTGTGGGAAAGTGATGAAGAAGATGTTGTTCCAGAAAGAGTTCAAAGAAAGTATATAAGAGATACATCGAATATTATGTAACTCACTGAAAATTCGTAAGTAATTTAATTTAAACAGAGAAGCGCGTATAAACATTTTATTAAATAAAGAAAAATACTTTCAGGTTCGTGAAAAATTTTCGGCTTAGTAAAAACGCATTTATGTACGTACTGAATTCCATCAGCAGTGATTTAAAAGCACCACAAAGATCTACTGCCGTCCCTCCTATTTTAAAATTGGCAGCCACCTTGAAATTTCTTGCTCAAGGTGGTTATCAACATCAGATTGGCCAAGACCAAATAAAAACATTTATTGAAAGAGTAAAATAATAATAATTCAGTGAAACTAATAGCTACATATGTGAGAAAACTAAAAAACAAAATAATATAAGTTAACAACAGTACTGACACTGCCAACGGAATGTATTTGGCAGAGTCAGCATAATCACACGTTGGCAAATTATTACACGCGCCGAACTATTGCACACGCATCCGGCCTAAATACACCTTCCTGCAGTCTCAGCATTTTCCCACACAAGTGCACATGCAGGCGCAACGTGATTACCTTATGTGTGAAGGTTTGCAGTCAACAAGTTAATTTAGAAAAGTCAGTCTTAGTTGCGTTCCGGATGAATAGAGTCGTTTATTAAAATTAATAAATTGTCATATGAATTGTTAATAAGTAAATTAAATTAATACTTGTGAATAAATAAATTAAATTGATACTTGTGAATAAATAAATTAAATTGTGTAATACTATACAGTGTTTTAGTTCAGGCACAGTTGAGTGCCTTGGTGAATTTTTTTTATTAATCAACCTGGAAAATCCTTAACTTATAATAAAAGACACATAAAAACTAATAATATAAACATAAAAATTCATAAAAGAAGAATAAAACATAAAAATTCATAAAAAACATAGCAAAACCTCAAACATTTCTTTTGCTCTCTAATTCAAATATTTTTCTTTTTAGTTCAAGCTTTTCAATTTTGCATTACGTTCCTTCCAATTCATTTTTCTTCATAAAGTCATACTTTTCTCTTTTATACACCTTTTTTAAAAGATTCCCTTTTAACATGTTCAAAATCAAAGCAATTAAATCCATTTTTTTATTATTCAAATATAAAATTCATATACTTATATTAAAAGTTTTTATTTAACTTTTGTATATAAAATAATAATATGCACATGAATTTCCGCAAACAAAATGGCATTCGAAAGAAATCCGTACGTTACTAACACTTTTGACTTTTGCTTTCGTACTACGTAGTTGCATTTTCGAAAGGTATTTTTTGTTTTCCGAAAGGGGGTAGAAAAAATCCCAAAATGTACGTACGTTCGAAAATAAATAACTGAAAATCGTACTACATAATACAAATTTATACGAATTCGTATTTTTTTCGATTCGGGTCGAATTACATAATAACCCCCCAGGCTTACTGGTACCAAAAAAATCACTTTCCAGTTCAAGCAATAAAAGATGGAGACTCGCTATTGATTATAGACAAATCAATAAAAAATGTATGGCAGATAAATTTCCATTACCTAGAATTGACGATATCCGTGCCTGGGTTTACGGTATTTTTTCTGGAAAAATTTGGCCCACATCTGGTAGCTGAATACCTATACCACGTTTTTGAACTATAGAGGGGAAGTTGTCAGTTAAATGGACAACATATGGCTTTAAGTTAGAACCTGAAACAATTACACCCTTAGATTTTCTCCAAGTTACAACAGAAAAAACCGCTCGTGTAGTCAGCGTTCAACAACCAGCAGCCCAAGCTTATGACTCTGATCTATATCTTCTTATAATGATTATGGGGCTGTATCGCTACTCTCGCGCCCACGAACAGCAAAAGGCAAACCTCGCAATGAAAATCCAAGAAATAGTGGGATCAACCATACCGGATCCCAACTTCATGACAAACGTTGAAGCGGGTTCCATCAATGGCACTCTGTTAGTTAAATCCCGACCTTTGACATTTTGGCCAGCGCATATGTTTTGATATGATATGTTTTTAGAGCGCTTTAATAACCACCTATATACAAAAGCCCGTATCGGGACAATATTACTTAGATATCAAGGGTGTTCAGCTGTAGCTAACTTGACTTATTTTAATCGACTCCTTGGAGTACCAACAAATATTGGTTCCCTCCCTTGGGTATTCTCAAAAATCGTTTATAATGAACTGGAAAAAATGTATGTATTCTCGTCCAGAGGATGAAGTAACTGAAGAACATTCATAGTTCGCAGACATGATGGGTATGCGGCTATCGGATTGTAGTCCGTATTCGGCAGCAAACAGCCCTTCTGTCCACCTTTCACTCATGCGTTAGGGACACTATTTGGATCCCCGAGATCATGCATCGCTTAAAGAATATAGCTTTGAATGTTGGACTCATTTATCAAATCATAGTTATTTTATTGTAAAATTAAATTTTTTAATAAATTTATCAAACAATAAAAAAATAAATACTGCAACTAAAACACCAATTACTACTACTACTAACCATTGTCTTGAGTGCTAAAATATGAGTTGTTCATTAGCTGTATTACGTGTTATCCAAGAACTACAACATCATTTCGAAAACTCCGCTGCTATTAATTGAAATATGGATAACGACAAAGCTGTGCAGGAGGAATCACTTTGCGGTTTGAAAAATACTGGATCAAACCAAACTGGGAAAACCTCCATGTCGTCGACAATTGCAACGTCTACAATTCTCAATGTATATGTGCTATCTTGCATGGACTCCCTGTTAAATCCCGGCGTGGGAGCAGGTATTACATCTGGGTTACGGAACTTACAAGAAAATACATCGAACATCTCTTAAACTTGCACTGTAATGACAATTCTTAAACACCTATTAATTGCAAAGACAAGGTTTATAAGATAAGACCTGTAATAGACAAGCTAAACCGAGTATTTAATGAGTGATATCATGGAACTAGAGAACTGAGTGTAGATGAATCTATGATGAAATTCAAGGGTAGGTCTGTACTCAAACAATACCTACCCATGAAACCTAAAAAAAGAGGGTACAAGTTATGGACGATGAAATTAGCGCAGTTTTCTGAATATACTTTGGGGGAGAGAGTAGCATTGGAGTTGACTGAACAAGAATGGGGAAAAGAAAAAGTTATATATTTAGACAATTTTTTCTCCTCTGTTTGCTTACTCAAAAAGTTAAAAATAATTCAGTCTAGCCGTAAGGGTATACCCAATAACATGGTAATGGACTCCAAATTAAAAAGAGGAGGTTATGACTACAGATTTTTAGATCTCAGTATTGGCTACTAGAAGTAGAAAGATAAGAAAATAGTTCATTTTGTTTACAATTTTCATGGCAACGAAAAGATAAGAATTGAATCGAGTCTACAGTTATTTGTCCTAGATCTGTTAAGGATTATAACTCAAATATGGGAGGTGTTGACACCGCTGAGCGATCGAATGCACTCTATTGCGTTGACCGTGAATCCCCTAAATTTTAGCATACGTTATTTTGGGGTGTGCTAGATTTCGCTTTTGTAAATGCATATGTTGTACATGGACTAATAATTGAAAAATCTAGATTTTAGAAGCTCTGTAGGCCCAAGGCTTATTGACTGTGAAAGATCTGAAGAAGAAAAAGCGGACAATGTTTCAAGTTCTTGTTCAAACGAAAGGCGCAAAATACGCTTCTCCACATTAAAAGATGTTAGGCTTGCTAACGGAGGCGTTCATTTGCCAGAGTTAGTGGAAAGAAGAGGGAGATGTGAGGGGTATGTAGCATGAAGAAGGTACACTTGAAGACTCATTTTAAGTGCTCTCACTGTAATGTTTTTTTTATGCATGAACGAAAAGAAAAACTGTTATTCTAAATACCACAAGGCAAATAATTAACGTTTTTTTTTAATAATTCTTGTATTTAATTTTTTTCATTTGTGACACTAATAGACTGACGGTACCTCTAAGTTTATGTCTTAAAAGTAGTACTAAGGGCCAAAATAAAAATTTTAAAATTACAATAATTAGTTTCATTTATAATGTGCTTACATACTAATAAAGGTAAATCAATATTTTTTTTTACTTTATAACATAGCCGGTAGGAAAGGGCTAGACAAACGCCTGAAGTGGCGCGAGACTTAGTGTAGGAATTGATGCCTATAGGTAGCCATGAAATCACTGGAAAGCGAATGGGGTCGAAAAGGGACCGGAATAGTAGTAGACTGCTTCGGTATTCCCCCAACACACACACACATATATATCTCATTTCGCACGAACTACTCGCTCTCACATTAAGAGAGAGTGGGATCGCGACGACTTAGTTGAACTCTAAAAAAACACAACTAGAAGTGCAGCGATGGTCGTCAAACGAAGTGGTAAAAGTAATAACAATAACAAACAATATCAAAAAAACCCAAAGACTTATTTGTTTCTTTTTTTAAACGATACTATATTCCAACATGGAGGGTAGCCCGGGATTGTTGTATAAAGCGGTTAATACATACAAAATTTACGGCTTTTGTGACACAAAATGGTCAATATAAATTACAGTTTGTGCCGTTTTTTTTTCAAATACTCAAAGCCTTAATAGCTCCACAATTTTACAGTCGTGTAAATTTTAGCTTTTTACACGGTTTTATATACGGTTTTAACATTTAGAGAAAAAATCATTTATAACGTACAAATTTACCAAGAGAGAAAGAGACAAATATATATGTATATGTAATATTTTTTTTAGTTCTAAAAATTGTTCGATTGGTTTGGTATTGTGTTAACAGATATACATCACAAAGTAAAAAATATTTTTTTATACATTTTTATATATTTCTTTCTGTTGAAGTGACTTCAACCCTTTTTTTATGTAAATATTTATTTTTTTCTCATATTTTTCTTTCTGTGTAGTATTTTTACTTTTGTTTGTCCGCTATTGGAATAAGTAATTTGGTTAAAAGTTATTCTGCCGTAACAACGTAAAAGGTAAAATGTACGTATGCGTACATATCAGTGCATTCAAAACTTCATAGAAATTGCTAAGTCAATGATCATTCATTGTATAAAAGTAAAAGCATCAACTATCCTATTCGCACAATTGTTATATTCACAATTATAAACGCAAGAACAAAAAACATTTAAATAAGACAACAATATACACATATCTACATAAGGTAACATCACAAAAGTTTCACCCTGTTGACAAATTTAAAGAAGTTAATCTTCTTATAATTAATCAATAAATATGGACATTTTTAATTTTGAAAATTTGCCTATTGATGAAGAATTATGTTGTCCTAAACTTACTCCAGAATTATTTTCTCGATTAACTTTAATGCCGGAAAATTATAATCCCATTTCAAAAGAAAAAATTTGTGTAAATCCAATAGCAGTAGAATTAATTGATAGACAATATATTTGTTTAGAAGATAAACAATTGATACAAATAAGCCTTGGAACAGAATTGACTTCTTTCATAAAATTCCCAATGATCAGAAGAAATTGGCATTTTTATTGCAAGCTAGAATCGTAATGGTGGAGGGACAACCTTCTCATACAAAAATAGTTATTAAGAAAGAAAACTGAGCTTTTATTTTAAGCTTATTTACTGTTTACCCTGAATTTGGACCTATCTATCATAAATTATTAAAAGATCTTGACAATAGACTGTTGGCTACTGTTGATGCTCTTAATGAAACTCGTAATCTTGTTCCAAAGGGATTTACTGAATTTGATGTCGGTATTACTGCTCATTTATTGGTTATTTTAATGTCAAAAACATTCAATTCTCCTGATATAAATAAAGCAGATTATATCTCCCGTTATATGACTAATAGATTGAGGGCAGCTCAATATACAGTGGGAGACCCTAGTACTATATGGATAATTGACCCAAATGGTGTAAATGAAATGTATAACAAAATTAAAGAAAACCATTTTTGATCTATTATTTGCTTTAAGGAACAAATATGGAGAAATGAGTGCTGCTTTGATGTTGATGGCAGAATCTTCAATGATAACCCTCTCTTGTATGAAACAATTTATAAACTCTCCTATTAAATGTCAAGCTCATATGTACACTGAAGTTTGGAGAGAGATAAAATTGTTCCTTAGTACTGTTACAAACATGAAAGAGAAAATGGGACAATTATGGCCTTATTACCGAGTTCGGACACCTCAAGATACTAATTTATCAGCAACTAAGTTTCCCAATTTATCCAAAGCTGCAATCATCTTTACTAAAACATTCATTAATCAATCTGAATCTTTTAAAAGAGTAGTGGAACACACTAAGCCTGTCGCTTCTGGATTGATTGAAGCTGCAAAAAAGACATTAAGTAATGAATATCTTAATCAAGATCAAGCACAAGATCCTTTTGAATCATTAACAGAAGAAGAAAAAGCAATTACGACACGTATGGGAATCGCTATAAATAAATGGAGAGCACCTTCATCATTAAACGCAAGATTAGGATTAAGTTCAGCTGGGCAAGATGCAGTGGATTTAAATCAGTTGGCATTAGCCAACTAATTAGAATTAGGTTGTCCTAAACTTACTCCTGAATTATTTTCTCGATTAACTTTAATACCGGAAAATTATAATCCCATTTCAAAAGAAAAAATTTGTGTAAATCCAATAGCAGTAGAACTAATTGATAGACAATATATTTGTTTAGAAGATAAACAATTGATACAAAAAAGCCTTGGAACAGAATTGACTTCTTTCATAAAATTCCCAATGATCAGAAGAAATTGGCATTTTTATAGCAAGCTAGAATCGTAATGGTGGAGGGACAACCTTCTCATACAAAAATAGTTATTAAAAAAGAAAACTGAGCTTTTATTTTAAGCTTATTTACTGTTTACCCTGAATTTGGACCTATCTATCATAAATTTTTAAAAGATCTTGACAATGGACTGTTGGCTACTGTTGATGCTCTTAATGAAACTCGTAATCTTGTTCTAAAGGGATTTACTGAATTTGATGTCGGTATTACTGCTCATTTATTGGTTATTTTAATGTCAAAAACATTCAATTCTCCTGATATAAATAAAGCAGATTATATCTCCCGTTATATGACTAATAGATTGAGGGCAGCTCAATATACAGTGGGAGACCCTAGTGCTATATGGATAATTGACCAAAATGGTGTAAATGAAATGTATAACAAAATTAAAGAAAACCAATTTTGATCTATTATTTGCTTTAAGGAACAAATATGGAGAAATGAGTGCTGCTTTGATGTTGATGGCAGAATCTTCGATGATAACTCTCTCTTGAATGAAACAATTTATAAACTCTCCTATTAAATGTCAAGCTCATATGTACACTGAAGTTTGGAGAGAGATAAAATTGTTCCTTAGTACTGTTACAAACATGAAAGAGAAAATGGGACAATTATGGCCTTATTACCGAGTTCGGACACCTTGTAGCGAGACTGACACCATGCACTGCAGGGTAATCTAAATGCAATCACTCGCGTACTGCAGGATTGCCCAAATTATAAGTACTTGTGTACTGTGAACCATGTGTGGGAAATATACTGAAATAGTATCCGCACTTAAAGGGGATCATATTGCTTGTGTTTGTTTTGACTGGTCAACTACACATAATTATAAACGGTACTTGACTATGGGTAACACACACACACATGTGCAGCAATACAGTTTGAATACAATGCATGGCGCAGTGTCGGCGCGCTTCAAATTTCTTTTATAATTTTGGAAATTCCCACGACGTATCAGTGTGGGACTTACGGCTTTATTCTAAGTACTAACACATATTAAATTAATAATATTTAAGAACTAAACTAAGTACTAACCAACACCATTGGATTACTAGATAGTGTTTAAGATTCTCAATGTTAGTATATAAGCAACGAATATTTTTAAGAACATGATTATTATTAAATTCACTAATAAACTATCCATTGCTTGAGCCAGCTAGACTGGCTCGAGGGAAGTTTTATTAAATTAAATAAATACATAAGTTAAAAAAACAACCAACAATTTGAACTTCTTATTATTCGTAAACAAAAAACATATTTCTTATTTTACAACCTCAAGATACTAATTTATCAGCAACTAAGTTTCCCAATTTATCCAAAGCTGCAATCATCTTTACTAAAACATTCATTAATCAATCTGAATCTTTTAAAAGAGTAGTGGAACACACTAAGCCTGTCGCTTCTGGATTGATTGCAGCTGCAAAAAAGAAATTAAGTAATGAATATCTTCTTCAAGATCAAGCACAAGATCCTTTTGAATCATTAACAGAAGAAGAAAAAGCAATTACGACACGTATGGGAATCGATATAAATAAATGGAGAGCACCTTCATCATTAAACGCAAGATTAGGATTAAGTTCAGCTGGGCAAGATGCAGTGGATTTAAATCAGATGGCATTAGCCAACTAATTAGAATTAGGTTGTCCTAAACTTACTCCTGAATTATTTTCTCGATTAACTTTAATACCGGAAAATTATAATCCCATTTCAAAAGAAAAAATTTGTGTAAATCCAATAGCAGTAGAACTAATTGATAGACAATATATTTGTTTAGAAGATAAACAATTGATACAAATAAGCCTTGGAACAGAATTGACTTCTTTCATAAAATTCCCAATGATCAGAAGAAATTGGCATTTTTATTGCAAGCTAGAATCGTAATGGTGGAGGGACAACCTTCTCATACAAAAATAGTTATTAAGAAAGAAAACTGAGCTTTTATTTTAAGCTTATTTACTGTTTACCCTGAATTTGGACCTATCTATCATAAATTTTTAAAAGATCTTGACAATGGACTGTTGGCTACTGTTGATGCTCTTAATGAAACTCGTAATCTTGTTCCAAAGGGATTTACTTAAATTGATGTCGGTATTACTGCTCATTTATTGGTTATTTTAATGTCAAAAACATTCAATTCTCCTGATATAAATAAAGCAGATTATATCTCCCGTTATATGACTAATAGATTGAGGGCAGCTCAATATACAGTGGGAGACCCTAGTACTATATGGATAATTGACCCAAATGGTGTAAATGAAATGTATAACAAAATTAAAGAAAACCAGTTTTGATCTATTATTTGCTTTAAGGAACAAATATGGAGAAATGAGTGCTGCTTTGATGTTGATGGCAGAATCTTCAATGATAACCCTCTCTTGTATGAAACAATTTATAAACTCTCCTATTAAATGTCAAGCTCATATGTACACTGAAGTTTGGAGAGAGATAAAATTGTTCCTTAGTACTGTTACAAACATGAAAGAGAAAATGGGACAATTATGGCCTTATTACCGAGTTCGGACACCTCAAGATACTAATTTATCAGCAACTAAGTTTCCCAATTTATCCAAAGCTGCAATCATCTTTACTAAAACATTCATTAATCAATCTGAATCTTTTAAAAGAGTAGTGGAACACACTAAGCCTGTCGCTTCTGGATTGATTGAAGCTGCAAAAATGAAATTAAGTAATGAATATCTTCTTCAAGATCAAGCACAAGATCCTTTTGAATCATTAACAGAAGAAGAAAAGCAATTACGACACGTATGGGAATCGATATAAATAAATGGAGAGCACCTTCATCATTAAACGCAAGATTAGGATTAAGTTCAGCTGGGCAAGATGCAGTGGATTTAAATCAGTTGGCATTAGCCAACTAATTAGAATTAGGTTGTCCTAAACTTACTCCTGAATTATTTTCTCGATTAACTTTAATACCGGAAAATTATAATCCCATTTCAAAAGAAAAAATTTGTGTAAATCCAATAGCAGTAGAACTAACTGATAGACAATATATTTGTTTAGAAGATAAACAATTGATACAAATAAGCCTTGGAACAGAATTGACTTCTTTCATAAAATTCCCAATGATCAGAAGAAATTGGCATTTTTATTGCAAGCTAGAATCGTAATGGTGGAGGGACAACCTTCTCATACAAAAATAGTTATTAAGAAAGAAAACTGAGCTTTTATTTTAAGCTTATTTACTGTTTACCCTGAATTTGGACCTATCTATCATAAATTTTTAAAAGATCTTGACAATGGACTGTTGGCTACTGTTGATGCTCTTAATGAAACTCGTAATCTTGTTCTAAAGGGATTTACTGAATTTGATGTCGGTATTACTGCTCATTTATTGGTTATTTTAATGTCAAAAACATTCAATTCTTCTGATATAAATAAAGCAGATTATATCTCCCGTTATATGACTAATAGATTGAGGGCAGCTCAATATACAGTGGGAGACCCTAGTACTATATGGATAATTGACTCAAATGGTGTAAATGAAATGTATAACAAAATTAAAGAAAACCATTTTTGATCTATTATTTGCTTTAAGGAACAAATATGGAGAAATGAGTGCTGCTTTCATGTTGATGGCAGAATCTTCAATGATAACCCTCTCTTGTATGAAACAATTTATAAACTCTCCTATTAAATGTCAAGCTCATATGTACACTGAAGTTTGGAGAGAGATAAAATTGTTCCTTAGTACTGTTACAAACATGAAAGAGAAAATGGGACAATTATTGCCTTATTACCGAGTTCGGACACCTCAAGATACTAATTTATCAGCAACTAAGTTTCCCAATTTATCCAAAGCTGCAATCATCTTTACTAAAACATTCATTAATCAATCTGAATCTTTTAAAAGAGTAGTGGAACACACTAAGCCTGTCGCTTCTGGATTGATTGAAGCTGCAAAAAAGAAATTAAGTAATGAATATCTTCTTCAAGATCAAGCACAAGATCCTTTTGAATCATTAACAGAAGAAGAAAAAGCAATTACGACACGTATGGGAATCGATATAAATAAATGGAGAGCACCTTCATCATTAAACGCAAGATTAGGATTAAGTTCAGCTGGGCAAGATGCAGTGGATTTAAATCAGTTGGCATTAGCCAACTAATTAGAATTAGGTTGTCCTAAACTTACTCCTGAATTATTTTCTCGATTAACTTTAATACCGGAAAATTATAATCCCATTTCAAAAGAAAAAATTTGTGTAAATCCAATAGCAGTAGAACTAATTGATAGACAATATATTTGTTTAGAAGATAAACAATTGATACAAATAAGCCTTGGAACAGAATTGACTTCTTTCATAAAACCTAAATTTAATGTTCATGACAAAATCTTGATCAGATCAGATTCCAATGATCAGAAGAAATTGACATTTTTATTGCAAGCTAGAATCGTAATGGTGGAGGGAGAACCTTCTCATACAAAAATAGTTATTAAGAAAGAAAACTGAGCTTTTACTTTAAGCTTATTTACTGTTTACCCTGAATTTGAACCTATCTATCATAAATTTTTAAAAGATCTTGACAATGGACTGTTGGCTACTGCTGATGCTCTTAATGAAACTCGTAATCTTGTTCCAGGGGGATTTACTGAATTTGATGTCCGTATTACTGCTCATTTATTGGTTCTGTTAATGTCAAAAACATTAAATTCTCCTGATATAAATAAAGCAGATTATATCTCCCGTTATATGACTAATAGATTGAGGGCTATACAGTGGGAGACCCTAGTGCTATATGGATAATTGACCCAAATGGTGTAAATGAAATGTATAACAAAATTAAAGAAAACCATTTTTGATCTATTATTTGCTTTAAGGAACAAATATGGAGAAATGAGTGCTGCTTTGATGTTGATGGCAGAATCTTCAATGATAACCCTCTCTTGTATGAAACAATTTATAAACTCTCCTATTAAATGTCAAGCTCATATGTACACTGAAGTTTGGAGAGAGATAAAATTGTTCCTTAGTACTGTTACAAACATGAAAGAGAAAATGGGACAATTATGGCCTTATTACCGAGTTCGGACACCTCAAGATACTAATTTATCAGCAACTAAGTTTCCCAATTTATCCAAAGCTGCAATCATCTTTACTAAAACATTCATTAATCAATCTGAATCTTTTAAAAGAGTAGTGGAACACACTAAGCCTGTCGCTTCTGGATTGATTGAAGCTGCAAAAAAGAAATTAAGTAATGAATATCTTCTTCAAGATCAAGCACAAGATCCTTTTGAATCATTAACAGAAGAAGAAAGAGCAATTACGACACGTATGGGAATCGATATAAATAAATGGAGAGCACCTTCATCATTAAACGCAAGATTAGGATTAAGTTCAGCTGGGCAAGATGCAGTGGATTTAAATCAGTTGGCATTAGCCAACTAATTAGAATTAGGTTGTCCTAAACTTACCCCTGAATTATTTTCTCGATTAACTTTAATACCGGAAAATTATAATCCCATTTCAAAAGAAAAAATTTGTGTAAATCCAATAGCAGTAGAACTAATTGATAGACAATATATTTGTTTAGAAGATAAACAATTGATACAAATAAGCCTTGGAACAGAATTGACTTCTTTCATAAAATTCCCAATGATCAGAAGAAATTGGCATTTTTATTGCAAGCTAGAATCGTAATGGTGGAGGGACAACCTTCTCATACAAAAATAGTTATTAAGAAAGAAAACTGAGCTTTTATTTTAAGCTTATTTACTGTTTACCCTGAATTTGGACCTATCTATCATAAATTTTTAAAAGATCTTGACAATGGACTGTTGGCTACTGTTGATGCTCTTAATGAAACTCGTAATCTTGTTCTAAAGGGATTTACTGAATTTGATGTCGGTATTACTGCTCATTTATTGGTTATTTTAATGTCAAAAACATTCAATTCTCCTGATATAAATAAAGCAGATTATATCTCCCGTTATATGACTAATAGATTGAGGGCAGCTCAATATACAGTGGGAGACCCTAGTGCTATATGGATAATTGACCCAAATGGTGTAGATGAAATGTATAACAAAATTAAAGAAAACCATTTTTGATCTATTATTTGCTTTAAGGAACAAATATGGAGAAATGAGTGCTGCTTTGATGTTGATGGCAGAATCTTCAATGATAACAATCTCTTTTATGAAACAATTTATAAACTCTCCTATTAAATGTCAAGCTCATATGTACACTGAAGTTTGGAGAGAGATAAAATTGTTCCTTAGTACTGTTACAAACATGAAAGAGAAAATGAGACAATTATGGCCTTATTACCGAGTTCGGACACCTCAAGATACTAATTTATCAGCAACTAAGTTTCCCAATTTATCCAAAGCTGCAATCATCTTTACTAAAACATTCATTAATCAATCTGAATCTTTTAAAAGAGTAGTAGAACACACTAAGCCTGTCTAAGACTTTTCAGGAGCAGGAGCTTATAACTTCTGGAGGCATGCTGCGGAAGGTATGTATGATGCTAGAAAAGGACATGCAATGACGGTTCGTACGATAAGGGAAGCTGTTTTCCACGCTGTTTGGGGATCCCAGAAAGAGGATTTAGGCTTGCTACATTTCATGACAGGACACACATTTCAAAACAGAAGAGAAATGGGAACTCAATTTCAAGAAAGAGGAACTGGCCCCGATATTAGATTTAGTTTAATTAAGTATATTAAGATTACCAAAATGGCTAATGCTACTCAGACAGAGCAAGAGCTCGTTTCGTTATTGATGGTGTAGCGAAGCTAATATAAAGCACTGCAGGGCATTTCACTTAAAAACACATTTGTACTGTAGTGTACCTCACAAGTGTCTACCGCACACACATTGCCCACTCTGAAATTCATACATACGATCCAAATTAGAGTAGGGTATGCAATAGATCAAATAACTGTATTTATTAATTACCTCATATTCACTAGAATGTAGGTCAAGTAATATAGGAATGCATGGAAATGAATACAATGAGAATGCATTCAAACCACATTGAATGTTTTAATATAAATGAGTACATTTACAAATACCAACATTCTGATTGGCTAATACAATTACAGGGAGAGTGAATTTTGATATATTAATGGTACTGATAAAGACAGATAGAAATTTATCAATAAGTATAATAAGTTAGAAAGGCTAAGAATTAATTTTAAACTTAGTATATAAGAACCAATAAAATTAAATAAAGATAGACTTGAAGTTATAATACTAATTCGGCAACAACTTGCCTTGTGTTTTTAATTGAAGTCTCAACAATAATTCGGCAGTTCCTTTGAACGCCTTACAAATCAGCTGAAACCCTGACAGCTAGTAAAAATAACCAAGGACTATAGGGAACTTACACTACACAACATAAGAAAAACCATTACATGGCGATCCTGCCAAATCTTCCAAATCTGCAAAATTTTCCAAATCCTGCCAAATCTTCCAAATCTGCTAAATTCTCCAAATCCTGCCAAATCTTCTAAATCTGCCAAATTTTATAAATCTGCCAAATCTTCCAAATCTGCCAAATCTGACAATTGGCAAACATTAATATCAAATAATAATATCAGATGTCCATAGAAATAGATGACATATTTGCATGTTGGTTGCACGTTTGCGTACGTAGAAAGCAAACCAAAAGAAGAGTAGAAGCCTGAACCAACAGGTTATGCAGCAACTCCTTACGAACCACAATAGCAGCTTATATATAAATTTTTCAATATGACGTGGTGGAAAAACATTCTAAAGGCTATCCCACTAGTTTTTGCAGGATACGAGGTAGGGAAGAATGAAAATCGGGAAGATGAACGGACCAATCAACAGATGATAGAATATATGAACACTATAGGAACACAAAATGAACATAAAGAAGAGGGTTTAGACATTTTTGAAATAACAATGATAGTCACATTAGCTTTATTAGTAATTGCCTACATCATAAGACTAATGTATGCAATAATTAATAACAGGAAGTAAGAAAAAAAAAAAAAAAAAAAAAGAAAACGAACAAAAAAAAAAATATATATATTTAAATATATACAAAACATACATATATATATATATGTACATATATGAAAATGTAAAATAAAAATAGAAATATATAAAAATAAATTTAATTTAATTTAAAAGAATAATTGTTCCCAATAAACGTAAAATACAGTAAAGAAAACTATTACATTATAATAAAAACAAATATTTTCGCTGCACAACTAATTATAATTAATAATTATAATTATATATATATGATAATTATCAATGTTGTCCAAAAATAATAAAAATTATTGTGATTATTACTGTAATCACATTAATATATAAGTTTATTAATAATTGTAAAAACACAAAAGTGTTAGAATATTTGAAAATAAACATTACAATGGTTAGACCAAAAAACCCGTTGGAAACGAACATTATAAGGAATAGGGAACAAACAGAGGAAGAGAAACTGCAATTTTGGAAAAAATTTTACGATTGTATAGGGATGAAGAAAATTCCCACATTGGATAGTATTAATAGTGGAACTGACATAGAGGAGGAAACTGTTAGAATGATAAGAAAATTTTCAAAATAATCGGTAGAATAGAATACATGTTAGGAATAATAATAACTAATATTAAATTTATTTTATGTATTTTAAGAAATACGTACTAGAACATAAGATTAATAATGCTGTAACGGATGCTTGGCAAATCAGAATTAATGAAAATATTCGGAAAATATCGAGATGTATTTCATTTAGAGAATGGGAAATTGACTGTAAACAATTTTTATAAACAAAACATTACAACTTCAGATGACACTCCGGTGTATATGAAAGACTACAGACTACCACACTCACAAACGGACATAATAAATGAACAGGTACGAAATATGCTGAACGACAATTACGACCATGATTCTGCAAATGCAAACAAAAGCATTTAACACATTGGAAATTACGATACCCCCTCAGACAGAAATTGTACGACCATTGAAACTAAACCTCACTGAAGATTACGTAATACTTAATAATGAATTAAAAAGCGATATTTTTTTTTTAAAGTAACTCTATAGCACAAAAAACGAAATGACACATATTAAAATTTTAAACACAATAGGTAAGACACAAATTTTACAGGGCATTAAAATACACGCTGACCCACTAGGAAATTATAACGTATTAAATTACACAAACATAAACAGTGACGAACGTTGTGAACAAATTATAAATGAATTGCAATTAGATAGAACTGATGAATATGCTAAATCAGAATTAATGAGAATATTTAGGAAATATAAAGAATGGAAATAACCTCAGACATACTAAAACAAATGATACCGTTCGAAAATGATGAAAATGAAAAGAAAATACTAATAACTACAAGGGCGATGACAAAGAAAAATGAAAATAAGAATAAAGAGGCAAATAAGATTGATGAAGGTAAAGAAATAAATATGAATACAGAGCTCGCGAATAGAAGTAATATGGGAAGATGTATCTCTCAGGAGTCTGATCAACTTCTAATATGGGAATGCACATCCATAAACGACGTAAAGAATATAAGGAAATTACAATTTAATAAGTTTGAAAATATAGAAGTCGACATAAAAATTGAAGATAATATTGTGCACATAGGACGTGATGATAATTCATCGAAACAAGATTCGATTATGAAGAAATCACGTACCCAAAATGATAATTATATGAATGAAGGATGTAACGATAATTCATCGAAACAAGATTCGACTATGAAGAAGTTACATGCCAAAAACGTACAGGATATTAATAATATGTATGCAGGATTCAGCAATAACTCAGCGAAACTAGATTCGATTCTGAGGAAACTGATATCTAAAATGCGAAAAGAAAATATAAAGGAATTAGCGCTAGCAAAGAATGATAAAATATTTAAAATGTATACAATGAAAGATTTAAAAGAAGCATATGCAAAGATAAGAATAAACAACAAAAGTCCTCAACTTAAAATATTAATTTACAATGCCCCAACAAGAATAACAAATGATATTCTGAAATATAAACTCATCGATGAATTCCACAATGCCAAACACGCAGGCCACTTAGGAATAAGAAAGACGATAATTAAATTGAAACAACGGTACATATGGAAAAATATGAATAAAATGGTTAAACAATTTGTAAAATATTGTGACAAGTGTAACATGAATAAACAAACCAAGAACACTAGAGAACCACTTACGCTAACGAACACCCCAAACGACAGTTTTGAGGTAATATCAATTGACACAGTAGGACCACTTCGTATTTCAAACGAATATCGATACATATTGACTATGCAGTGCGAACTAACGAAATTCGTTATTGCTCACCCAATGTCAACGAAAGATGCACTTACAACTGCAAAGACATTAGTAGAACAATTGATTTTAAAATACGGTAAATTTAAGGTACTCAAATCAGACAACGGAACTGAATTTAAAAACGAACTGATGCGTAACATATGTTCATTACTTGATATTAGACAAACATTTTCAACACCTTACCACCATGAGACAATAGGTTCGGTAGAAAGAAATCACAGGGTTCTCAATGAATTTTTGCTAACTACAGCAAATGATTATGAATGGGATAAGTGGATAAATTACTTTACTTTTGCCTACAACACGGCACCCCACATAGACACTGGTTACACGCCATTTGAACTAGTATATGGTAAACTACCATATTTACCATCGGAAATTAGTAATTATGAAAAAACCAAAATATACAATTATGAAGATTACGCGAAAGAATTGAAACAAAGGCTACAGTATTCTTTAAATAGGGCTAAAGAGCTTACAACGAGAATAAAGGAAAAAAGAGTAATAGAAAACAGATATACCAATAAACTAAATTTGAATATAGGAGATTTAGTTTTAATAAAAGTAGAGAATAGAAAGAAAAACCAAAGCCCATACAAAGGCCCATACAAAATAATTAGGAATAACGGTGTAAATACAATAATAGATTACAATGGAATAGAGAAAGAATTTCATAACAATCAATTAAAACCATACATAGCAATAACAAATAATGAATAAGTATACATAAGAACAAATTTTATAATTAAACCTTAGGCATTAATATATAAATCAAACAAAATAAATAATATAAACTTTACATATAAAAATATATAGACATAAATAATCACTCTATAATAGTGTATAAATAAAATTGTAATAACCAATACTATGAATATATCAAGAAAAATTACTCCCCTAATTTTTCTCTTAGCGGTGAGGGTGTAGTGTACCTCACAAGTGTCTACCGCACACACATTGCCCACTCTGAAATTCATACATACGATCCAAATTAGAGTAGGGTATGCAATAGATCAAATAACTGTATTTATTAATTACCTCATATTCACTAGAATGTAGGTCAAGTAATATAGGAATGCATGGAAATGAATACAATGAGAATGCATTCAAACCACATTGAATGTTTTAATATAAATGAGTACATTTACAAATACCAACATTCTGATTGGCTAATACAATTACAGGGAGAGTGAATTTTGATATATTAATGGTACTGATAAAGACAGATAGAAATTTATCAATAAGTATAATAAGTTAGAAAGGCTAAGAATTAATTTTAAACTTAGTATATAAGAACCAATAAAATTAAATAAAGATAGACTTGAAGTTATAATACTAATTCGGCAACAACTTGCCTTGTGTTTTTAATTGAAGTCTCAACAATAATTCGGCAGTTCCTTTGAACGCCTTACAAATCAGCTGAAACCCTGACAGCTAGTAAAAATAACCAAGGGCTATAGGGAACTTACACTACACAACATAAGAAAAACCATTACAGTACCGCAGGGTACCTAAAATCACAATTATTTAGGTAAACTGTAATCTAAACCATGTTGTGACGATATAAATGAATGTGTGTGAAATAAGCCGCGCTTGAGAAAAGTACGCATTACTTGAATTCGTTTGGCAAGCGTCTAGCGGCAGTTGACAATATCAAGTGTTTGTGTGCCGTTACTCTTGCCGTTTTGGGCAATGATAAAAACACACACACGAACCTACATGAACCTATGGTTTTGTTTGAGACAAGTACCCAGTTTCGTTATATATATTGAACAAAATGAAAAATTTTATTAGTATCAATCGAAATGTCAAGTGGAAGTATAGTTGATATAATTAATAATATTGAAGAATCTATTGTTGCTGAAGAATATAATTACAACAATCAAAATATATTTTATTATAAATAAATACAATTAATTTTTTTGTTATTAATTTTTATAATATTAATAGTAATTGTTTATTCAATTTTTTCGTCATACGAAATTTTAAAAACTTCAAAGGATATTTTAAATAATATTAATATATTAATAATACCAAATACAACTGAATCTCCAATTCATTAAAAGATGTCCTGTGATTTATCTATTTTGAACACTTTTCAAGTTTTACAAAGAAAATGTAAATCTCCGCAACAATTAATAAAAATATGGACGGAACAAACGAAAGTAATTCGGAAAATTCATTTTGCATTTGGGAGAATAATGGATCGAATGCTGGGGGAGCTTGTAGCAGCATTTTTACACCAGTTAACAATAATTTCTCTAATTACAGAGAACCAGAAGGAGGAATCGAAAATAGATCATTGGAATCAGAATCTTGTTCTACAAATAGATCAACTTCTATATCCACATCTATTCAAGAGTGGCTTAGCAGCAATCACGAAGGAAGAGATAGATCAAGTGATGATTACGTGTTCCAGTTGGGATCAATTGTGCGATCCATTTTGAGAGTGGGCAAAAGAAAACGTATACTGCATGACATTATAGCGGGAGATGTGGATGTGTGTGCCGGAGTTATATACACACCAATAGCAAACGGACCAACACCAACTTAAGGGCCAATGCACTAGACGAAACGTTGCAAAATTTGAAATTAATATATTGTTTTAATAAAATTGTGTTTTGTGTGCAAGTTCAATAAGCCGAACTTCCACACATACCAAATAATATCATTTTTCCGAGGAATTAATCCAAATAATATTTAAGCTTCATTGTAAAACTAATATTTTATTTTAATTATGCTTGTGTGCAAGTTCAATAAACTGAACTTCCATTCCTGAGAATTAACCCAAATAATATTTAAACTTCATTGTAAAATTTATATTTTATTTTAATTATGCTTTGTGTGCAAGTTCAATAAACTGAACTTCCACACAATAACATTATTCCTAAGAATTAATCCAAATATTGTAAACAAACAATTTAAGCTTAATTAACAATTAAGTATTATAAAATATTGTAAATCAAATTAAAAATATCAGAAATAAATTGGAAATTGATTGAAGTAGTTGTTTTTTTTTTTTTAATTCAGATTATAAAGATAACATATTTCCGGCACGCTTCATATTACTTTCATTTTCATATTCATTACCACGGTATATCAGTGTGGGACTGACAGCTAATTTTTAGGTACTAACACTAGCTATTTAATTATAACAATAATTTTAGAATAAGTACTAACCAACAATAGACTAGTTTTAAGATTCTCATAACTGGTATATAAGGAAATCATTTGAAGAACAAAAAACAATTGTATTTAAACCATACTTGGTAGAGCTTCCTAGAGGAGCTCCTAAAAGTAAATTGAATATTAAATAAAACACAGTGGAGCTCATAGAAGAGCTCACTGAAAAATAAAATAATACGGATTTTTTTTTTTCAATAAATTAATTAACCAAATCTACACTGGGGTAAAAATGCATTCGCACCGATTAAAAACTCTATGAGTCGAAAACGGTTTGAATCAACAAAAATAATATTTATCATTCCGATATGAATCCGAGCGAATCAAGAAAGGTCAGCCCGGTTACGATTCGAACATTGACTAACGAGCTCAACAAACGATTCGATACTGGGCCAAAACATGCTCGACTCTGTGTGGATGAGCAAATGTGCAGCACAAAAATGCGCCATCATCTTCGACAGTACATGCCAAATAAGCCACACAAGTGGGGTGCAGGCGATAACGTAGTTTTATCAGGCGCCCCCGATCTTGGTGCTACTTCAAATGTTGTTGTGCGCTTGACACAAACAGAAAGATATACTATGGTTTTGGTACTATCTTTCTCCGGGTATATAAGGGTGACGACAAGGAGAAGCTTCAAGCTCCGGAGAGTAAGGACTCTTCTAAGGATTCCTCCATGAGCTGTGACGATGAATCTGCTCTTTCATCGCACATTGATGACACCCAATCGGTCTCAGGACTAGTGGGGGAATTCTTTGGTAAGATGAATGTGGCAGAAGATGAAGACGCCCTACTAGAAACTGACGACGGTTCAGAGGACGCCGATTTCACAGTCGTCCACAGCGACCAGCTACAGTGAAGGTTACTCAGATTAACCTTTACCACTCAAAAGCGGCGTCAGCTGCCCACTCCTCCGACTGTCTTCAGGCACGGATGATCTTATATGTGTCCAAGAACCATTGTTGTACAAAGACAGGGTTTGCTGGCTAAACAAGGATGGCTACTACATTCTGTATGCAGCCGGACCAGGTAAGACCAGATCTTGCATTATGGCCAAAATCTTAAAGCAATCTTAAAGCATTTGTTCTATCCGACTTCAGTGATTAGGCCACCTGTACTATAGCCATCAAGAACAAGAGGCGAATAGTCTGGCTAATGAGCTGTTATATGGCGCACGATCATGGAGGGGACCCACCTAACTCCATCACTAGGAAGGCGATATCTTACGCGAACGAAAGAAACATCCCTCGGGTACCAACCAAAGGGGTGAGTCACTCCTCAACCAATTACAATTGAGGAGTACAAAAGAAGACAGCACAAGAAAAAGGAAGAAATACCAACAATCCCAATCATCAGCCGAAAGCCCAAGAAAAGAGGCTACCTCTGCAGACTTAAGCGAGAAAAGGCAATCTTGCTTAGAGAAGTCAACAGACAACCACCACCCTGCTGGGAAGATGCTACTACAATTTGGAAGAGAATAGACGAATTGGAGCAGCAAATTCAGGCATACCTGAATAGGCGAAAATAAGTATAGAAAAAAAAAGGAAAAAAGAAAATCTTTTTATATAAATATAAATAGAATATGAAATATTTTTAATTAGTAGATTTTTAATGAAGTGCATAGATAAAGTGCACTCATAGGTCAGTAGGCGTTAACCGCCGTTGACAAAAGATATTTTTTTAAAAGAGAAAAATAGAATAAAATGAAATAAAATAAAAATGTTTATTTAAAAAGAAAAATTTTTTATAATTTGTAAACTTTATATGGTTCTCAATAAAATGAATAGGAAAAATCTTAATAAAAGAAAACCTAAGAATCCAATAAATTGGAATTATGTCGAGTATAATCCGACAATAGAGGAGGAAATAAGGAACTTAGGAAACTTATGGAAATATTTAAATATAGATGGAAAACCATCAGAAGAGGATATAAGGAACCCAACAATCAAAGAGTTAGAAGTACGTTTAATGTTTGAGAAAGCAGGAATATAGGAAAATATAGAGAGAGAACAGGTTAAGATAATATTAAATCCTATAATGTGTAGGTCTAAGACTAATATTGATCACCCGAACGCTAGCATAGTGAACGAAATAGAAATAGGAAAACAATCAATTAATCTACAAATCGTAGAAGTATGTTTGATAATTATAACAATTATAATAAGAATTAGTTTTTTATATCACATATATTCAAATATATTCTAAGGATCCCTCCATGAGCTGTGACGATGAATCTGCTCTTTTATCGGACATTGATGACACCCAATCGGTCTCAGGACTAGCCATCGAGAACAAGAGGCGAATAGTCTGGCTAATGAGCTGTTATATGGCGCACGATCATGGAGGGGACTCACCTAACTCCATCACTAGGAAGGCGATGTCTTACGCGAACGAAAGAAACTTCCTTTGGATACCACCCAAAGGGGTGAGTCACTCCTCGAATTTATAATTGAGAATGAACTAACAGTGTGTTTGCTCAAAGTGTGATCTTCATTTGTGCTGATCAAATGCCAAAAATTGCTTTTATGAATATCATCGTAGAAAGTAAAATATATTTTCATGATTTTTTTTATAATTATCACTTATTTTTTTAATAAATCTGATTTTAAATAAAAATTAAAAACTTTTTGTTTTTTTTATACCGGAACCGCCAACAGTGCCCTGAGGCACTCTTCAGTTTTTCTCACTTAACTCTCAAACTAAATTAGCAAATGACTTTCTGACATCTTTTTTGAGTTTGTTGGATCGTAATTATTTAAAAGAAATAGCCAACTATTTTTTGCAAACTTTTAAAAATTTGCGGGTTAGAGGGTTAACAATGTTCAAATAAGGACAGAGAGCCTAAATGTCTATAAAATGGCCGAACCCAGCTGTAACAAGACAAAGAATAAGGAAATGTTATTTGGTGTCAACATAAACATTTGTCTGCAATTAAAATGTAGTGTGAGGCCATTTAAGTGTTCAGAGAATAGAGCAAATGACTTGCTAGACATTGAACACTTGCTAGACAATGAACATCACATCTAGTGGCGATGCAAAGTACATGCTGACGTTTATTGACGATAAGAATCGTTATGTGAAAGTAAAAGCGACGTTTTTGATAAATTTAAAGAATTTAAAGCGTATGGTTGAGCGGCAAGTCGATCGAAAAATTAAAATTTTGAGTAGCGATAATAGCACCGAGTTTGCTAATGGAGCCTTTGATAAATACGCTCCAACAAAAAGGCGTTGCGGAAAGATTTAATCGTACTTTGGTAGAGATGCTGATTGGTAGGGGTAAAAATCTTTTGGCCGAAGCAGTTAATACAGCTGCATATTTGCGAAATCGGTCACCTACAAAGGCATTACGCAATAAAACGCCGCATAAGGTTTGCTTTGAATGTAAACCAGTTATCATACATTTGAGAACTTTTGGATCAGTTGCGACTCCACTGGACAAGAGACAACATAATAAACTTAAACCTTAATAGAGGCAAGAAATATATTATGACCGGGTATTCAGATACTGCAAAGGCCTACAGATTACATAAGAAAGCTACGGGTAAAGTAATTGTAAGCGGAGATCTTGCAGAGTCAGAACATAAAGCAAATGTTAATATAGAGCTACTGTCTTAAAAATTCGAACAGAAGAATGGTGTGAAAACAAAATTAATGATCCTGAGGGAAAAAAGACGTTGCAAAATCGATCACGGCTGTGGTCAACTTGACACCCATACGCTGTCCACTTTTTTTGACAACGTCCGTTGTCAAATTGTACACAAACGTGCTCAAATTGATCACATACGTTGTCATTTAAAACTCGAGAGGCAAAATTTTTAGTTATTGACAACGTCCGTTGCCAAATTGTACACGAACGTATTCAAATTGACAACGTATCGGTGTCAAATTCTGTGCCAACGCCGAAATATATAGTTTTTGACAACGTCCGTTGTCAAGTTGTACACAATTGTGCTCAAGTTGACAACGTATCGGTGCCGATTTCTCTGTTAACGCTAAAATATTGAAAAATTTTCATTATTTTGGTTTTAGTCAGTGTGCAAAGAAGCGTTTTAAGAAAAATCAATTAAAAAATGGAACAAAACCACGAAATCCAATTATCTGAGGAGACAAATCTTGTTGGTGAGTTACTAGAATTAAATGGTGATGTGTCAGTGATTCGTGCTTTGCAAGCAACAAAATTGCTGAAGACAGTGACGATGCTCAATTCATGGAATTTTGAAAAACTATTATTATGGAATCAATTTTTAAGTATTTAAAATGTAGGTAAATTAGTTAAATTAACACTTTAAAATTAACGATAATAAACATATATTTTGGGTTTTTTAACTTCACAAGTAACATTTAGAAGCTTGCCCTATTTAAAGAAAGAAGACTTAAAGGAAGCAGTGCCACCATTGGGGCTGCGTGTGGAGTTTAGGGAAAGGCTTTTATTTATGAATGGTGGAGACGTAATGTTGTAAATTGTGCAGGGTTTCATATTTTCATATTTTTGTATTTCTATATTTTTGATTACGTAGCTTAAATGAAGCGAAAAAAATTCCTATTGGTTAAAACGTTGAAAATTGTATCAAAGGCACAGACGCTTTGTCAACACATTTGGTTAAGTAAATTAAGCTTCTTTAATTGTAAGATTGAAAAATAAAATTATACTTAATCGGATCATTAAATATAAAACACGTTGTTTTATTAATTTATATAAATGTTTTTTGCTAATTACTATATGTTAAGATCAATATTGACTTTGATGTTGTGTACCCATTAAAAGGGCACAGGTTAGTTTCTAAATGGGACAAATTTAAAGAGACGGTACGCAGCTTTTATGTAATGTACATCCATAATTAATATTGCAAACAACTGGTTACAAATGTTTCGTCAGCGACCAGTATAGGTTATTATCCAATTATGTTATGTATTGTTTATATGTAATTTTTCTAATTTTTTTTATATATTTTACAAATGCACAAGATTATATATATACGCCATAGACTTTGGGAAATATTGTAATTCTGGGTGGCCCAAAATAACCGAAGGGGTTTGAATTGCTTATAACTTTTTTATTATAATTTTTTCTTTTCTTTTCAGTATTTTGTAAAGAAAACTTGGGGAATTTGAAATGGAGCAGTACTCAATTGAAATTGTTGAGCTTTATTTTTCAAATCAAATCATAATTTTAATTATAATTTAATAAGGAGCGACGAAGCCCATTTCCAATTAAATGGATTCGTTAATAAGCAAAACTGCAGGATATGGGCTACGGAAAATACGAGAGTTGTTCAACAGCGAGAAATTCACCCATTTAAGTGTACGGCTTGGTGCGGTTTTTCATCGGAAAGGATAATTGGTCCTTATTTTTTTCAAAATGAACACGGGGTCGCGTTTCCGTCAATGGTGTCAGATATCGGACAATGTTGGAACATTTTTTAAGACCAGCCGTAGAAAACCATCCGCAAGTATGGTTCGAACAAAATGGAGCCACAGCGCACACTGCAAGGGACACAATGGCTCTTTTACGGGATATCTGTGGTGAACGAATTATTTCGCGTACAAGTGATTTTATTGGCCTCCGCACTCACCGGATTTAACCGCTCCAGACTTTTTTCTTTGGAGTTATATATTTTGTTTATTTAATAATTAATCGATTAATTTGAAAGGAAAAGTCTATATTAATAAGCCGAGAACCATCCTGCAATTAAAAAGCAATATACGCAACGAAATAAACAACATAGCATCTGAAGTTTTGCGAAAAGTTATGGAAAATGTGTTGGAAAGAGCACGAATTTGCCACTACTTGCGAGATATTATTTTTCATAATTAAACTAAAAATATTCCATTCCATTTATATACTGTATTAAAAGAAAAACTTTAATAATTATTTCTTAAATAAAAAGATATAACGAATTCAAACCCCTTCGTTAATTTTGGGCCACTCAGTAGACAGGTTCTTTTTTATATCATGGATAAAAATTGGTCAAATAAATAACATTGACTGTTAATTAATAGAACTACCTGATGACTTTTTCTTCTTAATTAAATTGTTTAAACTTAACATTAATTCTAGATTTTTATTTCCACAGACGTATACAGTTTACAAAAAGAGTTGGAACACGAAGAAAAACTACCATACTTGGACGCTCTCATAATACGATAACACAACATAATAACAATAGACTAGTATCAAAAACCAACGGCCGCATCATAAATTTTTATTCAAACCATACAAAACAAGTCAAGATTATTATTATTTTTATACTCTTGTTGTAAAGTTCTGTGCTGTGTTAGTCCCCGTTTACACAGGGAAACATTTTGTTTAGTCGAGAGGGACGGGTGGGGAAGAGAATATGAAATTTGTTTCCCGTTCTCGGAGGCATGCTTTGTGCTTTCATTCTTTTTGTTTACATTTGCTATGCTTTTTGACATTTGCTTTATTTCTTTTCGGTGTGCTTTGTTCTCTATATTTTATATTTGACTTTGTTTGAATAAAAATAAAAAAAATTAATAATGTACTAAATAAAATTAAAATAAAAACTGGAATGTTTTCGACAACAATGTTTTCCTGTATGACCGCGAAGGAAAATACAAAAGAGAATTCCAGATGTTTCCCTTCCAAATGTTTGCCTGTGTAAACGGGGACTAACACAGCACAGAACTTTACAACAAGAGTATTAAAAATCGGCGATAAAATATACCATAGAGCAAATATTATCAAATTCAAGGAAATATTGCGAAAAAAATAGCTTTTCTTTTACTTTGGCGACAAACTTGGTTGATAACGCTATAAAAACCTGAGAAAAACACCTATGGAAAAACCAGAAAAAATTTTCGTCAGTCGATGATCCATGTCCCTGGGTTTTTCGAGCGAATAACACATTCGGATACTTTTGACAGAATACAAAGTTAATATTGCACTTAAAACTGACAAAACGTTAATGATGCTGTCTAATACAAAGACAAAAGTTGATATATTAGACAAATCAAATGTAATATATCGAATACCGTGTAACGGAGACGGCTCCAGTGTATGTAATAAAATATAACAAAGTCAAAATTAAGGACGAGATTAGAAGCACATAAATCAGATCACAAAAATAAAAAAGGTATATCAGATCACAAAACAGCGGTTGCAGCCCACTGTGCAATTAGTGGACACTCTCCCAATATAAAATATAAGTTAACGTCTCAAATATTTAAATTTATTTTTCCCATAGCTACTTATTATTTCCCAGAACTCAGGAAATGCTAAATTAACAATTTGGCAATTCACAATTCCCACACTGTTCAATGCTTAAAATTTAGCACACATGCAAGTGTGTTATTTTACATAAAATTTTTATTTACTTTCAATTTCTAGTGTGGCATATTTCCAAGAACTACGGAAATCACCACACAAGCCAAGCTTACCTTTGGGAACGTTATTTACAAATTAATAAAAATGCTGACGATATGTCTAGACTCTTTTTTCCTCATTTTCATTTCTTTGTAATTTGAAGTTAAATATTTTTAGCAAGCAATGTAAAAAAATAATATAAAAAAGTATAACAAACAATAAAGATTATCATTATTAATTGAGCATTAAACAAGCGAATTACATTTTTCGAACAATTGTTTTATTAACTTATACAACAATTCTCCAACAAGAAAACAATTACAAAAAGAGATTTACAATTTACAATTAATACTCTTTCGGACATGAGAATTAACTATTTATAAAACAGACACTGAAAATTGCACGCACACGTACAGACATATTGTAGATAAGTATAGTTAAGAACTATTATCAGTCAGCGGTGTATTCTCTTTGCGAAAAGACGACGGCTTTACTCATATGTAAGCCAATATTATTGTTTACTTTTTTATCTTTTAATTTTTTTTTACGTTGAAAATGTATATTAATGTATTTTTTTTTGTTAATTTTTTTTGTGTATTTCTGTTTTATGTCCGAAGGTGCACGAAATATTGATGCATAAAAATATTTAATAAAACGAGAGTTTTATTTATTTAAATAGAAAAATTATTCTTGAGCCTAATAAAAAATAAAAGTCTAGATTTTTACTATAAAAAGGCAAATGGCCTAATATTTAAATAAGAAAAAAAGTATGGGCTTATTAAGAAAATATCTTGCTACATACAAAACATTGAAAAATATATACAATACAATCTCTAAATTTGGAATCAATTAAATGTGATGTGTTAATTAAAATTAAAATTTTAAATTGTTAAAATAATTATTTAAAAAAAAAATGTCAATCGAATTTTTAACCGCTTTCTTAAAATTCGTTGTATGTTAACAGCGTTATGCATAACAAGAAATGGGCTGCTATCTATCTTTCTGTTATGGAAATTAATAGATAAACAGTTTATTTTTAAATTCGAAGACAGTTAGTTAGAACACAGTTTCCGTAAAATTCGTTTAAAGGGGTTAAATTAAAGATTGATTTCTTTTTTTTTTTTTACAAATCACTTTAAAATTTTAAATAGTATTTACTGCAACAAAAATATATATAAATGATTTTGCATACTTTACGACGGCGTTTATAATTAATGATTAAGATGCGAGTTTAAAAAAAAAATAATTAGAACTCGAGAAAATAATGTTCATAGGTACGTAGAGATAAAAATGTACAAATATTCATTTTTTATAAATAGACTATCAAAATTGGCAACTTAGATATAATATTATTCTTTTAAATTATTAATAAAATTAAGTGTAGCTTACGTTCATACATATTTAATAGACAAGATCCAAGCCGGTTTCTAAACGCATTTTTGTGCTGTCACGTTAAAGTTGACTGACTAAATATTTGTGTGTTTCGTCCCATTTTTTTCACCCCCTTAAACAGCAACCAGCCTTTCTTAAGGGGCTGGAGGCAACTGTCAGTGCCATTTAGATTTTTGAGCATTTATTTCAGCACGTAGATTTTGGGTGAAAATTATAAACAATATCTGTGTGGTGAATAAGAAGAATGCATTAGAATTTCATTATTAAGAATATAGAAATATTTTTTTAAATAAATTTATTACAAAACAGAAAATAAAAAGTAATAAAATTAAACAAACCTGAAAGAAAATTGTTATAATAGCACTAGTCGAAATTAAAATCAGATTTCTTTCCATCCATTCTTCACCAGCTTGTACACAGCCTTTCTCATAAATAATTTTCGAAATTTCAAAAGTCTTAAAAACAGAAAAACAACAACAAAAAATAATATTAAATAAAAAAAAAATAAATATCTGACAGAAAGTTAAATGGATGGGGGAAAAGAAAACTCAATACATTGAGACACCTTTACTGGAAACCCAAAAAAAAAACAATGAACATAAAATATGACACTGATGTGTCCACACTCCACAATCTGTATAAAGAGGCGGTATTTAACGTATTTTTGTATGAAATACATGGTCGTAACTAGACCATTCTTTGAAAGGCACCCAGAATCGTTTTTGCCCTTCCCAGAATTTAAAGAAATTACCTATTTTATATATTATAAAATTAACTCTGTTTGAGATTTTGAAAACAAGAAAGTATGCTTTTGCCACCCCCAGAAAAATTTCCGTTGATGCCGTTTTATTCATAAGCGAATTTTGTTTAGCGATGAAGCTCATTTTGAAGCGGCCATTTTTTGTGTGATGATAATCATTAAGTGTATGTTGAAACACCGTTACATTAAGAAAAAATAACTGTTTGATATACTCTATGGGCTGGTGGAATTATGTATCTGTACTTCTTTAAAAACGTTGCTAGCCAGAAAGTTAGTCAGTGGTTACCTCTATAGAGCCACGATTAGACTTTTTCGTTCATCAATTGAACAACCATGATGTACAGGAGCTGTGGTTTCAGCCAGACGACGCAACATGTCATACAGTTCGTGCCACAATTGATTTTTGATCCATATCTCAAAAATAATCAGAAACACGTCGACTATTTAATACAACATCCCACCTGAGCTTTTTAAAACCAATACTTCGCGGTTTTCAAATGTAATTACACCCTTAATCTGTCATGTATGGGTTAAAGAACAAATCCCAAACCTATGGAAAGAAGGCTTCATAATAGCTTTACCGAAGAAAGTACACCTTTTAGAATGTAACAACTGGCGGGGCATTAGCCTTCTAAACACTAAATCATTGCAGCAATTACAATGCTCTTAGCCATACTCTCAGCCATACGTTAAGGTAAGAACAATCAGACTTCCGCAAAGTTAAATCAAGTATCGACATTGCAAATACTAATTGAGCAAGCAAATGAACACGATTCGGCCACTTATATGCTCTTCGTGAACTTTGAGGGGGCCTTCTACATAATCGTGAGCATTTGGAGAGCACTGCATCGCAGAGGTGTACCGGAAACTATTGAAGATGTTATAAAACTTTTGTACTACAACTACCAAAATCTGGTGCTGTACATGGGTCAAACGTCTAAATCATTTACTATCGATGTGGGAGTACGCCAGGGTTGTGTTATGTCGCCACTTCTTTTCCTGCTTGTCATTGATGATGTCATGCCAATAACAAACATTAACTATGCTGATGATTTATGTGTCTTAGGATATACATATGTACATAGGTTCGAACACCTGTCTAACTCTAAATAATGACACCGTAGAAGATATAAAATATTCCTGTTACCTAAGCTGCACAATCACAACGAACAGCGAATCAACAATGACCGGCATACCATGCATTGTTTAAAAAAAAGTATCTAAGATATCAACACCATGAAACTTATTCTATACGGATGTGAAACTTTGGGTCTATCCAAATGCTACTTACGATGACTGCAAGTTTTCACTAACCGTTGCTTACGTAGGATTATTCGATGTTTTTGGCCCAACACAATAGCTAATGCTGAGCTGATTCGAAGCACAAACTAACAGCCAATTTAGTACGACATCCTGAAAAGGTAATTTTGGTTGGATTGGTCATACACTGAGATCAGATCACGAAGTAGCAAAAGCACAGCTGCAGTACAATCCTCAAGTTATCGGTGCCGTGAACAACTTGGCTCATAACAACCGTACGTGAGCTAACTATTGCAGGGTTTTCATACAACCAGGCATTAACAATAGCTAACAACAGAGTTCGTTGGCGGTCATTAATTGAGATTATTTGCTCCCCAACTGGAGAATAGCGAAACATCATCATCTGGGAGGTGTTTGACTTTAACATTGCGAAAATGTAACAAAAATATGTTGCAACAAATATATTACAAGTGCCTAATTGTCTACAAATGTATAAAAATTTAAAACATTCTTAAGCTTGTGTTACAAAAATTAAAAAATTAAACCAAATAAAAGAAATAAATAACCAAAACTTAATTTAAACGGAAATAATAAATTATCCTGCAAAAACGTTTACTAAATACAAAGCTCGTAGAACACATTATTAATATATTATTACTTGGTGATTCATTTTTTAAATGGGATACAACAAATTTTACAAAAAAAAAAAAAATTATTCTTGAAATTTATAACATCATGTCGTAACAACATAAGTATTTTTTATTTTTTATGTTCAACTACTGTACTATAAAATAATGGTAGAGGGCATTAAAAAATCGAAGCAGCCAAATATAACGTTCTTACTTTTTTATAAGTTGAAGTCCAAACTCACATATGTCAGGTTATTTATACATACGTTGGTTCGAGTAAAGTATTTAGTATCATGCATTTATCGTATCTTACATTTATTTAAAATCTTGAAGGCTCTTTAAAAAGGTCCAGAACAGAGGAACTGTCACTATCCTAGAAAAAAGTTTTCCCTAATTTTTCCCTATTAGTGTTTTCGTTATTTATTAACATTTTTCATATCTAAAGTTTATCTTTTCCTTTACCTTCGGTTCTTTACCTTCTGCACAGACCTAACTAAACATCTTTTACGGATGTTGCTTTTGTTTTTTTCCACCTCAAATTCATATAGTTTTTCTGCTTTTTCCAACTCATATTCATATAGTTTTAGCTACTGTAATCGTCAAGTTAAAGTCTCCGGGCTCTGGTTAAAGTTAACAATTTTGTCTAAATTATCAGTTTTAACTACATAGATGGTCTCTATACTATCATGTTGTTAAAAATAATATTACAAGAATTTTCTATATCCTCTTATCATTATATTTTTTTAATAATAAAAAATAACACAGACGGTATACAGTTATAATTACGTTTTTGCTGGAATTAAATTGTATTTAAAATGAGTTGAAAATTTAACCTATCTAAACAGTAACAAAATCATGTTACAAATTATTTTTTCTTCTCTTTATCGAATAAACTTCAAATAAAATGAAATTACACATTGAGTTCTAAATGCAACTAAACTCATTTTAAATACTAATAAAAATTTACTGTATTAATTTTATTAACCTGCCAAAATATTGTTAGCATTATGTAGATCCATACAGACACAATATGTGACTCCAAATACTCTTCACCAGCTCGCAAACAGCCACGTTCATAAATATGCCTATCTATAGGCTAAAGTTTTATGTATTTTTCAATAATAATTTTTCGATTGAAGAAGGAAATTGTTCGTAGTGCAAGCATTTTAAAGAAAAAGAAAATAGATGATAAGTTTATAAAAAATATTAAATAGTGAACTGAATACTTAATAACAACACTTTCTTTACAAAATATAAAAGAAAAGTATTAATACAAACAAATTTATTTAATGGTTATAGCATAAATAAGGAACACTTTTTGCTAACTTTTAAGGGATAATATGTACGTATATTTATATATCTTCTAGCTAATAAAGAGGCATAACAATAAATTGTGCTTGTTAAGGCTATTTTCTAGCTCTTAACGTAGTACAAATGAGATTTTTATAAATAGCCTCCGATATTCAAATTATAAGATGTATTTGTACAATGTAAAGCAAATTCATTGATTCATTTAATAGCTGCTTGGGAATCGCAGTGTATTTAAGATTGCAAAGTTATGCATGTAAATCATAATTAAATACACCATCCTTATGCGCAGACAATGTTTAAATTATTTTGAAATTTTCTATACATATAAAAATTTCTTAATATGTGAGGAAATCTAAGATCAAGCTTGTCTAAGTAACCAATTTTAATTTTTTTTTGTTACTTTTAGATTACTTTGAAAAAGGAGCGTCTGCATTTGCTTTGTCTTTGATTGTCAAGGGAAATGTGTCTTATAAAATATCGAATTTAAACTAAACATACATACATATATAGTTTAAACAAAGTGTTTTTTTTTCTTCACATATTATCGCTTTTTTAAAAAAAATGTTTATTTTGGGGGGGAAAAATGCTATTTATGTATGTATAAATTTGCCAATTTTCAGTACGAAAAATCTTTTTAAAAGGTCGTTTTTAAAACAAAACAAAAAAGATAAGAATGTGAATGCTGTACTTACATAGCCCTCTTTGCGCACATCATAACCACATTGTTTGTTTTTAATTAACTCATGAGGTTGGCGTCGACAACAAGAAAACGGAACGCCACAGGCTTCACGGCTTCCGATGGTATAAGACGAACAATTGAAATAATTATTGCTATCCCAATCTTTGGGACCATCAATACCGCAACACTGCAGCCAATCTTCTTGTATCCAATCTATCAGATTCTGTTGATCGGGATCTTCGCGATAGTGTATAATAAAGGCGCGCAAGCCTTCAGTGGCTTGATCTTTTATCTATAATAAAATAAAGTAAATACAACATTAAATAAAAATGTATATGTAATATACATTGGTACACACAATACAAGTGCAAATATCATACATACCCAGCCTTTATCTTTAAGTACAAGATACATTACACCAAAACAAACTTCAACTACCAGCAAAACACATACAAGTAAAATAAACTACAAAATTATTAATTAAAACACATGTTTTATTTCAACTTAAATACATATAATAATTGATAACTTACGGTTCCCAATAAACATGTATTTTCACGCAGAGCACCTACGCTCCCAGTAAATCCAATTAAAAATGCAGAACTACCAATGCATATTAGTACAAATGCAGGATCTAATACCAGCAACGTCAACTTGTTTAAATTGCTAAACGTATCTTTTTCATTCCATGCCCAAATGCCAGCAGCTAATATTATAAGACCAGTAGTCTATAGAAAATTAAGATTTTTTAAAATACAAATGTAAAAAAAAATATAGTAAAAAATATCTGGCAACCTTAAGTGAGTATTAAATAATGAAAGACTGAAAGCAGCACTAAAATCCATCACGTACGGTCTTCACCAGCCATCGATTTGTTTGAACAACGAACAATTTTTTGTGCGCACATGAATTTGCCTGGTGTGGACCGCTGTTGTCGATGTTTTGTTCTTGTTCAAACAGCGTTGTCAGAACATTTGTTCGAACAACGATGTCTGACATTAAAAGGCATTTTGAATATGAAAGAAAGAGACGACACATAAAAATACCAACAAAATACTCTTTATACGTTTTCTCCATATCAAAGAACATGAACAATTTTTTGACAGTTGCTCTGCCGACGTTTTGTTCTAGTCTAAACAAATCGATGGCTCGTCAAGACGTAGAGTCAGGATCTACTACATTATTTATGTGATCGCACATTAATTTTATAAAATTCACAAACGGAATTAAAACTTTAATCTATGAAACAAAATAAAGCTGGATTTACATACCATGTGTTCTACATGTTGTTCCTTTTTTTTAAGTTACACGGCAACACACAAAGAATGCATATACGATCAACGCAGCAAAGTAATTAAAGTAGTAATAATTCTAATTTTGTATCCATCGCATTAAAGATGAAAAAATGTCAGCTTTTGTAGATAGCCATGAATGACAAACAATATTTTTTTTGTGCCACAACATATCATGTACCCTTCAAGAAATGAATGACTGAAACTAACACATAAGTACATAATGTTTATACTAACACTTTTGTAGCAATTTTATATATAATTGATGCTTCAGGAAATATAATGCGTTTGCAAGAGTGAGACATGTAATGAATGTTGATTTCTTGACGTACAAAGCAAAAATTTTTAAAATTATTGTGTAGGTTCAAGTTCTAATTCCGTATAATAAAAAGTAATTTTTATTAAATAATTTGTTGTCTTTTGACGAGGTTTTATATAAAATTCTCAAGAAAGTCGAAAGGTCGCAGCTATACATGCATATGTATGTACATATGTATATGCTTTTGAATATTTTTACTTTTTAGAAATTCAAGCAGTAATTTGAATGACATTATTACCATTAATAAGTTGCCTTTCTGATTAGGCAAGTCTATTGCGCAAGCTAGTTTTTAATTTTCTTTTATTTTCCTTTGAACTTTCAGACACAGCATTAACTTGCCCAAGTTTCGTTTTCTTTTACTTTTTTTTAAATTTTTTGACGCAAAATCACACGTACACAAAAGTTTCCATCAATTTTTTTATTTTGCCCTTAAAAACTTGATAGAAACTTTTGACCGATATAGGTATCCCTCCTAGTGCCGGTCAAATGACTGACACTGTTCTTGAAGGGTATATATTACTCGTACAATAAAACAAAAGTGGCGTAGGGTACATAAACTCGAATGAATTCCATAAATTCGCTTATAATGTCAATTTTACTTTCCATTTTGGCAATTTTTTTGTTAAATTAATAAATATATAAACACAAGAGCTGATCAAAACAAAAATTTAATGCAAAAACGCGTTGTTAAAAAAGTATTTAAGCAACAACGCATGAACGGATGGTATGTAACTCCAGCTTAACACCTATCAAAATACGGACTTTATTAGCGTATTGCAAATCCGTAACTTTGAGATAGAGAACTAAATTGAAAAAAAAACAGTGCAGACAATTGGCTACGATGTTTATTTTAGATAAAATTTACTATTTACAACATGGTTCTATGTAATGCAGTCATGGACCGTATTTTTTCAAACAAGTTTGTAGTTAAACAAGTGTTCGTGTTTTGATGATTACTTGTCAAAAGGTGTATAATTGTCGAGTTGGTGTTCTATCGAGTAATGACAAAGATTAGTTTGGATACTACTCCGATGGGTTATATGGTTCACCCCTAGGACATCAAAATGTTAAATCGACCATGTTTTCTCTATACATTCGAGTGGCCTTTGTCTAGACCTAAGCCATTACTGAGTATAATTCAGATGCATGTTTGGACAAGACGTTATCTGCAGGGGAAAAAAGTCACAAATACAAACATAGCATGTCTTACTTACCCATAACAATGTATTGCAAAGAAATAATACATATTTCATGCAACAATTTACTTCTCGTGTTTCATGGCGATATTTTCGGACTGGCATATTTTTTTATTTTTCGTTTAGCTAATCAATCTCCTTATTTGCTAATTAACTTTGAGATTTTTGAAATTCACTTTAAAATTTGTTTCTAGGAAAAACTTGAAACATTTGATTCTATAAAATAATGAAATAATATTCAAATAAATATTCAATTGGAAAATAAAATAATTTTCCTTTGCTGTAATGACGTTAACTATTGCTATTATGTGATGCCACATCAAATATCCGAAGCGTGTGGATAGTGATGACATTGTTGTTTGTAGCAGCAATAACAAAACGATAACAAAGCGGTGACTATACAGCACAACGTTTTATTTTCAACAAATAGCCTTTTTACACTTACTCACATCTTAGCGGAATGCGTGGAAGATGTTGAAAATGAAAAAAACTTGTTTACATTTGCAACACCTTTCATCATTCATCTTTCATCTGTTATAATATTTATTGTAAATGTTTGCGCAAATAAAAATTTAAAAAATGAATTTAAAAATTCTGTATTACTTGTATTAATTATTGCCCTTGGAGAGCAATTATTATTACAATATGCAGATTTTGTTAGAGAATGAAGATATTAAGATATTTTATTTTATACGACATATTTCAAGTCCACTCGTTGTATGTATTTTTTTTGTTTTTGGCATTTATAATTTTTTTCTAGTGATGCCATGTAAATTTTTGCAACAATATTTGTTTTTTCTAGTGAAGACACTAAAATAATCGAAATATGTTGAATGGAACAAAATGATTTAGGAACATCTTTAAAAGATGTTGTGATATGTTGACACACAAACACGTACAATTCATATGGGAAGATGTTAACATCTTGTTGATTTGATGAAAGATGAAAGATGTGAGCAAGTGTAAAAAAGCTATAAAGTAATACAAAACAACCTCATAGAACAATAAAACTATATTAAAAAGAAAAATTGTTAAATAAACCTAAAATTAAATAAAAAAAATTTAATGCAAATGCATATTAGTAAAAATAAAACAATTTATTACTATTTTATCTGTAGGCTCCACAGCCAAAAGAAAATAAACAAAACAAGTATCCGATTAGAAGTACTTAATCAAGTAGTACTCAATCAAAAATAACTGGTAAGAGATACGTTGCTACAACAGACAATATACCAAAACTATATTACGTGTTCTTTATTATAAAATAAATTAAACCCAAATTTAGTAAAATTCAATTAAGAGTACTATTTCCAAAATCCAACTATATGTGGCGAAAAAATCGCTAGAAAAGCTAGACATTTTACTAAGTTAAACATTTAGCGATAAAAATTTTCTCATAAATTCCAAGATTTGTTTTATATTTCAGAGACAATTTAAAAAAATGGTAAAAATGTATTATTATCCGCTTGTTCACTTGAGACAGGCGAAATTTGATGACGTTCTTTGATTATTGTCTTTTTCATACTTTTTAAAATTTTTTCTCAGGCACACACATCACATAATTTTTCTCAATTTTCTTATACTACACTTACACCTGAGCGAAATCTAGTAGATTTGATTTAAAATCTTTATTAAAATCTATACCGTTTATACCACTGTTTTTTGACATTTTGCAAGATTTCGTTGTCGAAAAAGTATATTTATTTACAAGGTGGTCTGAGAAACTCTCTGTAAAAAAAAGTTTTATTCAACATGATCGCCTTATTGATTCTGCTTCAAAATGGATTTTTTGTATTAAACTTTGAAAAAACCTTTACGCAATACTATAAGATGACTTCATGCAATTTAGAAAAGACGTTAAACTCTGAGATGCAGATTAGATCTCTTCACTACCTCATAAGTTATTTATATACCATATATTACGACACTGCTTTGATTCTTTCAGTCTATACAATTAGTGTAATTACAGCTTAGCAAATTTGTATATGAAGTTGTTGCCGAAAAATGGTCTGGCAACTATCGGTTCTAACAGCTGGATTAATATATTTTCCTGATGCAAATATAGACTTTTTTGTAAGTTATTAAAAAATTATATTGAAGTTGCCAAAATTGTTCAAGTTCTTATAAAAATTTATAAAGAATATCGAAATTAAAAATGTCTGACAATGATGATGATTTTATGTGTGAAGATGATGAGGACTATGGTTTGGTAAGTGGTTTTGTAAAATTTTTGTGCGGCTTGTAAAATAAGCCGGCTTGATACAAAATTGCAAGATGCATTTGTTCTCCTTACATTTTGGCTCCAGGAATATTCCGAAGATAGTAATTCAGAACCAGATGTTGATCTAGAAAACCAATACTACAATAGTAAAGCCTTGAAAGAAGATGATCCAAAAGCGGCATTGGCATCATTCCAAAAGGTTTTAGATTTGGAAAATGGTGAAAAGGGAGAATGGGGTTTTAAGGCCCTAAAGCAAATGATTAAAATCAATTTTAGATTGGTAAATAAATTGTATTTATTTTTGTATGGATTTTATTTATGGAAGAACTATTTTAGAATAATTATGAGGAAATGATGGTGAGATACAAGCAATTATTAACTTACATTAAGAGTGCCGTTACACGAAATCACTCGGAAAAATCTATTAACTCCATATTGGACTATATATCGACATCCAAAAATGTATACTATTCTAGAAATTTGAAATTCAAGATTTTTTATATGCATTTGATTTCTTACCAGATGGAATTACTGCAAAATTTCTACGAAACTACTTTGGACGCTTTGAAGGATGCAAAAAATGATCGTCTCTGGTTTAAGACCAATACCAAGTTGGGCAAACTCTATTTCGATCGCAGCGAATTTGGTAAATTGCAAAAAATTCTTAAACAACTTCACTCATCCTGTCAGACTGATGATGGTGAAGATGATTTAAAGAAGGGCACACAACTCTTGGAAATCTATGCCTTGGAAATTCAAATGTACACAGTGCAAAAGAATAATAAGAAATTGAAGGCTTTGTACGAGCAATCGCTACATATTAAGTCGGCCATACCGCATCCTCTGATTATGGGCGTAATTAGAGAATGCGGCGGTAAAATGCATTTGCGTGAAGGTGAATTTGAAAAGGCTCATACAGATTTCTTTGAGGCATTTAAAAATTACGATGAATCGGGTTCGCCTCGTCGTACAACATGTTTGAAATATTTGGTATTGGCAAATATGTAAGTATGTTTTTTGTTTTTTTCGAAATATGTAATTTAATACTTTGAAGAGAGTGTTTGGCTGTAAAATTATAAGCGATTTTATATTCAAAAATTCATATATTTTTATTTTTATGGGCAAAAATTAAAATAAAAATTTTGAACAAGTTCGATATTTATAGAAAAATATTTCATAGATAAAAAATTTAAATAAATTTCCTCATTCGACAAACCTTGTTTTGCCACATAAATTATTTCTATGAAATATTTTTTACATTAAAAAAAACGCAAACCGTATGTATTCTACGGTATGCAGATCTATCTAGTTTAAAATTTCATCGAAGTCGTTACGTTATTTAGGTGAGGCTCAAATTGTCCCTTGGTTTGGGTTACCCTAAATATTTTGGATAATAGATGTTGACCGATTCTTAAACGTTTATTTCTGCATTGGCTGGACTATAAATTGTGTACAATTTGAAGGAAAATACTTAAAACTATATCGATGCGAGTACATAATTAAAAAAAAGTGGGCGTTAAAGTAGACGAAGCAAAAGAAAGTATCATATTAACCATATCATAGGCTTAGTTATATTATTTTTTTTATTTTTTTCAATTTCGTAATAAAAAAGCCCCAAAAGACCAAAACAAATTATTACATAGTAATTACAACTTTACTTAAAACTACATCAACAATCAAAAAAAAAAAAAAAATAAATAAATAAAAATGGAAAAAATATAAATCTTAAAATAATTTACTTTTCTAATTCTTTAATTCAATTTAATCCCCTTTGGATCCCCAGCCGTTACAATAAACTAAATAAAAAAGTAAGAAAAAAAATTAACAAAAACATGGTGCAAGAACAGCAACATACCCTATAAATTCGAAAAATAATTAAATAATTTACCACGATAAACATTTTCTGAGAGCGAGAAGTTTTTCAAGTTAGTAGGTAAATTATTGAAATATCGAGCAATACGAACGAGAAATGACACTTCAAAAACGTGGTATGATAATCTAGGAATGATAATATGTGGATTCCTAATTGTTCGCGAAAAAATTAAAGTTTTACAAAGTGCTGAGGGAATACCATTTTTCATAAGGCCAAAGAATAAATTCAGATTCCTGATTTCCAAACAGCCAAGAAACTTATTTACATATTCCGAAATATGCTGTCGCATATTTAAGTTGTAAACAAAACGAACAATAATGTTAACAATTCGTTTAATAAATTTGTAGAGCTTGTACCAGAAAGAGCCTCTAGCCCATACAAGACAATAGGCATTAATAATGCATGAGCTAATCTCTCTCTAATATATAAAGGTAAACCAACATTATTATATGAAAATTTCAAGAAGAACGGTCCAGCAGTCTCACCTACCTGAGGCGGCGTAAAAAGACGCGTGCCGTTAAGGAGTATGAAAAATATATGTTGACCGATTCTTAGACCTACCCGAAATGGCACAAAATTTCATAAAAATCAGTTGAGCCATTTCGGAGGATTTTAATCACAAACACCACGACACGAGAATTTTTATATATTAGAAGATATAACTTTCATTATTGAAATTTTTTTATTCATTGTATAATAATTCTTTGAAATAACTTTAACAGCTGTATCTATAGCAATAATATTTATATTATTCTGCAATTATTAATATCCGTAAAATTTGTTTTCTTTTGTTTTAATTATTCCATTTTCAAAAAATGTTCTAATATTTTTCTTTTCTTTTTCCGGATTTTTTTATATTGCTAAAGAAATTGTATTAAATTTTATAACAAAAAAGATCTCTTAAATTTAACTTTCTTACAGGCTCATGAAATCAGGGATTAACCCTTTCGATTCTCAAGAAGCAAAACCTTATAAAAATGATCCAGAAATTTTGGCCATGACCAATTTAGTTGTGTCTTATCAAAACAATGACATCAACGAATTTGAATCGATTTTAAGACTAAATCGCAGCAATATAATGGCTGATCCATTCATTCGTGAACATATCGAAGACTTATTGCGTAATATACGAACACAGGTGTTGATTAAATTGATAAGACCCTATAAAAATATAGCCATACCATTTATAGCGAATGCTCTGAATATCGAACCGGCCGAGGTTGAGAGTTTATTAGTCTCATGCATATTAGATAAGTAAGTTTTTATCATTAAAAAGGAATGAAAAATGGAAATCGCTTTCAACTTTTATTTCATTTCAGTACCATACAAGGCCGCATTGACCAAGTCAATCAGGTCTTACAATTGGATAAGGAAAACAGCACTGGGTCGCGTTATAATGCTATTGACAAATGGTCTAATCAAATACAATCTCTACAAATGGCAGTTATGAATAAAATGGCATAAAAATTATTGCTTTAACACAAACATTCATATACTTACTACTTACTTTTAAACAAAATTAATAAAAGTGAAAAAAAGATTATAAAAAATAAAAAAATGTTAAACAGAAATTCGTTTTAACTTGTAATTATTTGTACATATGTACATGGCTATGTATATAATTTTAATTCAATTTAGGCTTTTGTAATAGTTAACTTGGAATTATTACACTTACAATAAATAGTTTTTCTTAATTTGTATAAACAGAATGATATGAAAGAAAATATTAAAAGTGCTAATAAACAACCAATTATTACCAAGAAGGTCCAACCAGTATTAGACCAGTCCAAAATTGGATAAATGTAACGATTGCCACTGCTGTAAAAGATAAAAAATACATCATTTTGGTTTTCGCCTAAAAATTGAATAAGAAGAGGAAAAGGAGTTAATCGCCTCTGTTTTGCATTCCGAGAGAAATTAAATCACTCGGAATTGCCATTGTAGTGTTATTGTTTATAACAACAATTTCATGGCGATTTCGAGTGATTTAATTTCACTCGAAATGCAGAACACAGGCGAATAATTATTGAATAATCAGATATGTGAAGAAAATCAATTTTGTAAAGTAGTCGAATTTGTTTTCTATCATATTAAATGATTTTTATTTTTTTAAATTGGTGATTAAAAAAAAATAAGTTGCATTTAGTTAAAATTCATCAAACCGATTAAAATCAATTTGTTCGGAATTGTCACATAATTGACCAACCGATTTATTTAAATTCACTCGGATCATAGAACAAAAGTAATTGGTTCTATCTAAAATAACATTTTCCAATGAGTTACCCATTATTTAATACTTACATATCCACACCACCGGCAATATGGTAAATTATTGAAAAAACTCCATAAGAAATTCCTAATATCCAGGGATAGATGAAATGTAATAATCGTGATGGAAATGCTACTAACATCTGATCCAAAACCATTAGTAAAGTATTGAAACCATGGGCCCATAAATTATATAAATCCAAAGCACTGACTGTGTCGTCTGAAAATAGAAAATCAATGTAAATTTATTTTGAACCATAAAAAAAAAACGTGTGTAGCTGAAAACATTCCGATACGAGTAATAATGAATAGGCGTCCTGTGATTTTCTCATCTGCATACAATCCAGCTTATGTCATAAATTGTAAAACTGATATGCATGCTTTTACTGGACGTTCAAATTACTTTCTTTTTATTTGGTGATTTGAACGGTCAACATACTGGAATTGTTTTTCAAACAACTTTGCTGGTAATGAGCTCTATAGCCATTGCCTTCAATCGAACTACTACTTTTATTACTCAAATGCATATACTGGTTTTGAACAAATTATTAATTCCGTTTCGCCGTCTACAGTGGACATCCTTTTAACAAACTCCTGTCTTCCCTTTTCAACCTTGGAAACACTTCAAAATATTTTGCAGTCGGACCATGTACCAAGGAGAGGTTCAGATTAGCATTTTGATGCTTCCCTTATATAATCGAACCGATTGGTTATCAATAAAAACACCAGGTGGAGAGTGAGTGAAATAAAACTACAAAACATTTATCAAAATATTACAAACACAGGTTGTCTTGATGTACCATTAAGTCAACTAATGTCGATTGTAAAAGAAGCTTCTAATAAAATACCAGTTGGTCATAGAAACCCCTGGCAACGAGAATTTTCAGAAATTAGTAAAATACTGATTTCTCAGAAAAACAAATATAAACCTAAATTCCAAAGATGTAGGGATTTGAGTTTTAAAATGCAATTAAATTGTACCTTGAAGCAGTTAAAAAGGCTTATCGAATAGGAAATGAGTCTTGGTCGAAATGCATATCAAATCTGCCTACCGGTTCCAAAAAGTTTTGGAAATTAACAAAAACTTTGAAAGGTAAAAATTCCACATTGTCTAATCTTTATTTAAATGGAACAATTTTTAATTCTGACGTCGAAAAGGCAAATGTAATAGCTGGAGACAAATTGCGACATTCGAACGTGATGGAAATTTGAAAATTTTTATTATAATCTCCATACCTAAAGTACAGCGAACTCGATCGTTCGAGTAAAATTTCGATCGTGATCGAATGGCGCAATTTGTCCCCTGACGTATTTGCCAGTTCACATACCATTACTTTTAACAATCCTTCACCCATGGATTCTGTTTGACCTTAATCAAACTCTTGCCGATAATACATACAAGTATTGAACTTACAAAGTCAAGCCGAAGTCAAATAATTTGTTCATTTGTTGAAAAATAATAAATCCCCTGGTTTAGATGGGATTAACAGCATAATTAAAAATATTCAGAGTATTTTTTTGTAATCTTAAGTAAACTACTCAACTCTTTTTTAAGCAATGGGCACTTCCCACTCGTTTTAAAAATGGCTAAGATAATTCCAATCCACAAATCTGGAAAGGATCCTAAATTACCCTCCAGCTATAGGCCAATTAGTATTCTAAGCCTATTAGATAAGGTGTTTTGAGAATATTATTCACACCAGAATTTAAAATTTTTCAAATTGCAATACTATTATAAATCGAGAACAATTTTGTTTCCGAATAGATGACTCCACTGTACATCAATTTTAAAAAAATTTTAAAATTTTTTGAATGTAATAAAATTAATCGAAAAAGTACTGGAGTCATATTTTTAGAGATCGAAAAAGCTTTTGACTCAAGCTGGCATGATGGACTAGTGTTTAAATTAAATAGGGTGAGTTCTCCTAAGTTCGACATGCACCAATAGTCGGGAGTTTTGACTTTATAGTTAAATAAATAAGAATAATGATAATTTTATATATAAGTAAGATATAGATTTAGTTTAAAATACACTCATTTTTATACCCGCCACCAAAAAAATGGTGGGGGTATATTCATTTTGTCATTCCGTTTGTAACACATCGAAATATCCATTTTAGACCCCATAAAGTATATATATTCTGAATCAGGGTTTGATTTTATGACGATCTAGCTATGACCGTCCGTCTGTCCGTCTGTTGAAAGCACGATAGAGGTCGCACCGAAAAAGCTAGGGGGCTCAAATTTTGCCAGAATCTTTCTTATAGACAAGGTTTGTTTGGTATTGAAAATTGGCTAAATCGGAATATTAGGAAGAGAGTTATAGCTCGAAAAGCAAGAGTAGGTCGAAAAAACCGTGTCCTTCGAACATCGAATAAAATGGAATTGTGTCCAAACGCATTAACGTAGACTCATGAAACTTCGAATATATATTTCCTGAGTAAAAAAAAAAATTTCTCCCCGAAAATTGCCTAAATCTATGCATTAGGAGAGGAGTTATCGGTCAAAATGTACGAAAATTTATACCGCACAGTGTATTTTTCGGTATATTTAAAAACAAAAACGTCATAAAAGCAACAAAATTGGATGTACGACTCTGAAATTTTGCACACTTTGCTTTTTGGTGAGACGCTTTTTTGTAACGGAAAATCAATGTGCCACGCCCACTTTTACGCCCACCTCCCATATAACGTTTTACCTAAAATTCATATAATTTCTCTATTAATAAAGATTTTAGAATAATAAAGGGCTATATTGAAACACCTAAGTTGTACTCATTCGCAAAATTAGCTCTGACACGCCTACTATAACGCCCACTTTTAACGTTATCTACCGTTAATGAAATTTAAAAGCTCATAAAACCGCCAAAATTAGAGATATGATGATAAAATTTACTACGTATATCCCCCTAGGCAATGTCATTACTGTGCCAGAAAATTAAGGTGCCACGCCCACTTTTACGCCCACCTCCCATATAACGTTTTACCTAAAATTCATATAATTTCTCTATTAATAAGGATTTTGGAATAATAAAGGGCTATATTGAAACACCTATGTAAGTTGTACTCATTCGCAAAAATAACTTTGACACGCCTACTATATCGCCCACTTTTCACGTTATCTACCGTTAATGACATTTAAAAGCTCATAAAACTCATTTTCTAGCATTTTATACAGACCTGTTTTGCAGAAATTTAAATATTTTTTACAATTCTCCCGATTGTGGACGAATTTGAACGATTATGTTGATCAAAAGAATTACGAACTGCACAAAATGCATTTTGATTTAAACGCCCATTTTTATAAAAAACCTGAATAACTTTAAAGCGTTGCTCATTTGCGTATCTTTCCACGGATCAAATTGAGTAAGTTTGAGATTGAGAAATGTCAAGTGAAATGCAGAAAACAAATTTAAAGACTAGGTGTAGTTCACCTTCAACATGGGCCCTTAAAGTTTAACCACCCTCTACAAAGAAAGTGATACATATTTTATTGAAAAAAGATTATTCCATAGCGATTAACAAAATAATAAATATTGTGCTTTAAATGTACACAAAATTGGTGGTGGGTATAAAAGATTCGGCACAGCCGAATATAGTGCTCTTACTTGTTCTTTATGTAATTTTTAAATTTAATTGAGATGAGTATTTCAACCTATTTTTGACCTCGTACTATGACTATCTCTCAACACGTGCGATAGAGCCTGTTGGCTGCCGACATTAGGAATTATAATTTTCAAGATTTTTAATAGTCGGCATATAATGGCGACTTCAGGAAAATTGATGTTTTCGCATATTAAGCTCAAATTATAGAAAATTGTTTAATACTCACCTCTCTTTACAATATTTATAAAGAAAATGAGTTTAAAATAAATTTACCTAATAGTCGGCACAATTTATATTGAGTATCTTATGGAATGCCGAGTATTAGAATATAGAATTCTAAAGTCGGCAGCAAAGTTATATTTTAAGATTCATTAGAATAAACTGTGATAACCGAAATTATAGATAGTTTAATTCTTAAAAAAAAACAGTCGTAATTGCTCTTAAAGTTTCTGCAGAAACAGAAAACTTCATTGAAAAACATGCCATGAATCTTAAATTTAGAAAAGGATTAACGCATACGATACAAAGACTAAAGGAGATCGTTCAATTTTTAAAATCCACGCGAAAAATTAAGTTTTAAGTCCACTTATAGTTTTAGCAGACTGAAAATTTATTAGAAAACACGTAACTTTTTACGCGAATGATAGCGCCTATAGTTGTCCCAATTTAGTTTAACCCGTAAATACTACTACAAATGGAAAATTTAAGTCAGTGAAAATTAAACTCAAGCTATTATATATCCATCAACAAATTACGAAACGCTTTCCTACTAGATGTTTATCGTCTAGAAGAATAATTACCACGTTGAAGGACGAAATTAAATATTTAAGAGTAATCCTTGAAAATAAACTTTTATTCAAACAGCATGTCAATTACATTTCGTCGTTTACAAATTATTGTGTTCTATATGTATGGGTTTTATATGTCAGATAGAACACAATAATTTACGAACGACGATTTGTGAAAAGGCAATTAAGTGTAGCCGTGCCTTATACCCCATAATTAACTGAAGACCTAAACTTAAAATTAAGATTATCACCTATGGTTATCAAGTCTGGTCCCAAAAGATTGAAAATTGCGAATTATTCAAAATATAAATTAAAAAATAATAAACAATCTACCTTTAAAGACTTTAATCCATTGACAAGGGAACTGACTCTGTCATTTAATCAAAACTGCAGAATGTCAAATTCTGAATTAATAAGAAATTTGCGGAACAACCACTAAAAGACACATTTTAGTGATTGTTTTAAATTTTTTTATATTTTCTAAGTTGATACGAGGTTTTTTATGAACAACTTTACCTTAAAACTGTGATATTAGTAGTTTAGGAATTAAGAATTTGATCCCAATTTAGAAAATTTTCGTTTTATTTCGAATCATGTTTAAGTTTTTACTTCACTTTTAGTCATATTATGACTATGTAGAATTATGATATTATTGTATGCGAATATTTCATGATCACGAAGGCTTTTCAAATATTTTGTTGTTTTGTGGTATCATATTATGATTATATAAAAAAAATTATAAATTTATGATTATATGGAATTATTTAATTATCATTTGCGTTACCAACATGATTATTACATGATACTTTTATTAAGCTTATAATGACATAGGAACTGGTTTAGCTAAGTCCGTTTGTCTGTATGCATGTTGACATCAAATTTTTTGAAGCCCCACATACACTTCAGACACTTATATGGTACAAATTTATCATATGTACATATATTTTTTTGAGAAATTTGCTATTAAAAATCAGTTATGTGACCACATTATGAGCTGAAATAATAAAATTTTCAAACAATTTTCCCAAACTTTGCAGCTCCTAGGGAACTTTTTAAAGCGTTTGTTACGTATAATTAAAAAAATATTTACCTTTGGCAACATAAGTTAAAAATCTTAATTTAATGAGTCAATTAACGACAAAGACATTTTTGGAAAAAAATGTAAATTAAAAGTTCAGATTATTATGTACATATGTATATGATGGTACAAACTGTATGAAGGATATACATATATAATTCGTCACAACCGAATATAGCGCTCTAAATTGTTTCTTTATGTGTTTATTAACATATTAAACATACAAAATTTCAAATGGCTTACTTTTTAAATAAAAAAAAAAAAACAACTTGAATTGTGGTAAGATCCTATTCTTTCCTCAGTAAAAATGCAATGCCGACAATTGGGTAAAAAAATGCCGAAATTAGGCAAACGGGTGCCGACTATTGGCGAAAATGGTTAATTTTAGAAAAAACGTAAATTACTCAAATAAAATAAAAACATGCTTAAAAATAGTTAATTGAGTCTAAAACTATACCAATCACTTAGCAACAAAAATCCGTTGACAACCCAATATCATGTCCGCACTTATAAGAGCATCAGTTTAAAAATGAAAAAAAAGTTAAAGTGCTGACTACTGGAGAACTCACCCTACGTTTACTTTTTATACCCGCCACCAAAAAAATGGTGGGGGTATATTCATTTTGTCATTCCGTTTGTAACACATCGAAATATCCATTTTAGACCCCATAAAGTATATATATTCTGAATCAGGGTTTGATTTGATGACGATCTAGCTATGTCCGTCCGTCTGTCCGTCTGTTGAAAGCACGATAGAGGTCGCACCGAAAAAGCTAGGGAGCTCAAATTTTGCCAGAATCTTTCTTATAGACAAGGTTTGTTTGGTATTGAAAATGGGCTAAATCGGAATATTAGGAAGAGAGTTATAGCTCGAAAAGCAAGAGTAGGTCGAAAAAACCGCGTCCTTCGAACATCGAATAAAATGGAATTGTGTCCAAACGCATTAACGTAGATTCATGAAACTTCGAATATATATTTCCCGAGTAAAAGCAATATTTTTTAAATTAAATAAATAAATAAATAAAAATAAAAAAGAGAGGAGTTATCGATCGAAATGTACAAAAATTTATACCGCACAGTGTATTTTTCAGTATATTTAAAAACAAAAACGTCATAGAAGGAACAAAATTGGATGTACGACTCTGAAATTTTGCACACTTTGCTTTTTAGTGAGAGGCTTTTTTGTAACGGAAAATCGATGTCCACGCCCACTTTTACGCCCACCTCCCATATAACGTTTTACCTAAAATTCATATAAATTCTCTATTAATAAAGATTTTGGAATAATAAAGGGCTATATTGAAACACCTAAGTTGTACTCATTCGCAAAAACAACTTTGACACGCCTACTATAACGCCCACTTTTCACGTTATCTACCCTTAATGAAATTAAAAAGCTCATAAAACCGCCAAAATTAGAGGTATGATGATCAAATTTGCTACGTATATCCTTCTAATCAATGTAATTGTTGTGCCAAAAAGTTTAGGTGACACGCCCACTTTAACGCCTACCTCCCATATAACGGTTTATCTTAAATTCATGTAATTTCTCTATTGACAAAGTTTTTGGGAAAATAAAGGACTATATTGAAATATCTAAGTTGTATTTAAGAGCAGAAACTTTATTGACACGCCTACTTTAACGCCCACTTTCATTGAAAGACTACATTTACAAAAGCATTTTAGTAGCATATCGAAGTTATAAAGGGTAGTTAAATTTTATGTAGAATTTAAATAAAACACAAATTATTTAGGAAATTCTTATTATTTCTTTTTGTAGTGATAATATATGTATAGTTCAATTATGTATTTAACAAAATATCGGCCAAATGGCCCCCCATCCTTGGCGCCACTCACCTATCTTATGGTCCAATTTTTCAATGACAATGTTGATGCTCAATTGGGCATGATGATGACTCTCTTTTGCCACACTATCGCAAAAAACAGCAATGGTTACCATTCAACAAACTAAGAAGGCATTCACAGATTTTCTAACATTTTATACAGACCTGTTTTGCAGAAATTTAAATATTTTTTACAATTCTCCCGATTGTGGACGAATTTGAACGATTTTGTTGACCAAACGAATCACGAAGTACACAAAATGCATTTTGATTTAAACGCCCATTTTTATAAAAAAAACCTGAATAACTTTAAAGCGTTGCTCATTTGCGTATCTTTCCACGGATCAAATGAGTAAGTTTGAGATTGAGAAATGTAGAAAACAAATTTAAAGACTAGGTGTAGTTCACCTTTAACATGGGCCCTTAAAATTAAATCACCCTCTACAAAGAAAGTGATACATATTTTATTATAAAGAGATTATTCCATAGCGATTAACAAAATAATAAATATTGTGCTTTAAATGTACACAAAATTGGTGGTGGGTATAAAAGATTCGGCACAGCCGAATATAGTGCTCTTACTTGTTCAAATTACAGCGGTTTCCCGGTTTAACAAATACTCGGTTTAACAAATTCGCGATTTAACGAACAGTCAAAAAGTTAACATTGAGTACCTTATATTACGAATGAAAAAATTTTTATGTACTCGATATAACAAATAACACAAAAAATTTAGTTTAAAATAAGTAAAAATAAGAGAAGAGTTTATCGCTCAATTCATTTTAAAGAGTATATCCCTGTATTTAAAAAACAAAATACATAAATGAAAAAACAAATCTGTAAAAATATCTGTTTATTTTAATTTTTAACTTGCTTTATAAAAGGTCAGTAAATGAAAACAAACTCAAAACAAAAGAAAAAAATACGTTACAAAACAAGTGATTTTTAGAAGAATTCGCTTTTCTTTGAATTTTGTTTTAATCAAACTTTTTTTTGTGTTCTATGTGAGTTGATGAGTCATTGTTGTTTGTTTTTCTGTTATGCGAACATCAAAATGTCAATGAGAAAACGACTTTCACTTAAAGAAAAAATAGAAATCATAGAAGATATGCAAATGGTAAATGCTTACAAGTATTGTCCAATAAATATAGAATACCAAAATCCTCTATATGCGCAATTATAAAATCGAAGGTAATTTTTTTGTTCTGTTAAACAAAAAATAAGATAGTTAAATAAACACTTGTCTGTAAAAAAAAGAAAGTTTGAAAATGCAATTTTTTGTAATACAAAAAAACGTTAAAAAGCATACTCGTTTTAGCGAATTTTTCGATTTACCGAAAGGGCCTGACATTATATCGTTCGCTAGATCGGCAAACCACTGTATCTACAAAAAACTTACCAAAAGCTTTTAAGATAAATGTATGTACGTATGTTGTATCTGTCAATAACAAATTTCCTAGTAAAAGGCAAATACCTGCAGACTCACCGCAATGATTTGTATTATCCCCTACGCTATACTCGATATATACATCTGGAGATACTCTAAGAAGATGCCATGATGCAGCTTTTTTCGCGAAAGTTTCGCCGACAGTAACAAATAATGAAAAATCTTAACATTAACATAAGTACATATCGTCGTTCGCAAATTATTGTGTTCTATATGACTCATAAAACCTATACCTATAGAACACAATAATTTGAGAACGACGATATGTGTACTCCACCATTTTAACATAAAAATTTAACATTTAGTATGTAATAACATCATGTTTTAACAACAATTTATGTCTGTTTTGGTGGGGTTGTTGTGTACATTAAAGCGAGTCAGTCAGTCTTCAAACAAAAAAAATGTTGTGCCAGTCACTCCCTAGAATCAAACATATGTCAATGAAGTTTCTAAAACAGGAAAATCTTTTGCCACGCCCCACAGAACTTTTTTTTATATATATAGCGCCACCATTTAAAGTCCGATCTAATCATATCGCATATTGTTGTTCATGGCTACATTTTTGCCCTAGTTGACTTTTTAATCTAACATCAAATTAAAGATGTCATTTATGATATCTCGGATCCTTTCCCCCTAAAATAAAATTTTTTGCACATGGCAAGAAAGTCCTTTTAAAACTTAATATGTATGTCTGCTTTTAATATACTCATGTTTATGCCACGCTTCAAAATTGAGCCCCTTTTTCTTTTTCACATACTTTTAACATTAAACCAAGTCAATAACAATTGTTTTAATAAAAGTAACAAAGTTTTGTTACATGTTTTTAGGTTCGTTCGAGAACTCACAAATTTGTACAAATTTTTACTGCATTTTACGAAATTGCGTTCGTTTACACAAATTTGTAGTAAATGAGAGCACAAATAGAGAGCGAAAAGTGACAGTTCTTGACTGAGTATTTGCAAATTTTTACTACAGAAATTTCTTGCAGTAAGATTTAGCAAGACCAAAAAACATATGATTCAAAAGGTAAACAAACAAAAGTAAGCAAACAAAAAGTATACAATTTGTGAAAAAAATATTAAAAAAAAGGAAAATCCAAACAAAAGTGCAAAATATTATTAAATTTAAATTGTTTGTGAAATAAAGTTAGTTAACAATGTCTACAGATGAAAGAATGGAACTGCCTGAATCTGGCGCAGGTATACTTACATACTTAAATACATATTTGCACATATGCATGTACATAGTTCCCATTAAACAACACAATATTTATTTGCCATCAGCTGTTGCTTCAATCTTACGAATTTGTAGAAGTGTCTGTTCGAGTACTTTTTTGGACAAATTCTCTTTTTGAGAGTAAAATTTTCAATTTACTAAATAATTACTCATTTACTACAAAGTACAGTAAAAGTACTCGAACGAACCTATTATACCAAGGCGAATTCACATCAGGTGATGTCACGAAGCCAGCCAGATTGTTTTTGGCTCGTTTCAAGGCGAATTTATACAGGTGAAATTATCAGCCCAGCTGATAGGGAACACTTCTCTCAAACTCCATGTATAAAAAATTATTGCTTGTTTTTTATAAGTGGTATTTGACAGAGAACATCACAGCGAATTTGCCGTTGCATATACCTGCATGAATATGCCTTGGCTCGTTTTATTTTGAAAAAAGCACAATGGCAAGGCGAATTCATACAGGTGAAATTATCAGCCAAGTTATCAGCCCAGCTGATGGGGAGACTTTATGTCAAAATTGGTTGAATTTGCCTTATTAATGCAGGGAAGGGAAATGTGATTTTAAATTCTGTATTAAACAATTAACTTACGTGTACTTTTTGGATAATAAATGTGCTAAATTTATGTATATTTGTTGCTTTTGCGTCATTAATAATGTGTTTCAAACAATTATATCCTTTTTTTAATCAAATTTTATTATATTTAATATGTAAAAACAACTTTTCCATCCCTGATATACGAATTGGCCTTGACATAAAACATCCCATGAAAAGTTGCTTTGTTGTATCAATTCGCCGTTGCATATACCTTATGGATATGCCTTGCACAATGGCAAAGTTTTTTTTTTAACGTTTCAATTAATTTTTATGTGCGTCGGTTAAAAAATTTAAAAAAGTTGTGAAATTTTGTGAAAATAAATTTTAAAAATACTAATATTTGTGCAACACTTTATTGGTTAGTAAGTCAAATACAACTTGTAAATTAAATATAAGCTTTTCTCAGATATAATTTGTGATTAGCGCGCCCAAAAATTATTTTATATGTATGTTTGTATGTACATATATTAACATTTTTGTCTATAACTTTGCCGATTAGTGACCAATTTGCCCATAGGATACTTGATATCATATCTTTAACCTAAAACAAACGTAGCAATAATCTATCCTAGGACTGAAAAATTTAAAAATAGAGGCAGTCGTGTTTCTTCGCTTATATCTCAGAATTTTATGGGGCGATTCTGCTGGATTTCAATAGCGATTCATTTCCAAATATTGGTACCCCAATAAAAGGTAAAAGATGATTTCAACTAACACACGGGCAGTAAAATATTAAATTTTCTGAAAGCTTATGAATCGAGGAGTCAATTAAAAATTGTCCGTCTGTTCGAGTGCATGATGAAATCAGGTTTTTGAAGCTGACATCACCAAGGCTTGTATGTGGTGTCCCAATATATCAGAAATATTCGCGATCAGACCGGCATTGAAAACCATTAAAATCGCCTTATAACTTTTTGAGATATGAGCAAATATACTCGACTTCCTCTGTTTTTTTCCTATATTTTTACGAAAATAATAGACGCGCTTGTGACTATTTATAGTTATGATTTGCCTCTAAAGATATTCGTTTAAAAATTTTGATAAGGTTAAGGGCCAGTTTAGACTATAATACAAATCGTACGACGTGTCAAAAATGTAAAATAAACAAAGTAAAATAGTAAAAACCAAATTGTAATCAGTGAAGAAAACATAAAAGAAAATACGAAAATTTGACAACCGGACCGTATTTTTCAATTTTTTAAATCGTTTTAAAAAACTGAGCATTTCATTAGATTAAAGGTATGCTAGTAATTCTACACCAATTATAAAAACAACATGTATATTTTTGAAAGTGTACACAGAATAAAATATAATTGTTTGTTGTTTTTTGTGGAACTATAAATACATTAATCTAACACATTCAAAAACAATAGCCAACGAACAAAACTAATATTTTACTTTTGTAAAAAACGCAAAACGCTTTACCTAATACAATAATATTTATTTTTTTATATTTTTTTTACTCTCGATTATAATTTGTTGTGTAAATCAGATTCTTAGTTTAATTTTTTTTCTAAATCGTACTACTTGATTCTAATAGTGTAAACGCAAGCAAAACTTACATTATGCTTTTGCCCTCTTTTTCTTGAGTACGGAGCAAATTTTATCACATTTTTCTTCTACAAAATCTAATTGAAATCTTACGACTTGTATTATAGTCTAATCTGGCTTTAAGCTTGTCGTATTGATTTAGATTTGACTACAAGGCAATCAGGTAATCGCAGTTCGGAAAAGAATTTTCGACTAAATTTTTTATATATGAAATTTGAAATTTGAACAAATGAGAAAAGAAAGAGAAGATTTATTTTTTATCTGTGAACTTACATAGGTGAAGTTTAAAATAGTAAAAGAAATAAAAAAATCGGCTGATTAATCAAGACTGTCTGATGAATAGATATGCCTTGTTATCTACCATAGATTGTACTATTTAGGTCTAAACGATTTTTATCAAACAGTAATAATGATAATCAATAATCATCGGCGATAGGAATACGAATACTTACTGGGATAAATAAAAAGCCAATACACAAAGCTAATAAGTGGAGCAAGCACTAATGTAGAAAAGTGGGAGAGCCAATAAAATTTTACAACCCAATTATTTGCAGCTAAAAAATAAAAGATTAACAAGAAATTTCTGTATCTCAATAAACGAATATATGTTTATACCCACTAAATTTATTGGGTGTGAAGAAATATATTGTGACTAGAACAGCACCAAACACATTAACAAACATGCACAGAAAAAACCCCCAATCGGTTAGATAAATAAACCAAAGACCCTGATACCATTGCTGAACTAAACTATGAAGGACACCAATGCAAAAACATACGGCCAGGCCCCAACGATATAGCAGCCAAAGCAAACACTTTTGAGATGTCTGCCACTGTAAAAAAGGATTATATAGTTTAAAAGGAAATTTAAATTTTTAATCAGTAACTTCTAACTCACTTGAGACTTAAAAAAATCATCGACTGGTTCATGATTTAAGAAAAAATTTTGCCTTTCAAATTCTTTAGCCAATGGATGAAATGTACGATACAACCAGCTCTGCTCATTATTACGCATCTGAAATGAAAGAAACAAAGTTTGTATTTAGAAACTCTGTTCTTGTCAGAATTGATTATAATACTGGGTGGCCCAAAATAAACGAAGGGGTTTGATTTGCTTATAACTTTTTTGTTATAATTTTTTTTTCTTTTCAGTATTTTGTAAAGAAGACTTGAGGAATTTGAAATGGAGCAGTACTCAATTAAACAACGTGCCTAAATTGTTGAGCTTTATTTTTAAAATCAACGATCCATTGCTTTGACTCAGCGTGCATATTGTCGTTATTTTAATGTGCGGGTTGGACCCTCAGAGTCAACAATAAACCGTCTGGTTGCAGGATATGGGCTACGGAAAATCCGAGAGTTGTTCAACAGCGAGAATTACACCCATCTAAGTGTACGGTTTGGTGCGGTGTTTCATCGGAAGGAATAATTGGTCCTTTTTTTTTGAAAATGAACACGGGGTCGCCGTTTCCGTCAGTGGTGTCGGATATCGGACAATGTTGGAAAATTTTTTAAGACCAGCCGTGGAAAACTATCCGCAAGTATGGTTCCATCAAGATAGAGCCATAACGCGCACTGCAACGGACACAATGGCTCTTTTACGGGACATCCTTGGTGAACGATTTATTTTGCGTACAAGTGATTTCAGTTGGTCTAAAAAAAATTAATTATTATTTCTTAAATAAAAAGATATAACGAATTCAAACCCCTTCGTTAATTTCGGTCCACCCGGTACAATATCGCTATTTATCGATTTAGGACTACTATTGCGTGAATGCAAGAAAACGGGAAGTTAAATGGGTTGATTATAGAATGCAATCGAATTTTAGTTGCGTTGCGGTTGACAACTACAACTTCTCGATTGCCAATAAACATACGTATGCCATTGTCTCTCAACTAAGTTAAGTCGCCACAATCAAATTATTTTACAGTATTGTAAAATAAAACCGTTTTTAGTTTAAATTTTTTTATGGCGTTACCAACTTAAAGCATAAACTTAAACTTGACCACATCTGTCATCAAATCAACTAAATAGCTGTTAACATTTTCCTATATGAGTTGTACAGGTTTGTGTGTGAACATTTTTCTTTTGAAGATGTTCTTAATTCATTTTGTTCCACTCAACATCTTTCGATTATTTTAGTGTCTTCACTAGAAAACCGATATATATGTAGCTGGCAATATATACATATCATTACTTAAAAAAGTGTAAAAAAAAATACATGAGCGGGACTGAGCAATTTAAGTAAATTTAGTTTTGAAATTATTTTAAAATAAAGAATTCTTTTATAGCACAGTGCTATGCAAGGGCAATAATTATTCCAATTACTGTAGAATTTGTAAATTCCATTTTATTAATTTTTATTCGCGCAAACAAATAAAACAAAATATTGTGACAGATGATAGATGAGCGATGTTGCAAATGTAAATTAGTTTTTTCTTCATTTTCAACATCTTCCACGCAGACAAAATTCGTGGAAATCGAAATAAATAAAGGAAAACATTTCAGTGTTATTGAGAATGGCAATACAAGTTCATTAATGTCAAACTTTTACTAACACACTCACACTTTTTGAACTTGAAAACTGTCTTAATTACAATTTTTGTATTTAAGCCGTGATTCAACTTGATTGTCATGTTAAACAGCTGATTATAGTTTTTTTTCATAAATTTTCGTTTCTAAACGTGTCTGCTTGTGCAAATATTCTGCCGCAAATAATTGTAACAAAATCAATTTAAAATCTGTTTTTGTGTATTTTTCGTATATTTTCAAATATAAATAAATTAATATAAGCAAGTCGTCTAAACTTCAGTCGCAAACAAATAAATTAATTTTTAAGTTTCATTCTTAGTTTCTTCCTCGACGACGGCATTTTAAGCAATTAAACTGATTATCAAGTTGCGTGTAGCCTAAGTTACAGCTATCAATCCGAATCAATTTTAAAAACAATATGTGTGATCAACTTGAAAGCGAAAACTTGAACGTGTGGCCTTAGTGCAAAAGTTGGGAACTGCAATAGGTGCAATACTTTTAATTCTGAAATTACATAGACAGTTGTTAGTTGCCATTTGTAATACCAGTTTTAGCAATTGGCAATGCAATTAAGCATTAGTTGCCTATCGATAATCGATAACAATACGATTACAATAAACGTTTTGTAACGTTAATTTTGACTAAAAAGTTCAAAAGGAAATCGATTTGTTGTGACACATACACACGTTCTTTTTTTGGATGAGGACCAAAAAATTTTTTTTTTCAAAATCACAGATTTTAAGAATCCCTGTACCTGATGTACTAACCAAAGAATTGTGACTTAATGCTTTTAAAGTTTAAGTGATGAAAGACCTGAAGAGTAATGACCATGCACAGTGAAGAGATTTCGTTAAAGAGGTTACTAAACACTTAGAAGTGAATGTGCATTTTTGAAGCGTTAAAGTATATGTTTACCTTGATGGCTTATTATTTGAAAAAATTGCCTTATTTGGGCTTAAGAGAACCCATATGTGATGGTCGAAAACTAAATGCATCAACAACGTATCATTTTGGTTTGAAGGCATCACTATAGTTTGTCGAAAATGATACTTGTCAGAGCAGTGATTGTCAATGGTGATACGACACGATGAGTTCCTGGTCATGTTCTTTCTCATCTCGGTGTTAAAAATAAACCCCTGCTCCGTGTGATTTAACATCATTGGATTTATTTTAATGGAGTTAATTGAACTGAAAAGTCTATGCCAGAAAGTTCACTAACATCCGCGTGAAAGAATTCAGTCACACTTATGTCAAATGCTGCTGGAAAGTTTGTACAAAACAGAGCGTATTTACTAACAAAACACTAGATGTCGTTTGCCCAAAGTGCTATTACACATGTAGGTACATACATCCGAATCTGTGTAAATATTTAAATGTTTAGATCTTTGTTACTTAATCACGTAAAAACGTCTAACTAAAGTTAAATGATTTTTGTAACACAACCGAGATTAACGCATAGAGTACCATTTATTCCTATAACAATGCCGATGAAGTCTTGAGCTCTTGCTCGTAATTTAATAATAAAAAAAATTATCTACAAATAAATTGTATTTTCCATTTTTTTTAAATATATCTTTTAACCTTTAACACACACTTTAATTTAATCCGTAATTAATTTTTTACGGTGATTGTCAAGTACCTTTATAATTGCCCAGGTCGTACCCCACAGTATACCGCAATTTACACGTAGCCAGCTGCCGGTTAACTGATACCAAATTCTTCTGAACAAAACATCGATGCTAAAATTCATAGTTACAAGCTGCAATCTTATCAAATTTTTATTATCAAGATAATGCTTGCTCAATCAATCATAAGCACACAATATTAAACGAGTATTGAATGTAATCTTTCAGTAAATGCGTTTCTTATCAAACGTGTTTATAATTTATCGACGACAATTATGATTATAGTTTCTTGTAGTTAATCCTCCTCTTTATGTTAAAACGTTTACATATTTATTTATACTCTTTATTAATCATTTCATTTATTTATTCGTTCACATTCAGCTTTCAGAAAATATTTACAAACATTTTTCAAATGTTCGAATTAACTAACTGCGATTAAACGGAAAAGTATTTCCGCAGTACTTGTGCGGATAATCGTAAGAGAAACAAGTAAAATAATATATTCGGCCGTATGGAATTTAATATAACCTTCACTAACTAAGTATGTTAAAATTGAGTTAATAAATATGCGAATTTAAAATACCATTTTGCTTGTGGCGCCATCTTGGTGAACAAAAATTGAACAAATTGTTTACCTTTTTTTAAATCATCAACAAATTTTTCGAATTGTAATGTATTCTAATACTAATTCCTTTCATTTCATACTCATTAAAATTTTTTCGGCTGTTTTCAAGATAAATCAAATGGTTTTCGTTTTTAAATTTTAGGGGAAGTACCAATAAAGTTATATTTTGGTCCTTATGGGTTCATTAGGAAGAGAGTTATAGCTTGTAGCGAGATCTTAAAAATTGGTTTTCTGACATCGATCAAAATACGATTGCTTTAACTTTTCGCTGGATGATAAAATTTCACAGAAGGCACAGTGTCTGTGTAAAACTTAAAATATCATACAATCGACAAAATCAGATGAATGACTGTATAATTTTGCATATATAGCGTTTTGGTTAATATAATTGTTTAAATGGAAAACAAAAGTGACACGCCCACTTTAACGCTTTGTCTTTATTGACAAAGATTCTGAAAGAATGATGGCCTCTATGCTTTATATATCAAAGTAAAAGTCATTATCAAAAATTACTTTAAAACGCCTAATTTAACGCCCACCTCCCACATATGGCATAATCTACTATTAATAATATTTAAAAACTCAAAAACCGACAGCAAATGATGAAGCTCGCTAAGATTTCGTAAATGCGACTTTCTGTTAAAAATTATGATACCAGAAAATTAAGGTAAAATGTCCACTATAACGCCCATCATCTTTGTATCGCTTTTTTGTAAATTCATTTAACTTTTTTATGGACAAACATTTTGAATAAATAAAAGGACTCTGTAATTTTACATAAATTACTTTGACACGCCTACTTTAACGCCCACTTCTCACATTAATAAAATTTCAATGCAAAAAAATTAGATGTATGATGTTGAAATTTAGCAAATATAGCTTTCTGGTCAATGTCATTATAATACCAGAGAATGAAGTTGACACGCCCACTTTAGCGTTCTTTATAAAGATTATAAATTATAAACTTTATAAAGATTCTAAATTCTTATAGTTTCTACATGGATAAACATTTTGGAAGAATTAAAGACTTAACAATACAATAAATATCTAAGTTAAATTTATTAGCAGATGCCACCTTGATATGCCTACTTTAACTCCCATCTCTTCCATTTTTTAAATTGTTAATGGTATTTAATTTTTATTGGAATCTGTTGTTCTATGTCTGTTATACTGGAAATAGATATGTTTAACACGCCCATTTATTTAAATTGTGTATAATTATGGAATATAATTTTCAACGCGTATGGTTCCACTTACATACAATACAAAAATAAGTATTCCTTTGCACACACCTACATTAGTAGAAAATTTTATATTTTTATAGTTTTTATTTTGACAATTAATTTAACTTTCATTGATTATGTTATTCTAAGGGCCATTATTACAACTTGCCGACAAAGTTAATGTTAATAAAAGGTAACGTTTGTTAACGTGAGCAATAAACTGACCATTAAGTATTTTTTGTTATAATAAATTGTATTTCTTTTTAATATGGCAGCAGCAAAGCAAATGCAACATAGTGGCAACGAAAAACGAATAGTAAACAATTCCAAGGCGAATTTAATTATCAGGTGGTGGTAGTTCTACAACAAATACAACATTAAAAAGCAACATGGTTTTTTATTGTTGCTTTCGACTGTCGATGTGTCAAAAACTACATGGTTTTTGTTTGTGTTTTTTTTGCGCGGGAAAGAGTGATCTATGTAAACATAAATAATATTTGACAACTCAATCATCATTTATGCAAATAAAAAAGTAGATCAGCTGCGTTGTCAACACCACCTGATAATGAATTCGCCTTGAAACAATTCCTTTATACGGTAGAAAATATGGTAACTTTAAATTTAAAACCTCACCTTAAAAGTTAAAAGTAGAGTGATCTTCCATTTAACATATCAGACACTTTTATGTTAAAGTGAAGTTGTAATAACGACAACTAGTTATCTGTCCGATAACATCTTAACTTTAGTTATCGGAATTCTTAATACAGACGGTTCAAAGCTTGGTGACCAAACTGGAACGGGCTTATACGACATAAGCCGAAACAGAAGCAAATACTTCCGTCTACCAGATCACAATACCATATTAAAAGGAATTAAATGGATACAGGAAACGAATAGCGAAGCCCCGATTCGTATCTTTACGGATAGCCAATCAGTGATTAAGAATTTGAGAAAGTTAAATCCCGGAATGTTCAGCAATGCAAGAGCGAGAAAAACTCACATGCAAATTGTGAACATCTGAAGATAATATGGATACCAAGCCATTACGGGCTGATCGGAAACGATAAAGCCGACAAATTATCCAAAATGGGAGCTCTTCTGAGTACTATAACTTCGGAAAATGCTAAACCCTTTAAACGATTTAAGGATGAACTTAAATGTTGGGCGATGGAGGAACATGTCAGAAAATGGCAAAGCACTGATGTCGGTAAAGTGACACAAACACTATGGGGTGACCCAAATATTGGGAAATCAAAGAAGATTCTGAGACTTATTAGACAAACACTTAGGAAACTAACCAGTGTAAGAACCGGTCATACGGAGTTGAGATTCCATCTAGCTCGCATGAGATTGTCTGAGAAAACGACATGTAAAGTATGCGAGAAAAAGGATGAGACTTTGGTCGTATTATACGCGAAAATTTTACAGTGGATACTATGCCGAACTTGGAATACCTGGGCAACTCGAACTGGAGATCCATAAGGAGTTACATAGAGGGGACTGGGTGCTTGGACTAGTCCGTTATTTATGGGAAACTATGTTTATGATTTTTGTTTGGGAATTCCGTTTTCCATATGGAGCGCACAACATGCCAACTGGGCATAAGTGTATACCTGTCATAGGTTTGGGCTTTTAGTGCCCCTCCTTTTCAACCAACCAACCTTGTTATCGGTAAGTTAAAATAATGCCCCTAAATGTAGTAAGTGTCATGCCCACACATAGTTAATATTATTATCTACGGGGACTTCAAAATAACGTAACTCAATCAACTTTTCTATGCACAAGGTTTTCGGAAATATTTAATATGTACATATATCGATGGCATAATATAAAAAAGGCGTTTCTCGATTTTTTACAACTTTACATGAGAAGTAAAAAACTGAATAAAATTTAAAAGAATGAAATTCGTTAGAGCTTTTTATATGACAATAAATCTATTATTTTCAAAAATAGTATCCAAAATTTTTTTGGAATGATGCGTGTTGGACAAGAATTTTTGTCTAAATATTAATGCATTTGAAAGAAAATCCCGAATTTTTATTAACGAATTCAATTAAGTTTTATTCCAACTTATAATTTTTCTTAAGTATACATATGTATATTTAAGATTCAAACTACTTCACGCTTTGACTTCTAAAAAATACAAAAAAAAGGATGGCTAATTCAGCAACATTACCGCAAAATTCAAAATTACACAGTTTAACAAGAAATTATATTTAAATTATTACATTATATTTTTATAGTTTAAGTAAAAAGTATTGTAAATTTTTTCTTTAGTAGAAGTTTGTAGCCAATTATGGCCTAGAGGCTTGGTTGCCGAAATTTAAATAAATAAATAAAAATTGCTTTAGGATTATTTATAGATTATACATACAATAATTGTAAAAAAAATTAAGATGAAATGATGAAGATTTCACTTAACAATGCGATTGTACGTATGTGGACTACCAAAAAACTTCAAAAACGCGATATCGTTAAAAATCGAGATGCTACCTTATCATGACTATTAAACCACATATTTATGTGGTCGCAGATGAATATTGTAGAAATTACAAGCCGAATGACAAAGAGATACATATTCTTGTTGTCTTAAGTGTAGGGTATAAAAATCAATATTATTCATTGGTGGAAGGAATTTTTAAATTTTCCTTGAATTTTTCGTTACAAGATGTTCGTTTTCACAGTCAATAAAGTTTTTTTTTTCCATCAATTATTCAAGGAAAATAATAATTAACGTCACATGTATTTTCTATACTTTTCATCATTTAAGAACTTTAATAAAAGATTTATTTATTTTTCTTTTAATTTTTTCAAATAGCTATTTGATTCTAAATATTTTAAAGTGATTGAAATTATTGTTTGTTAGTGCATAGGGTGTATAATTAAAATTTTTAATTGTTTAGTATATGAATGTACATGGATGACATAAGACCTAAATCAAATTTGTTACACACCTTTTGAACACAATAATTACCACCAATATTTTTCCAATATGTCAAAATTGTTCCAGTGGCAAAATCAGGAAATGACTATCGTCTTATTCTATTATTTACATAAGCAAATATATATTTAGACCTCTACGTAGTTGTATCACATCATTATCTGATATTATAGAAGATATTCGTAGCAATCTGGATGAAAAAAGAATATCGTTTTTGGTATTACTAGACCACTCTAAGGCCTTTGATATTGTGCTTCATTCAATGATATAAAAATTACTAAGTTTTTTATCGCTAGCTGTTCGATTGATCTCTCCTAGTACCTTCCTAGTAGATCGCAATCAGTTATAACTGGTGATTTAATTTCACCTCCATTTTAAGTTATGAAAAGTGTTACACAGGGTTCCATACTTGGGCCATTGCTATACTCTCTATATGCTAATAATTCACCACAACAATTACTAACTTCTAAAATACAAATATATGCTGATAAAGTTTAGTTGTATCTTTTTAGTTTTAAGCAGAGTTGGGGATTAAATAATGATCTGGAGAAATCCAATGAAATTAACGTGCATAACTTTAAGAAATAAAAATGTACTCATTGATAATGGCATCAATATTATTCTTCTTGGATTAAGAAAAGATATAGTGAACACAGCTAGAATTTATTGTGTAACATTTAACAAATCGCTATGTCCCCGGGGGTATGTTACTTTGGTGTAGTGTTTACGTCTTGGTGTTATTGCTAGTGCAGAGTATAGACGTTTTACCAGCACGTTTGACCGAAACATAGGAGAATCCTGCTCTTCGTGCATAAACAGATTAGGGAAACTCAGATGTCGGAAAACCGCTTGATTCGAATAAAGATGGTCGAGGGCCTTTTTGCACGCTCATAGTGGATGGATTCATGCACATTGAGGACTTGAATAGTGACATTAGTATCTTTACTAATGGGGCATTTGAGAATTCTAACGGTAAGGAAGACTCAGATTGTGGTAGACAAAGGATCACAGGTAGGCACTTATATGAATGTTAATGTTTGGTGGTTCTCAGTCTAGCGAAGATGCTGGCGGTTAGGAAAGACTGTGTGATTAGGATTGCTGACAATCAACATTTGACAAGGTGAAACCATTTTTTAGTATAGAGAAAACGCCTGTAGGTAACCATCAAATCACTGGGAATCAAAGTAGGTCGAAGAAGAGAAGCGAAATAGTAGTGGTCTGCTTCAAAATTCCCCCAACACACATATGTAACAAATCGCTAAATTGGTCGGAACAAATAAGATAGGCATGTGTAAGAACCTACAGTATGTTGCGAAATTTATGGGCAATTCAACAATTTACCTCTTTTAAGGTCAAATTCCTTTTGGCAAAAACATATCTATTGCCAACACTTCTCTAATCATCAAAAAGGTTTACTGGTTGCAATTCAAGTGACATGGGGAAAGCTCATCATAACTTATAAAAACATCATTTATTCTATTTACGGACTAAGAAAATTTGATCATATAACCCAATATTCAACATTGCCGTATATTCAACATGTCTTTTTCCAAATATTTAAAAAAATATCTTTTATTCACAAAATTAGCTTAAAGCTGCTTCTGAAATCAACTTCCTAATAATTGTCTAGCAACGCAAGAAGTTTTTTAACAAGATTTTGTAGATGTTAACAGTTAATTGCAGCCATGTTATTTTGGTGGCGTCTGTTAAATCTGTTGAGTATTATTTATTACGTAATGTAAAATCATCTTATAGCATGTTCACACGGACAGCAAGATTCGAGGTTCGCTCTTTCATTCAATGCTCGCGATCGAATCTTGATTTAATCTACAAGATTCGCCATACAAAATTTTGAGAGCGAATTTTCATGGTTCATTTTTAATCTTTTTTGCGAATCTCGAAGAATTTACTATCATCTTCAATTTTTATAACAAAAAATCGCTAACTTACCTGTACTGGCTGTCAAAATCAAAATATAAACAAAGAAAAACAAAAAAACAAATTGTGTGTAAAATATTAAAAAAATCATTGTGGAAATAAAAAATATATGCTTAAGCATATATGTATGTATATTAAAATTAAAATGGAAAAAATAGAAACGTATTTAAAGTGTAGAAGAATGACTGCAATAAACCTCAGAAAAAAATAAAAAGCCGCGTTAAAAATTTAAACAAAAAAAAAAAAAAAAACAAATGTCAAAGGGAAACAAGAACTATCGTTTGAACGCCAAGGCTCGCATTCGAGATTCAGAGAGCGAACCACGAGATTCATATTGCCGTGTGAATGTGGCATTAGCGAATTATTACGTCAAAAGGATAAGACCCAGTTGGACTTTTTCTTGTTAGAATTTACGAAGTAACAAATCATGTAGTTGACTGATGGCCTCAAAGTTAACATAACTAAAGCCATTATTTAAATTCTGACCGATATACATATGAATCAGTCATTGAAAATTAAATTTCTTAATTTCATGCGTAATGTCATGCGGGTCGACGGTGATCATTTTAACGATTGCTTTATACATGCGTTATTCAAATTAAAGAAGCAAATTCGTTTATACCTTACACACAGCTTATTGGAAAATCCTTTGAAACTAGCCTAGCCTGTATAAAAATATTTCCTCTTCTTAAAAAACAGAATCATATAAAGGGTTTTTCAATAAGAGCGCTACAAAAGTTTTTTTAATAAAACAATAACGGTTTTGGATATCAATAAGATTCTTTATTCCTGTAAAAGTACGTTCGATGCAATTATGTATGGAACTCGATTTCTTTTGCATGGCCACCACGGGCACGCTTGCAGAAGTTCAGACGCTGAACACAATTTTCGACGGTTTTCAAGCATAAATCGGGCGATACTGGTGCCGGTCTTGATCATCACGCAAGAAGTACGGCCCAATGACGCCGCCGGCCCATAAACCGCACCAAACCGTAATTTTTTCAGGATACAATGATGACTCATGCGTGTGGATTACTGTCTGACCAATAACGCATATTTTGCCTTTTGACGAAGCCATTCAGCCAGAAATGATCCTCATCGCTAAAGATAATTTTTCGATGAAAATCTGAATCATTTTCAAGTTGTTGCTCAGCCCAATTCACGAACATACGACGCTTCTGGTGGTCAAGCGGCTTCAGTTCTTGCGCCAATTTGATCTCGTAAGGATGTAGGGCAAGATGTTTTCGCAAAATTCGCCACAACGACGTCACAGAGATGCCAAACGCTTGAGAACGCACGGGAACATTTTGTACTGTGCCTGTGGATTCAAATTTTTCCACTAGACGCTCAATTGTTGATCTGGTAGGACGATTATGACGACCATAAATTGGACGTAGCGCTCTTAACGTTAAGGCCACTGACTCCGAATTTCGGTAGTAAATTTTAATAATTTCGACTCTTTATTGGCTCGTATATATTTCCATCATGAAATGGCAAACCTTACTGAAGAGAAATGTCAAAAGAGCGGCAAAAAATATGGCGTCGTTTGCTGTCCCTATCGGTCTATTTTTATAGCGTGCCTGTTGAAAAACCCTTTACTTTTGCTTATAACCAGAGGCATCCTGTAAACCGTTGTTGAATTGTTTATGCACCTCGTAACACAATCTTAAATGTTTTGACCCTGCGAATAACGCGACTAGTCCATACTCGCATGTTAAGTATACTCCGTAATGGACTAGGGCTGGACCATATAACCCATCGGAGTAGTCTTCAAACTACTCTTTGTCACTACTCGATGGAGCACCTACACGACCATTATATACGTGTTTACAACAATTTATGTAATCGGTTAAACACAAACACTTGTCGTTTAACTACAATCTCTTGTTTAGAAATGATATGGTCCATGACTGCATTACATAGAACCATGTTGTAAGTAGTCCATTTAACTAAAATGGACTACATAGTCCAATATTATCTGCAGGTGATTTACACTTGTTCTGCAATAGTTTTGAATGCTACTTGCTCATCTAATGTTAGTACTAATAATATCCGACAAATAAAGAGACGGGTTTTGAAAGTACATACATATTTTAGATTCGTTTAAAAAATAAACGCTAGGATTCCCGCTAAAGGCCATGACTGACTATCAGATTTAGTCGTTCGATATGTCAAAAATTGTATGTGTGTTCAGAAAGTGTGATAGTGTGGACACAAAGTGCACATGTGTGACAGATTTTTTGACAAGTGTGTCCGATTTGATAATCTTTTGAAAATTTTCATAAAATAATAGTTTCTGTGCGATCAGAGTTGCTTTTTCTAAGCAAGTATGACAGTGTGGCATCCAATAACACATTTGTTGCGATTTTTTCATGTAGGACAGAAAACTATCAGATTTTTATTTGACATAATCGCACGACTTTGTAGGATAGTCAGTCATGGCCTTAACCGATGAAGCATATTTTTTCTGCGATGAAGACATCATACACATAGCTGAGTGTACCCGCGTTAAATTTTTGTGTCAAGGTGAAATGCATTGGAATCACTGAAAAACACATATTCGTAATGAATACGAATATATTTGTTACCATCGATTATTCATTTACTTATGAGAACAGAAAATTTTTAGTGCTCGTTCATGTGTAAAAAAAATTAACAATTATTAGAATTTTCATTCAGGAAATATGTCAAAGATGTGCAAATACATGCTCATTTATACTTGAAGTAGCATTAACTATCAAACACGCTTTATATTATATGTATATTGATTAGCCTTATTCATAAGAATTATCAAAGGTTTATAGAACCATTATAAATCAAATTCCGATAGAAAATCAGTTTTATAAATTGTTAATAAACTAAATAAAACAGTTAATTTATTTGATGGTTTATAAAACTTTTCCAAATCTTTAAACGCCGTATTTATATAAAATATTTTAAGTTGGTTAAAGGCTTAATCTGTCAAATTAGCCTTAAATAAAACTACGGCAGTACAGTTTTTAAATCGCCGGTTTTCACAATTTTTTACTTTTTTGTTTGTTTTTTTTTTCGAATTACTGTGTTTCGATCTCGATCTCGCTTGCATAGAAACTGAAAAAATCGATTTTTGTTTCCAAATTTAAAAACACTGAAACCAGTGTATTATTGTAGCTAGTTAGTTTTTTTGCAGAAAAATTTTATTGAGAGCACATATTATAAGTTGGTGTCTTTGATGAGAACAAAAATTATTATAGGAAATTAAAAAATATAAATATATTTTTCCAAACAATTTTTGTCTATAACTTGTGAATTAGTAACCGCTTTGTACAAATATTTCCACGACTACCTCTAGAGGAACAATCTATAAATAGTAGGGTGATCGATTGTTCGACATTTTTAAGAAACCGGTTCTTAAATAGTTTGTAATTTAGAATTAAAAAAAAACCGGTTGCTTTTTGAAAATTTAGAAAAAAACGGTTAACCGGTCGAATACATAAAATATAATTTTTTCTTACACCCATGACAGAGATACATATATACATATGTAGGTATAAGCTAGCTTGTTCTATGGTTTAATTGCATTTTAATTTGACACACATTCAATGGCATTATTATAAAATGCCGTTATTTAAAATAAAGATGTTAAAGGACAGACACTTTTTACCTTAACCTGATCGAAATGTTAAGTTTATGCTTCAATTACTTTTAACTTTTAAGGTTAGGTTTATAAATTTAAAAATGCAACTGTTTCTTTACATGAAACAAAATATGGCAACTAAATTGTGATTTATATATTTTTTTTCTACTTCGAACTTTTATCATCAAAAATTTTATTTCGTTTTGTAAATAAAATGTATAAATTTACATTGTTGCCACTACATTTTTTAAGAACCAAATTAATTTGTTAAAAGCAACCGGTTTTTGCTCTAGTACTGCCATATAAAAAAAAATTGTTACAAGGAGTTTTTAATAATGAAAAATATAAAAAAGTTCACTGGTCACGATAGTCAACTTTATAGGCAAGATGTAATAATGACCCTTTGTGTGCCAAACTATTTTAGTATACAAGTCATATGTTATTAGAGATATTAGTTAAGCTATGGATAGTCTTTAGTGCAAGTCGCTAGATTTCGTAGAAGCAAAATATTATGAAATTCGAAAATGAGATTAAAAAGTATTGCAAAGTACAATAATTTGGTCAAAAAACTTAACTGAACAGCTGATTATCACATCAAATTATAAGCGCAACAACATATAAAATACCAGCTCTCCTTTTATTTAAGCCTAATTATTTTTCTTATTTTACATTTGTTTTTAAAACAACAAATAAATTTCTTACAATATTATGGAAGAGTATTTAATAAATTTACTAATTTTTGAAAATTTTTTGAGTAGTAAATATTGTATTGTACGTTTGGTTACAAAGATAAATGAACATAAAACTAAAAATGAAAGAATCCGACTTCTGTGAGTAAAAAAACGGTGTATTCGACATTCGAAAAACTAACATATGGAAAAAACCACCAGATGAAAGAGTAAAAAACTGGTTGTAAAACCGAATCGATCACCATAATAAATAGTCACAAACGTGTATATATATTATTCTAGGGCTGAAAAAATATGGAAAAACAGAGGCAATCATTTTATTTGTTCACACTCATGGGCCTGGGCGATATCGGGAGTCTTAAAAAAACTCATTTTAACATATACACGGACAGACAGACGAACACGACTTAATCGACTCCCCTCTTTATAAGCTTTCAGAATTTTATGGGGTCGAAAATGAATATCGTTGCTGCTCTGACGTAATCGGTTATGTGACAATTTTTAAAATTTTTTTATTGATCTATTTTGAAGGTTTATTGGTCCTACAACTGCCCTCCAAACCGTTTAAGGATATCTTGATTGGTTGAAAAATAAGCAATAGTCAAATCCGTAAGTTTAATACTGTAAAGTAATAAAATTGTTACAGCAACGACAATATTGTAGAATGCAATGCAAACCTATATATACCCCTACACTCTCTGTGAAGGGTATAAAAACTTTATTGAACGTTTTCGTGGAAAGGGTGGTTTGCCAAATTCAATAGCAAAATTGTGGCAAGCACTTAGGTTAGGTTGAAAAGAAGGGACACTAAAAGCCCAAACCCATGACAGGTATATACTTATGCCCAGTTGGCATGTTGTGCGCTCCATGTGGGCACTTATTAAATAGAGGCATTCGTACATCTCGAATATACAGTGAACTCGCAGAAACGTGAACTAATTTTTACCAAGGATGTTCACGTTTTCGAGTTTGTTTACGTTTTAGATTGCATTTTTTCTATAACATATTTTAGTCTCTTTTATGTTTTTTATTAATTTAAAATAAAGTATGTACGTTATCTTCACCTATGAGACATGTTTTGATTCAACTTTTTGTAAGCTTCTGCCATATTTTAATGTACTACATAGCTACTATGGTTTGCAAAAGGGTTTTTAAGATACTTAGTTCTCAAATATTTATTGAATTCATCCAAAATAGAGGTTTAGCATGGTTATTTTCTTTAATTTGATTGTGCAATTCAATAGCTTCCTTTTAATCATAATGCCGCTAACCAGTAGGTTTTTATTTCGAAGTTGGGTAAACCATTTGTACAGAGATTTTTCCATTTTGGAAGCTCCGAAGTATGCAGTGTTTCCGTTTTCCAAAACCCGAAAATGTATTAACGCATTTCGAAAATGCATATTTATGTTTCTTATTGAATAAATCGTCGATTTGGCGACATTATACTTTTTCGACAAACCAGTTACAGATGAACCTTTGCGTAAAAGCTCTAAAATATCTGACTTTTCTTGAAGATTTAACACTTTTAGTTTTTTTATTAGACATATTTTCAATAAAAATATTTTTAGAGATGACTTGTTTATATTATTTATGTATATGTATAGTCAGCACAGAGCGATGCTTCCAGTAGAAATGCCGCATTAATACTAAAGCTACTTATCATGCAACGAAAGTTGTTTACAACAAACAAACTACGTAATTCTTCTGCGGGGAATCCCAAAAATTTTAAATAAGCTTACAAAATTGAATTTTAACGTTCGATAAAAGATCACGTTTTAGAGCTTTCAGCCTTTGTTCACGTTTAAGAGTAGTCAATGTAATAAAAAAAAATTTCATGTTTTTGGGTTGTTCATGTTACTGGATGTTCGCGTTTCTGCGAGTTCACTGTATATCTGATAAATTTATATTACAAACGAGTCTTTAAAACTTGCAGGTACTTAAAAATGTTTGATTTTAACCAACGCAGGAACGGACTGATGTACACATATAGAGTTAAAATTACTTTTAAAGCAATTTAGAGTCTGTCTTCCTATTTAATGAATATTTATTATTAACGTGACAAACTACTTAATCGCGAATAAAAAGAATTCCTTAAAAGAGTAAAAGGCAAAGTATATGCTACCCCATAGAATATCTGTAACTATGTCAGATATATTTTACATTTTGTGCTTTAAGAATGATGTTAACGGATCTTGTGGTGCGATTCACTAACTTTTAACGATCCGACAATCGTTAAATTTGTCGACACTTGTTATTGTTTGCACTATCGATTTTCCGATTTAGTAAATACTTTTTAACGATACTCGACAACTGTAACATTAAAGTGGCATCTTTGTCATAAAAAGTGTCCAAATAAATTCAGCACTAACATATCTCATACAGGTAGTCGCGTCATAGCCGAGACTTAAACAAGTGGTTTTTGAGTCGGATATAAAGTTCAACTTTTTGTCGATAAAGTAAACAACCAAAAAATTATTGTCGTTTAGATAACAATAACAACTGTCGTTAAAATATGTAACTGAATACCGAAATCGATAAAATTGTTTTTAACTGTTTTTAACGATACGATTATCGTTAAAATAAGTTAGTAAATTGCACTACTGATTTTCATAAGTATTTAGATTTATTTACATGTAAATATTTCATTAATTTTGTGGCCGACAATTTTAGCGCTCTATATTTAGAGTGTTGGCATTCTCTGTTATTATTAATAATCACCACTAACTGCATTCGGTTTGAATTTAAATCCAATTATTTTTTAACAGAGACAAAAATCTGTACAATTGTCTGTTTAAAATAAAATCATACTCATACTTGTATGTAAGTACATCAATTAAACAATTGAATTGCATAGAAAAATTTGCATAATTTTCTGTCTTACACTTGTTTCTGTTATTTATTTATTTTTTTTTCTCAAGTTTTTGTTATTTGTCAATTTTCAAGACAATAAAAGTCATAAATGTCATCATCATAATTGACATGCTTGTAATGACGCTTGAGAAAATTATACTTGCAAGTGTGCGACTGTAAGTAACTGTAAATATGAATTAAACAATTTACAGCGTCATCGATAGTTGTTTATCAATCAAATCGAAAGTATGTAGTTGTTGTTGTTATAGCAGTAGCAAAAGCCCTAAAATAAATAAATTATCGCTCATATTCAAATTATGATAAATGTTTTATATATGATAATTTGATCAGTGTTAATTGAAAATAAAAGAACAATAAAAAAAACCTATAATAATCAATTTATTGTTAATATTATTTAAAATATGTAGTGGCTATGAAATATGACATACTTTTTGTTTATGTTTTTTTGGTATTTTATTTTGTTACACAAAATTTTTTTTGGCAAGTGTCTGAATTACACTTCTTGTAATTTTTTTAAAGTGTTAGAGCAGTGTTGCCGGCTTCTGTGTAATTATTTCAAACACAATATGAGTTCAAAATTCATGGGTAATGAAAATTTAATATTGGTGGTTTTATCAAAAATATTTTTTTTCCGAGAATGATACTTTACCCTTAAATTAGGGCCTTTCGCCCTTGTAAAATTTCTTCCCGATGCAGAAGGGAAGCATCCAATATTTAAACGCAAAGAAAAACCATGGTTACGACATGATCACCACGGTCATATTATACTTTGTGTAACAATATTTGGTTATCGAAAGCAGGTAATTTTTATTTTAGTTTTCTTTTATTATTTATTACGTCATGATAATCAAGCTTTTATACCCTTAACACAGTGAAAAAGGGGATATAGGTATGTCATTCCGTGTAAAATTTATAAAAATTTCATTTCCAACCACATAAAGTAGTATTTTCTGATTAAGCTCTGTCAGTCTGTTCGTGTGTATGTTGAAATCAACTTTTCGAAGCCCCCCGACATCGCTGGACCCGGGTAAGGTATTAAAATATCAAAAATATTCGAGAGCAGATTGGTATTGAAAATCGGTACATAAACAACTGAGATATGAGCAAACACCCACGACCACCTCGTATTTTGCACAAACACCAAAATACAACACATACATACATTCATACATACAAACGTGGTATACTGGTCAGAGTGAACGTGACTTTGAATCCCAGCTGAGCCCGAAAAAAATTTTTTTTTAATATATTTTTAATTTTTATATTTTTTTTTAGTTTTTTTGAAATATACATACGTAAACTCAATTTATAATTTTATAATTGAACGTATTTCATATGAGATTTATGGTGATACAAACAACTGTTATTGCATGACTACACGTTGTGAAGGGTGTATTAGATTCTAGTTTCTCTAAATATTCTTGTTTCAGTTGTGTAATTATGTACCGTAACTGCGGCAACACTGTAAAAGGGAAAATACGATAGAAGTATATCACAGTGGTTAGGGATTACTTTAATGCACATAAAAAAGTGTACGTCATATATCGAGCTCTAACAGCAAAAACAACGTAACTAACAATTTTTTTTTTAATTGTCTTTTTGATGCAGAATATTGTATCGAAAGTAATAATAGTTACAGAAAGATATGCCATTAAATTTTAACATGAATGACACCCACCTTTGTGTGTGACTGCAAAAATAACGTAACTGACATTAACTCGACAATCATTTATGTATTAATTATAAGTTAGAAAGAGAAAACAAATTTTTTAATATATCAGTGTTACCTGTTAGTTGTTTTAATTTAATTCGAGGATGGATTCACTCTCGATCATGCAGCCCACAATAGAAATATTACTAAATAGTGAGTCAGAACGGCTTATAATTGTATTAAATAACACTTAAACCGTTTAATATAAAACTTCTTAAAAAATTCGTGAAATTATTAAAATATTGTACAAATTTATCCTACTCGGTATTTAAAAGTTTATCCACCATTTTCGGAAATCCTTCTTAATAGATTTATAGTTGGGCTTGTAACCATTTTGGACGACGTGGTCTACTTACGCTTAAATCGGACATGTCCTGGGATACCTGGGCACTGATAATTAACTTTCCTTTAATTGTTTTTTTTTAAGATCACAATATTTTTCCACAGGCCGAAGTTCTGGACAGTTGCCTCTTGTGGTACAAAAATTATATTGTGTGAATACCACTTAAGACCTTTTTCCAAAGTTGCATGATGCCAAATCGGAGCAGATATATAAATGTATTTTGTGCTGTTTTAAGAAATTAAAAAGTCGTTTTTGAAGACACTACTTAATATTTTTGTGTTTATCGGGCTGGATGTCGCAAATAATTGGCTTTCTTTGTCACAACTTAAAATGCAGCTTATGTTTTGAAATCGATACAAATGAGATCGATACAAATCGATATAGATTTAAAAAAATATTTATCACAGTGTAAGCTTTCTTAAGCACTGTATCAACAGCTACACACACGTATGGCCAAATACTGCTGAAATACAAAAAAAAAAGAAAACCGAAGGGTTTATTTTTTACACATTTTCCACAAAAACTACAGTGTCGTATTCCCAAACGCCTCATGTGTAGTTGAAATAGTAATGTGCCACTCACAATGAAATTGTCTGGTGTCAACAACAACAGACACACTTTACTACACCCAAAATATATTTATAAACACAGCGACTTTAAAAAAAAATGGCTTTTTAATTAAATTAGACACAACGATGATGATGATGATATTTGACACATTAGTGGTGCGAGTAAATAGAGAGTAGAATTGGACAGACAGACGGACGTATGGACGGACAAAAATTATTGAAACGATCAATTACATATAAAAAAATGTCAATACAAAATTAAAATCATTTGAAAAAAGTCTAGCGGATCTTTAAAACGTTACGGCCGCTTAATCACGATACTTCTTCTTTTTCTAGGCCTTTTTTAAAAATTTATTAATTTGATTTTTGCGTTTTATTGAAAAAACAAACAAATATTTGTTTAATGAAGAAGTAACGGCCTAAGAATTTTTAATTGCATTTTTAATAAAGATTCGCCATAAAGAACAAAGTGTGTTATAAAATATATAAAATAAAAAAAAGCATTTAAATTATAGAACTTCAAAAAATATGCAATTAACTAGAAATTGTTGTAATAATTTGTGCTGCGAATTTAAATTAAAGAATTTCGGCTTTGATCACGAACATCAAGACCAATTTTATCGATCACAGGTATTGAAATAAAAAAACTAAATATAAAGTATGTTAAAACAAAAATGATACATAAAGAAAAATTATATTCGAATGGTGCTGTGTAAGAAATTAAAAATATATAACATACATACATACATAAAAGGCATATCGATGCCTTACTTCCTCAACCTCGTATCTTAAAAAATACGGTTTTCACTTTTTCATATGAAACGATTGTTTTATGCTTAAAATAAAAAAGATTAGTATATTATTACTACTAATATACATAAATTCAATCAAGTCCTTGATAATTGCATTTAAACTTTTACCCAAACACCGAAGTATAAAAAGATGAACCGTTTTTTTTTTGTCTCTCCTGAAAAATTTTATTTTTTAAGATACGAGGTTGAGGAAGTAAGGCATCGATATACATAAAGGTAACCTTATCGCAACAGCTGATCGGGAAGCATAGTGTCTAAATTTGTTTAATTGGTCTTGAAATTATGTATGCAGGGATGGAAAATATAAGATTTACGTTTCGGTATTAAGCAGTTAACTTAAGTTTTTTTTTGAGAATAAGTGTGCTAAGATTTATTTATTTTTGCTACTTTTACACCCTTTATTATAAGTTTTACAAATAAATATCCTCGTTTTTTTAAATAAACCGATCGTAACAACTTTTCCACCCCTGATATACAAATTGGACTTGAAAGAAAACATTCACTCTAAGGTTGCTTTGTTGTATCAATTTGCCGTTGCATATACATACCTGTATGAATATGCCTTGCATATTTACTAGAGTCCTGCATGAATGCCAATAAATCAGAATATTGTGCATTCATTCTCAAAAAAGGAATTGTGCTTGCCATGTCACACATATTGTTTAATGTGAGTACTGTGTGTTGCTTTCTTTAAAACACAGCGTACACTTCTACTTCAGTATTCTTTGTATTTATTCATGTGTTGTTTATGATGTGAATCATTAGCACAGTAACTTAAAACAGCAATGAACTACACTACACTTCACAGTATGCATTCACTGTGTTGTACAAGTTTTGTTTTAATAAAGATATAAATAAAGGAAAGGAGTTGCCAGTTTACGAGCTTTTTAACTTAATAGGGCTCAAAATCTTTGTATAGAGGATCGGGAAAATTTTTAAGATAAAATTATAATTGCTAAAACTGATTTCTTTTTTTGTACTTAAAAAAATTTTTTAATAACTGAAAATTATTAAATTAATAAACTAATTAAATACTGATTAAAAAGCTCTTTTTTTTCTTTTTTTTTTTCTAAATACTTATAATTCAAATTACTTTTATTTTAAAAAGTAAAAAATTTATTTGATATCCGATATTAATAACTAGAGCCCAAAAACCCCAAAAATTTTATTTAAAATTTTATCCGACAGCTCGAAAATCCTTTTTTAGGATGTACGCAATTGCGTTCTAACAAACTCTAACGGTGCTCCTCTCAGTAATAAAGGAAAAATGTCTAAAAACAGTGTGATTTTATTTATGGCACTATATTTAAAAAAACAATATAAAAAATAAAAAAATTCAGTCTTTAAAGTTAAAAAAAAAAAGTTTTAATACAAAGTTAATAAAATCCTACTAAAATAATAAATGTGAATGTTTGGATATTTATTACTCAATCACGCAAAAACGGTGGGGTGCAATAACGCCTTACGAAATAAGGCCTTTAAGGCTTTATTTCACTTCCAATTGAGAAATAAGGTCTTTGTTGCGGAAAGGGCTTTACTGCACTTTGAAAGTGACATAAGGCCTTTATTGAAATTTAGCCAATGGTGCAATAAAGCCTTTATTTTATATTTTTTGATTCTTTTGTTACGCTGTTCAATTTATTGTTTTTTGTTGTTGTTGATAACAATCCAATATCTTTAAACAACTGCTAATAATACATATTGCTCATAATGAACATGTAAGTATATATTTTCGGTGGCATGTCATAATGTCCATGAACATTGTGACACACAAATAGTGACATAATGTCCATGGACTTTATGCACTACGTAGGAAAAAGCCACCTAAATCTCACTTAATACAGTTTTTCTGCGTGGCGGCCTGCGGCCGATCTTAGGGGTTTTCTCCTCCATAGGACGCGGCAGGTGGCTTCGCTGAATACAGTTTTCCTGCGCGCGTCTCATTATCTTCCGTAGTGTGACGCGCGCAGGGCAACTTTATTCAGCGAAGCCACCTGCCGCGTCCCATGGAGGAGAAAACTCCTAAGAGCGGCCGCAGGCCGCCACGCAGAAAAACTTTATAAAGCAAAGATTTTCAATATTGTTGCAGTTAAATGAATATTTGTGTATGCTTTTATGCAAAAATGTGTAATGAATTAAGTGATTTTTTTTTCATTTTGGTGTGATTTCGTTTCCATAAGTGGGATTAATTAATAATGTTCTATTAATTTTTGTCAATATGAAATTTCTTTATAATTGTTCAATAAAATATAAGAAGAATAAGAAATTTTATTGCTTCATTTGAAAAGAAATTTAAGTGAAATAAGACCTTTACGGCTTTATTTCACTTTCAAAGTGCAATAAAATCTTTTTGGAAATAAAGGCATTATTTCACTTTCCATTGAGAAATAAAGCCTTAAAGGCCTTATTTCGTAAGGCGTTATTGCACCCCATCCGCAAAAACGGCTGAACGGAACTAAATGAAATTCGGCACATAGATAGATAACAACCTAGATTAACGCATAGGCTACTTTTTATCACGATAATAACGCGAAGTCGTTGGCAAACTCATCATCACACATCCTAAACGGGTTGTTTGTATTGTAAATATTTTTATTTTTGTTGTTAATACCTACTAAGTATACCTTTTACCCCAATAACTACGCAGACGAAGTCGCGGGCAGAAGCTAGTAAATAACAAATTTAAAAATCACTCATATTCACACCCTTATTTTGTGTGAAAGGTAACAAAGCGATTGCGGTCTTTTGTTAAACGCAAGTGCACTTTGCATTTATTGCAATATATTCGTGATCTACCCATACATTGCACCTGGTAGCCTCTTTTGAATTGTCGTGATTTGGTAAGTGACCTATTCCGTCATACTGTACTTCGTGTAGCGATCTCACTTCAACTCTAACAAACTTACTTGTGCATTATTTTCGGAAGAATTGGATGGCCTTCCTCTTTTCCGGTTCTGTAGCTGTTGGACTATCGTGAGACTTCGTCCTGGTACCTGCTTGAATTCCAACAAATGCATTATATCCTTCTGCGGTACATTATTCAAAGCACAATTCTTTTTATATTCTATCCAGCTGGCACAAACAGCAACATCGACAAAGTAAAAGATAGCACGCAATGTCCACTTTTTCGACTTTATAAATATTCTATAATAAGACATTAGTTAATTCAAGAGGTCGACTACTCCCATTCCATTATTATAGGCAGAGACAATGTTGGGTTGTTTTATATCGACATATTGTCTTGATTTCTTATCAAATCGTCGGACAGATTGTTCTTCATTTACTCCAATAAAGTTGCTCGCCATCCGCTGCACCAAATTCGGTGGGTTGAATGTCACCAATGTCTTCATTCTGTTTGTACACAAATGAGTCCATGTACACATTTGTGTACACAATACCACAGTACGTGTGTACACAATTGCGTACATACTTTTATTTAGCTGTATTTTTATGCAAATTTTAAGTCAAAACCTACAATATTAGTTATGTCTGTAACAGTTCTCATCCGAAAAAATATATTTCAAATAGCATACGGATATGTCTAGACCAAGTAAAAAGGATTTTAAAATGCATCCATGACACCAGTTTTCTATATGACGTAAGCTGTATTAGAAATTTATAAAAAGAATCATTTAAAACATTGTGTACACGCCGACTCAAAGGGTTAAAACTAAATACATATTTTTTTTATGTTTAAATTATACATGTTTCACTCTAATTAAACCACTTCAACATGGGTTGAAGCCATGCATTCACTATTTCTTTTGGATTTCTTTTTTTGCTGATTATAATTTCATCATTTTATTTCAGACGCCATCTTGTTTACTAATTACTACATTGTAATGGTCAAGCCCTTTTATTTGATACTAATATTGTGGGGGTTAAGGGTGACAAAGCTGTAACTACTATATTTGACTCATATACTTGCCATTTAATCTAGGACGCCATCGTTAACTATATTATAATACTCAAGCCCTTCCATTTGATTTTCATATTGTCTCTCTCCGTTGTATAGAAACTGAAAAATATCGATTTCCGTTTGCTAATTTAAGGAAAAACACCGAAGCAGTTGTACTCTAGTGCTTATATCTCAGGTGGTTTCAAAACGATTTGTTAGTTTTTTTTTAAAAATAGTTTCGGAGGTTACGGCTTATAATTTCGTATCTTAAGTGTGGTCAAAAATAATTTAGGAGTTTGAAAAAATTTGATATATGTATTTCAAAAAATATTTTTTTTTCAAATAATTTTTGCCTATAACTTAAAAAAGTTCCGAAATCCTATTAATATTTTTTAATTAATTAACACCCATAAAGTACCAAAGTATAGCTTTTACCTGTTTTTCCCCCTAGTGGTTTAAAATTCAAAAAAAGGCCTGACACCTGTCAGCTTATTTTTTTAGGTAGATGGCAATACCTTTTTAAATTAATCTATATCATTTTTAGATTAGCAAATATAAAGTTGCCGACTTTACCCTTTTTTACCCTCTTAGAGTTTTAAACTCCAAATGTGCGATGTTGAACAGTCAGTATCGTTACTCTTTTATATACATACTTATGTATTTATATAGATTTTTCTCTATGTTAAAAAGCCTAAAAATAATGTACGAAATTTATCTGTTGAATGCTTGATTTTTTATTGGTATACAACCATTTATTATACCCTTCACACAGTGAAAAAGGGTATATACATATAGGTTTGTCATTCCGTGTGAAATTTCTACAATTTTGATTTCCGACCCCATAAAGTATATATTTTCTGAAAGCTTATGAATAGCGGAGGCGATTAAGCCCTGTCAGTCTGTCCGTCTGACCGTCTGTCCGTGTGTATGTTAAAATCAACTTTTTGAAGCCCTCCGACATCGCTCGGACTCGGGTGAGGTATTAAAATATCAGAAATATTCGGGAGTTGATCGGTATTGAAAATCAGAAACATCGGTACATAAACAACTGAGATATGAGCAAAAACCCACGACCACCTCGATTTTTTTTTCACAAAAACAACATTACAACAAGTAACAGTTCTATATTCGGCCGTGCCGAATCTTATATACCCTTCACAACGTGTAGTCATGCAATAACTAAATGTGGCATCGAATCCCAGCTGAGCCAAAAAAATTTTATTTTATTTTATTTAATATATTATTTATATTTTATTATTTTTTTTATATTTTTTTTAAATTTTTTTTAAAAAATTTTTTTAGAAAAATTTTTAAAAATTTTTTTAAAATTTTTTTTTTAAATTTTTTTAAAAATTTTTTTTTGTAGTTTTTTTTATTATTTTTTTCTTATTTTTAATATTTTTTTTTTGTAATTTTTTTTGTTTGGTATGTTTTTGACATGTATGTATGTATGTATGTTGTTGTTGTAATTGTGAAAAAAAACGAGGTGGTCGTGGTTTTTTGCTCATATCTCAGAAAGTTATGGGGCGATTGTGCTAAATTTCAATAGCGATTCATTCCTGGATATTTCCAAGAGATTGATACCATATACAGATCTGAGGAACATATAGTTGCTTCTAAAAGTTGATTTCAACCAACACACGGACAGACGGGCAGACGGACAGACGGTCAGGGCTTAATCGACTCCTCTATTCATAAGCTTTCAGAAAATATATACTTTATGGGGTCGGAAATGAAAATTGTAGAAATTACAAACGGAATGACAAAGCTATATATGCCCTTGTGCACCACAGGTGAAGGGTATAACAACAACATACATACATACAAACGTGTATACTGGTTAGAGAAAACGGGGTTCGAATCCCAGCTGAGGCAAAAAAATTTTTTTTTTATTTTTTTTTTATTTTTTTTTTAATATTTTATTTTTATTTTTTATTTAATATATTATTTATATTTTTATTATTATTTTTTTTTAATTTTTTTTTCAAATATTTTTTTTGTTTTATATTTATTATATATATTTTAATTATTTTTAAAAATTTTTTTTTTTTTAATTTTTTTTTTAAATTTTTTTTTTAAATTTTTTTTTTTTAATTTTTTTTTTAAATTTTTTTTTTATATTTTTTTTTAAATTTTTTTTTTTAACATATATACGTAAATTTATAATTTTACAATGGGATGTTTTTATATATGTATGTTTTTTATATGTATGTACGTATATCATATGGAATGGTGATACAAACTACTGTTATTGCATGATTACACGTTGTGAAGGGTATATAAGATTCGGCACGGCCGAATATAGCACTTTTACTTGTTTTTATTGCTTTGCTGTGTAGTTTACAGAGCAAAAAAACGATCATATTATTTTAGTGAATGCAAGATTATTGAATGAAGTTTTTCTCAATCTAATTTGCTTTCTTCATTTGGTGTGTGCTGTGTTGTGAATTGTATCACAGTATAGATAGAGCTGAATTTAATGTTATTTATAAAAGTGAATGCAGTAGTGCAGGTATCTAATAGAACTTACTTTGTAAATTTTGGAGCGTTATAAAAGTTTAGATGCCCTAAAATGTTTTGCAGCCATATTAGTGAAAAAATTTTGAGGTACAGTGTCACGAAAAAGTAAGCCCACAGATTTTTATGAAAATTTAGTCACAAAAAGTTGTTTTGGTTTTTTAAAATATAAGATAATGCAGTTCACACTGAATTTGCTATTTTTCTTTAGCTAAAAGAAAAAATAAGCGTAAAGATTTTCATTAAAATTTAATAAAACAATTTTTTTTCTGTAAGAATCTAAAAAAAATTGAAGTAAACACTGAATTTTTTATTTTTTTTAATTGGTAAAATGGGAAATTATCAATAAATTTCTTTTAAATTTGACTTTTTAGAAATACAATATATTTCTAATTCCATCATATTTTTTTTACGCACTGTATTTGAATAAATATCAGCACAGCCGCTAAGTATGTGCACTCGTCGCTGTTTTATGGACGACTAAAAAAAGGGCATACAAATAAAAGAGGTGGAGGTACAAACAATTGTTTGATGAAATGGGCACCTATGGTCTAGAGTCTAGACTATATTTACCTAGCCAACACATGCATAAGTATGTACATGCGTATGTATGTGTATATGTATAAATCTGTACTGCGATGTAGAAGTTTATTTTATAAACAAATTTTTTTTAATAAGAACAAAAATTTATTACTTATTTTATTCAATGAAATTTTAAATGGTTAAATATTTTTTTAAGAAACGTAATAATGATGCAAATTGTGCTTATAGTTTAAAAAATAACTAAATATTAGGTAGATGGGTGGCAGTTATCACACCACTTTCTATCTTGAAATAGGATATTCATCAAACTAAAATAAAATCGTAGTTCTACTTAGTAGCAGAAAATTGTCACTTGTGTTGCAACTATGTAAGAAGCAGAGAAGAACTTGAAACGGCGATTCCAAGCCAATCTGCAATGAACTTCCAATGTGTACAAATTGCTCCAAAATGCTAAAATGTTATTCTTTTGTTTTTTACTTATTGATTGAATTTTACTTCTTTTTTTGGTTTCTGTTGTCTTACGTCATGAAATAAGAGTTACTAACAACTTACAATGGCCGTATTCCCAGATAGAACATTTTCCGGCACTCAGGTATCTTTGGTCGTTGCTAAGAGTCCTAAGATAAAGTGGTTTCTAATGCAAAAAAAAATATAGTTACACAGTTAAGTTAGTACAATTTTTAAAAACTTCTTCACAAAAAGCGCTTCTTGAATCGCTTACTTAATGCTTACCTGGTTTCAAGAGCGCTTCTAGAAGGCATGATTATTATATGCAATGTCCCACTTTGAAGGTATATTTTTTGCAATTTATAAGCCCTCATTTCATTCATACGAGGAACAGTTTTATTATGACATCTCTTTACGCACTGCTGAGAAAGGTAGCAGCAAGTAAGAGAGAAATATCAAAAATACTACAAAAATAAAAAAAACATTATTTTTTCAACTGTTGAAATAATAAATAATTTGTTGTGCTTTCGTATGACAATTTAAGCATTTCCATGGATGCAATACGATTAGGTATAAAGGAAGCACTGCTTACAAAATTGGCATTTTCTTTTTTTGGTTTGTTGGTTTGCAGATTATCAACTTTAATAAAAACTTTTTGGTACCTAGGTGCGCACATAAGGGTTAACTAGTACATAAACAAATAACACAGTACAACATTTTTCAGTTAATTGATTGCCAACTCAATTCTGTTAACTGTATGTGAAATTAGACCCAAAAAGAAGAATTTCTGCATCATTCGTTTTGTCTTCTTACCTGCGATTTGAAGTTAGTATCGATTTGAAGTTAGTACTATCGTATAGGGGAATTTATCACGTTTTAGGCCCTGTTGTTTGACATAGCTCGACAACCACTAGCCCAATTTAGTTGAAATAAATTTTAAAAAATTAAGAATTACAATTCCCTTAATCTGTTCATATATTGTTTTCCTATACAAGTAACACTTTCGAAGTTAAAAATGAATGTATGAAGGGAAAAAATTATTTTTTGCCTAAAAATTTAAATTTTTTTTTTTAAATACATAAAAAATCCAAAATGGAAAAAAGTTTCAAGTCTAGTTATTTTTTCGCAAAGTCACATAACCTATAAGCAAAATGAGACAAAGATCATAAAAATCGATGCACGCGTTTCGCTTTTATTCGCAATTGAGTAAATGTATGAATTTCAAAAATCAGTTATAGCCACCACCCTTAAAATAAAAATAAAAATATAAATTAAAAAATTATCATGAAAAAAAAAAAAACTTTATTTATAAAAACTTAATGAAAATAAAATAATATGCAATTAATACGCAATTATAATATGCATAAAAACAAAATTTAGAACATTTTTTCAATTATTGGCAATATCCATCCTTGTAGAAGTTGACGCTTGTGGTTCTGATGATCTTGTTTTCTTCGTAGGTTGTTCATATTCATGGTCTGAGTCTGTATCGTCATCCGAGATACACATACTATTCAAGGGCGTGTTTCTTTCACTGTGTCCACCAATTTCAATGTCTTCATCTTCGGTGCTTTCTTCAAACTGCATAATTGTGGAACTCCACCAACAAACCTCCGCAAGCAATGCATCCAATTTTTTGCTTTTGAACCGCTTTTCAAATGGCATGGTCACCTGGTGGAACCTCTCTCCTTGTTCGTCTGATTCCTGAGGTGATTGTGCCAAAAAAGTATCGAGGTGGTGGTGCAAGAAATGCAATTTCAGCGTCATGGATGCACCGATTTTTTCGAAATAAAACAGCAACCTGTCCACTCGTTGCTGTATCTCTTCTCGCTGGACACGGTTTTTTTCTAGAACGCCTTCTATTACTTCTTTCAATGCGTTCCATGCATGTTGGTGGTCGTGATGCTCTGAAAGCAAATGTGTGAAAGAATCACTTTTGATCAATTTCCGAATATCAGGTCCATTGAGAATACCTGTTTTAAATACATAAGAAAAACGAAAAAATTATTGGTAATGCGAATGTATAGAAATTAACAAATTTAGATATGACAATATTGAAATACAGAGTACGATACGTACCGTTTTTAATTTTCTCATCACTGAGTTTCGGAAAGATGGATTTCAAACAGTCAAAGGCGCCGTTAACTTTTTTGACCACCACTTCAACGAATTTCCCAGCTATTCCCAGTTTCATGTGGAGCGGTGGCAACAAAATATCATCCAGGTCCTTTATCATAGGTTCATTACGTAATTTTAATTGTTTGTTGAGCTCGGGAGTTCTTCCTTTCCAATCTTTACATTGATATTGATTTCCTTTGTATCGTGAATCCCAATTACAAAGAAAGCAGAAGTATAGGTAGCCACCGGAAAAACCAAAATAATAAAAAGTTCCACTTTCCGTTTAATTGTCCACGTACATTTATTACCGCAATCATAAAAATCAAATAACCTTTTGTTTATTCCTTTTTTTTTAATTCTCAGCATCATGAAAAAGGTGTCAATGTTTTCTCCAAATAATGTTGTGCATATCTCGAGCAAATTTTTGAAATTCATACATTTACTCAATTGCGAATAAAAGCGAAACGCGTGCATCGATTTTTATGATCTTTGTCTCATTTTGCTCATAGGTTATGTGACTTTGCGAAAAAATAACTAGACTTGAAACTTTTTTCCATTTTGGATTTTTTATGTATTTAAAAAAAAAAAATTTAAATTTTTAGGCAAAAAATAATTTTTTCCCTTCATACATTCATTTTTAACTTCGAAAGTGTTACTTGTATAGGAAAACAATATATGAACAGATTAAGGGAATTGTAATTCTTAATTTTTTAAAATTTATTTCAACTAAATTGAGCTAGTGGTTGTCGAGCTATGTCAAACAACAGGGCCTAAAACGTGATAAATTCCACTATACGATAGTACTAACTTCAAATCGATACTAACTTCAAATCGCAGGTAAGAAGACAAAACGAATGATGCAGAAATTCTTCTTTTTGGGTCTAATTTCACATACAGTTAACAGAATTGAGTTGGCAAATCATGTGTTGTACTGTGTAATGCTAGGCGCACAATTGGGACGAACGACGAATTTTTCGTCGCGAGTATTCGTCATCAAAAATAAAATATATATGAGAATGCATACAATTGTGGCGTCAGTCGAAGTTCGCTATACGCGGCGAACTCTGCATTAGATTTATTTCTATGTCTTACGCCGGCAAACGACGAACAAATTGATACAAGGTGACCATTTTTTATTAAATTTGGGTTTACTTCTCAACTTTTTAAGGAAATAAAGTTAGTTTTTACTTTAATAATTGTTTTATTTTTTATTTTAAAACATTTAAAATAAGTATAAAAAGTTAAGTACAAAAATTTGTTTTTATTTGTGTTTTTGCAAATGTTTAAGTTTATTAAGTGATATTTTTTTCACATGGTCACACTATTAGCTGTTATACACAAACAAAATTTTTATTATTGTTTAATGCACGTAGCCACGATATTCTTTGCAAACGTTTGCTTGTACGTAAACAAGTTTTTATTATTACAGAAATTATATTTATTGTTTTGTTGAGTTTCACAAAAAAATTAATTCTTAGATACTTTTTGTTTTTTCTTTGCACAAACACTAAACAATTTTATCAACTATAAAAGATGTTACTTTTTCGTCGTTGTTGTGCTTCACACGACGAATTTGCACAACGAATTTTTACCGAAGAGTACGTCGTGTTGGGCGAAATTCGTCGTTCGTCCCAATTGTGCGCCGAGCATAAGTAGGCAAATACATTGACATTTTAAATGTGAGACAGAATATGAAACTGATAAATAATAAATTCCATCTCCAACAAGATTATATCGTATCCACTAGTGCATACACAAATTCTTTATCAATCGAGCGATTCAATTCTTTCAATCGAGTGTTTCTTTAGTGTTTATCAAAACCAAAACTGTTTTATTAGTGTAGTGGCTGACATCAGGTAGATTCCATCATGAGTGGTAAAATAAAAGTGACGTTTTCAGCACAATTTTCTGTAAAATATGTAGTTGTCCATTGTTCGTAAGAATTGCCCAGTTTTATATGTGAAATTTACAATTCCTTGCGAAAAATGTATGGCTTTCGTGATAGTTGGTAACCCTGTCATTATATTTATTTTTGCCCTTTACGCTGGGTCTCCACATAGCAATTTTCATTGCTAAGCATAAGCAAAAACGTCGTCAAAATAACGGCACTTTATTGCTAAATTATTTCTATTTTCATTGGGTGGTGAACACGACACAAGTAATTTATTTATTAAATTTTATATTTTTGTTTTAACTTTTATGTGTTTTTTTAATATCTCTCTCTAAATTATTATTGTCAGATAAAACTATTTTAATTTTCCTTTGTTTCTGCAAATAAAAACAAAAAATTCAAAGAAAATGGAATGATTTTGACAGTTCATTCCGGCAATAAGTTCTCAAGAAATCAGCAAAGCAATGATTGTCTACACATTGCAATTTCTATGGACGCAATCAAATTTGACGATTGAGGTAATAAATATTGCTACGTGAAGAGCTCGAGTTAAAATAATCAGCCAATCTTGGACCAATTTTATTTACCCTGTTTATAAATGATCTTCCAAATGCTATTAAATTTTCTAATGTTCTTATGTACGCAGATTACGTAAAAATTTTTCATATCGGTAATAACTGTGGTAATTATAATCTGCTGCAACAAGACCTAGATAGTTTCTTTGTATGGTGTAATACTAACTTAATGGATTTGAATTTAAATAAATGTAAACACATGCACTTTTCCCGTAAAACAGAAGAAATAAGCTCATTCTTCTTGAATGGTTACAAACTGGAACTGGTTGATTCAATAGTTGATTTGGGTATTCTATTTGATGTTAAACTTAATTTTAATCAGCATATTACCCTAATATCTAATAAAGCTCGTGGGGTTCTTGCTTTCATAAAACGCTGGGCCAAGGAATTTTCAGACCCTTACATCACTAAACAGCTCTATACATCTTTAGTAAGGCCAATATTAGAATTCGGATCAATTATCTGGAATCCTCAATATAATTTGTACTCTGATAAAATTGAGTCTGTACAGAAACAATTTCTGTTGTTTTGCTTACGTCACCTTTTTCGAAATGGTGTTTCAAATTTACCATCTTACAAATCAAGACGTGCACTAACTAAACTTCCTACTTTACAGAGCCGTAGAACAATGCTAAGTGTAACGTTTGTTATCAAATTGATTAACGGAGATGTATGCTCTAGTTTCCTGATAAGCAACTTATCCTTCAATATTCCACATCGTCCACCTAGAAATTTCAACCCATTGCACGTGCAATTTTTTCGTCGAAATTATGCTAATGATAATCCTTTTAGAATAATTTGTTGCGATTTTAATAATCTTTATCATTTAATTGACTTTTCTGTTAGTGTTAATATTATTAAGAGAAATATCATAGTGTTTTTAAATTCGTAATTGTAATATATTTCTGTCGCTTTATTTTAATAGTCTGTAAGGATTTAAATAAATAAATAAAAATAAATGTAATTGGACACGAACTCCTCTCATTTGACATTTTCGGCTCAGTTGTTGATATTGTAAAAAAATATTCATCCATAATATTTTACACTTCATAATCTTAATTTCATTGTTTTCTAGTTGTATGTTTTTAATCGTTGTTTTGGTAAATCTACTCTAACAGCAACCCTATATGTGCAATAAGATTTCTTCTTTATTTAGCACTAGCCAAACCCGCCGCGCGTTGCTACGCCCCTTAATGAATCAAAATGCATTCTGAATTTTTATTGAATATCAAGTGCAGAAACCTAAAAATTATAATTTTTTTTTATGGGCGTGGCCCTGCACACTTTTCTAATAACGAAATTGTAAAGTCATAACAGCTCAATATGTGTGCAAAGTTTCAGAAAAATCGGTCCAGTGCAAGTACTTCAAAATGATAACATTTTTTTATGGGCGTGGCACTGCCCACTTTTCTAATCACGAAATTGTAAAGTCATGACAGCTTAGTGTGTGTGCAAAGTTTTAGAAAAATCCGTCCATTGCAAGTACCTCAAAATTAAAATTTTTTTATGGGCGTGACCCCGCCCACTTTTTTAATCACGAAATTATTTAGTCATGAGAGCTCGATATGTGTGCAAAGTTTCAGAAAAATCGGTCATGTGCAAGTACCCTTAAATGATAACTAATTTTTTATGGGCGTGGCCCCGCCCACTTTTTTCCACCCATAAACACTTCCTGGTATGTGTACAACAACTTACCAAAGTTTGAGCCCGATCGGTTTTACAGTTTCGGAGTCTATAGCTAACACACACACACACAGAGTTTCACTTTTATATATATAGATACGAAACTTCTGTCATAATATAAATCATAAAAAAAGTTACAATCGGTGAAGCACTACCCAAATAAAAATTAGCTGTTAAATGCCTTATTAAAGGTTATCAAAGGTTCATAAATCAAATTTCCATAGAAATCTGTTTTGAAAACCCTTGAGTTTATGTAATTTACGAGTGCAGACATTGTTAGAAGACTTAAGACATTGGTCGTAATCAAAAAATAAAAAATAATAATTCGATAATCACAAGATCTAATTGAGCTTTTAAAGTTATATTCGTGGAAAAATCTTTTCCGATTCTAATAGTTTTATAAACTCTACCTTAGGTGCCGAGGGTAAATATGACATAACACATTTAAGCGCCTTTGCTTTTGTAGTGCGCCAAGCGCCTTAACTCATTTCTCTCTTATGTCGATTTAAGCTACTCTTCCATATTGCAACAGATGTATAGCCTTCAGACATGTCATCCTTCCGTTTGTAATTTCTAAAACATCATTTCCCACCTGAAGGCTTATTATTAGGGAAGTCGATAGAACAATCACCGACCGTCAATCTGTCGGTGTATGATGGTTGAAATCAACTTTTAGAAGCAACCACTTGTTACACAGAAATATTTGGCAATGAATCGCTATTGAAACCTATAAACCTGCTGAGATTTGAGCAAATAAACACTATTGCCTCTTTTTTTTGAAATTGGTCAATAATCAGCAAAGTTATAGGCAAAAATCTTTTGGAAAAATATATATATTTTAAATATATCAAATTACTCATGATCCTAAACAATTCTTGAACACGCTAAAGGCACCAAATTATAAACTACAGTCTCGGATACTACACCTGCGAGATGTAAACACCAAATTGCAACTGTTTTGGTGTTTTTTTTTTCTTTAAATAAAATTACAAACTTAAATCGATGGTTTTCAGCTTTTTGATAAGCGACAGAGTTAGTATGGACATCAAATGAAAGGGCTTAACTACAAAATTCTTAATGTCCGCCACTACAAAATGGAATATGTATTTACAATAAATTTTTATATGGGTCAAATCTAGTAATTAGAAACTTAACCCCTTCAACCCCTTAATATTGCAGTCATATAAAAGGGCTTGACCAGCACAATACAGTAGACTATGAAAATGTTTAAATCCAAGAAGACGTCCGAAATTAAATGGCGGATATATGAGAGGAATGTAGTAATTACTGCTTTATTTCCTTTAACTTTTGCAATATTGATATAAAATGAAAGAGTTTGGCCATTAGAATAAATTAAAGTATGAAAAGTGTAAAATCCAAGATAACGATAAAGATAAAAGAATGACTAAATTTTTTTTCTTAACCCCATCAAATTAAAATGCGTGAATAGTAGAATACCGTTAACTATGAAAAAAATTCAAAATCTTAGATGACGAAGAAAAAATACACCACAAAGTTGCGTCTAACATTATATATGAAATCTAGGTTACGCTACTTTGTGCTCATTATACCTTTTAACATTACGGTGAGGGGTATTATCAGATTCGGGAGGGGCCAAATATGTGTAGCAATCTTACTTGCTTGTAGCTTAATAAGCGTTTAAGTGATTTTCAGAAGTAGGAATTAAATCAACTGTAGAAAAAATAACATATTTAAACTTTAATCGAATATTGTATAGGGTATCCCAAAACTAACGCATAATTTTAAGGGTGTCCCAATATCAATGCAATATTTTAATTTCTCGCCATTTATGACTAAAGTGTTGGTAACTCTAAAACAAAAACAGTTCCATTCAATCTTGCGTTAATTTTGGGACACCCTTGAGGTGATTTGTACCATCAGCTTAAGTTGTGTTATATTTATATATCACATTGCGTTTTATAAAATAAATATTTACAATTATTTATGATTTAAAGTAACAATGTATGCTTGGTCAAGTTCAAGTAAATAAATATTTGAGATGACAATCATTTACAAAACATACGTTTTTTGTTTTTTCTTTCTTTGTCTACTGCAAATTCGTTTATAATTATTTTCTACATAAAAAGCACAATTTATGCTTCTACTAGTAGTTTTTGTTTAATTGCTCTCAAATTGAAACAATAAAAAAATTAATGACATTATTGTTAAACTTATGTAGGTATGTATGTACGTACAACAAATTGGAGACAGTGGCCTCATTTATTAAGGCACATTATGTGAAATTTTATACACTCTATAAACATGTTTCCTTACGTTATCTATACTTGTAATAAGATTGAAAAAAATTAATTGTGTCTGTACACAAAATGTTTTTTTTTAAATGTTGATAAAGGTGTTTTAAAGATGATAACTGATAAGTGAATAAAACGCCTCTCTTGTATGAGGGCGGCATATCGCATGAACCAAGTGGCCAGTTAACAGGTAGGTTTCGTGAAATTGTATCGCGCGTAATACGGAATGAAGGTTTGTCATACTAAAACCATATTTTTCCAAATTAAGTAATAATATTTTTATATGGCTCAACGTTGACTGTAAAGCTCTGTACAGACGGTTGTTAGATCTGACATAATTGCTTTACCTAAACATATGCTAACAATGGAATGACAATGAAGAATTGCTTTCATAAGGTAAATTGTCAGTTCAGACAGTTGTCAGACTTTCATCAAAAAAGCTAACAATTTCATTGGCAGATATTGTTCTAACAATAACTTTATCTGACGATGTTGTACGGCAAAAAATTTTAAGTTTAGACGGTTGTCAGATGACGATAAAAAAAAATTGTTAGATGAGTTGTCAGAATTGCTTTGGTCTTGTTGTTTTTTACAATTTTAGATTTCTATGGCGTCTGGGAATCTGAAATCTTCCATTGATTTAAAAATGGAATACTTTGTACCGCCCTCTTTAAATTCACAATAATTTTTTTTATTAATTATCATTTTATTCTCCAATTATTGACACAAAACTGAAAAAAACAAGAAACATACAAGAAAATTAATAATTTTGTTTTGCAAAACAGCTGTTACATTGAAATAACCTTTTAAAGTGATGCCATATGAAAAAACATACTTAAAATTCCTACGTTTCTAAAAAATCCTCCCAAACATGTTATAGTACACAAAATAAAGAAACTGACAAATAGATTAAAGAACATTATGTATAACCTATAAATTCAAGATGGCCGCCAAGAAAATAGCGGACAGATCTGTATATATGAGAAAAATTTTTGTAATGAACACCACCCTTAATAGTGTTATCCAATGAAAGGGCTTGAAAATTCTTGATCTAAGATGGCGTACAAAACAAAATGGCGAATTACATATTTTTTCCAACCCCACTGCAAAATGACGTACAACGGTATAAGCCAATCCTATATTAAGCATATGTGACAGCGCATAGAGAAAGGGACCTAAGGGTAAAAACAGGTTTTGTTCAGAGGAGCCATTTTAAAGATTAAATGATTTTTTTAAATTGTTCATAAGAGAAAAAAAAATTTGTTGTAGTTTCGTAAAATGAAAATAAATAAATTTTACCGTTACGTCCCTTTCTATTTGCGCTTAGAATCGTCGACTTCACTTTTATAAAACGCGCATATCTCTGGGAGGGAACACTTTTGGGGCAAGGGCTCGGTGTCATTCGATGCTCAGATGTTGTCCACATCAAAAAAAAGTGAAAATTGTTTTTTTTTACCCTTGTTGCCCTAAAAAAATTTCGATATAGGGGTCAAATACAGCAACTACGGATTTGCCCCCTTCAACCCCAACAAAATTGGTATTACTTAAGGCAGAATAGTCTTTACTTTCTGTTCCGTTCCGAATCAGCTGACTTCATTCTGTTATATAGAAAATGTGTACAAGTCGTTAGTTGTTCTGTCACTTTCCGTGCCGTTGCGGACGAACCTGTAGAAAATAGAATTCAACGTTAAGTGACGGCAATTGAGAGAGAAACAGCTGATATTTAGGTGCCTATATTTTAAAGGTGGCTGCAACATAGAGACTCTGTTTGCTTATAGATGAAATCTGACAAAACAAATTTTTTTTTATGTACGGACTTTGACGAGAAAAATAAACAAAAAATATAATAAGCTTGTGTTTGTAAGATCAGCTTGTAAATTAAGGCAGATGAGTTTTTACAGAAGAAGTAACCACAAAAATTAAACAACAAAACGGCACGTCACAGAACGACAACAGAAAGTAAAGACTAATGAAGCCTTTAGATTAAAGGGTTTGACCACAAGAACACAGTAAACTATGAAAATGTGAGAAAGCCAAGATTACCGCATCAGTTTGATTATCAAATAAATAGAGTTTGACTAGTAGAGAACAAACAACTGTGTTAAAAATCAAAGATGACGTCGGAAATCTAGATATAGGTCTATGCCTATGTAAATGATGTTTTAGGGTATATCAGATACGACATGGCCGAATAACCAATAATAATTCCTCCGAACTTTTTTCTCGAAATAGAAAATCGCGCAAGGATTTCTTTCAATGCAAATGTGATCATTTTGTTTATCAGCAAGTCCACTTACCCTAAAAGTATTTTATCACTGACTTCATTATTAAGAATTTTGAACCATAATTAAAAAATAGCGATTGCCAAACCAAATAACCTTAAAACCAGTGAAAAATTTCAAATCAGCTGTCGCAGAAAACATTATTGCCAATTTAAAGCACTAAACATTTTAAAAACCGTTTTTGTACAAATTAAATAAAATATTCAAGCTGTAATTGAATTAAAAAGTACAAACAAAATGTGTCAAAACAAATTTTTAAATTTTCCATTTGAGACGTATCAAGGCATATCCATAAGGTACTCGTATCCAATCAGCTGACTGTTTTTTTTTTATATACATTTTAAAAGCGTTACCAAGGCATATTCATACAGGTATATGCAACGGCGAATTGATACAACAAAGCAAATTTTTAGGGGATTTTTTCTTTCAAGGCCAGTTTGTATAACAAGGATGGAAAAGTTGTTTTTGTATGTTTTATTCAATAAAATTTTATTAAAAAAAGGATATGTGCTTGTGAAGCACATTATAAATGGTGCAAGCACAACAAATATACATAAATTTGGTAAATTTATTATCATAAAAAGCACAATTAAGTTAAATGTTTAATTCGGAATCCAAAATCTAATCTTCCATTCCTGCATTAATAAATAAAATAAAGGAGAATTCAACAAATTTAGACATTATGTTTCCCCATCATCATGTGCTGATAAGTGCACCTGTATGAATTCGCCTTAGCGTTACCAACTTTTTTTAAAAGTCATGCCTGCAGTTGTCAAACTTAATTTTTTAAATTTTATTGTACAATAAATAATTCGCAGATTCAGTTTGTTTAAAGCGTGTTAAAAAAATACAAAACCGTGAATTAAAAGTTTTCGCTATAAAGTTTTTTAAAAGTTGTTCAAATTTGAGAAGAAAATAAAAAAAATTGTTTGACATATGCCGGCATGTTTTTTATTGTTGTGTTTGTTGCCGCGATGCATATACCTTATGGATATGCCTTGAGACGTATTTTGTACACAAATTATGTTCAACAAGCCCTTAACCCTTTAAAAGTCAAATAAAAAGTAGTTTAACTTTTTTGAATTTAGCTTTATTTGTAAATGAAAATATGCCTAAAAAAACCTTATTTTAAAGAAAAAATTTAAAAAAGTTATATTCGAAGGAATTATAGGGGTGTACTCAAATGAGTACACTGATCGCTTATGTATGAAAATTTTCGAAATACGCTTTTTCGACGCAAAGTGTTTGTAGGCATTTCTTACATTGCAAGCGTACACTGATATGTCAAATGATACACCGTCTGTTTTTAGCGGGATATTGCTCAATTCCATCTTGTAAATTGTCTTCAACCACTGATGCCGACTGACGCGATTTCCTTTGTTCACCTTGGCGTAGATGATATCGTGCGATTCGACAACGGAACATGAGCTAAAGCAACATCGCTTGACAATACCTAGTACTAGTTAGTTCCCATTGTACACACGCGGAACCCAATTGATCAGAAGTTGCTGTCTGTAATTGTTCAGAAAATAAATCAAATAAGTAGCAATATTAGTCGTTGTAGCTACATTATAATCTACAAGGGGCAGATTTCTCTCTATAACTCGATATCTATGGCTGGATTGTAATTCAATGTCCTCATCCAAACAGCAATGCATAATTAGCTTGTGATAATCAAATAAAATTACAAATCGCTCAAAACTTTTTCAAATCAGGGATATCTAGTTGAAATTCATGTCTGTTGTTCTGTTTTGAATACAGTTCAGTATTTGGAGGTGTGTGAGGGTATGCATTTGCATTTGTATGTATGCAGGTTAGGTTAGATCAGCAGGTGAAATCTTGACGCTGTCTTTTCGATGCTAGTGATTAATTATAACTTTCGCGCGATTTGTAAACACTTCAATGATAACAGGAACGTCTTGTGGAATGGTTGCTGATCCTCATATCAATCTCAGTCCCTTCTTCATATTCAGTCAATACACTTGGATCGGGTGGTATGATAACGATATCAAACTTACTTTTACGTAAAATAGTATCAACATCTTCATAAAGCGTTTTGTAGCACTGCTGAGCCGTAAATATTTGCTTACTCATTGTTTAAAATCTGACAAAAATTTTACTTATGCATATTGTAGTTGTACTCAAATGAGTACAGTTAAGTTCATACGTTTGTTTTTTGTTTTTTTTTTTTTTTTTTGTTTTAAATATATAAGTTGAGTTAAGCCTAGAGTACACGAAATGTAAAAAGCCACATACGCATGAGGCTTTGACATAATTTTGACGTCATCACAAAGCATAAATGTATCCGCTTCGGCTACATGTGCTTCATTTGCATTTTTGGACTTAAATAAATTTCGTGTAATATCAAAATCTTACCGCATGCAGTCACTACGACTATTTTAAAAAGTTTAACCAAAGTGCTGAACATTTTAGTCACGTCAAACCCACATGCGCATGTGTACTATAGGCTTTAGATTAGTAATTAGTATTTGTTAATATGTATACTTCGTTAATAAATTATAAAAATATCTAATTGTGTTGTATTTCTTTAAACACAAACAAAATACTTCACTTACCTGTACAATGCTCTTGTGATACAATTTTGACTGATATTTCGTGTGAAGAAATAACTTACGTTCTATATTTCTCTGTATAGCTTTGATTAGTGTTGTTTTGAACAAAAATAATGGTACAACGATTGTTAGATATTTGTAGCATAGGAGAATCCTGGACCTCGTGGATAAAGAGGTTAGGGAGGCTCAAATTCCAATGGAGCGCATGAGTCGGGTGAAAGCGGTCGAAAGGCTACATCACACGCTCATAGCGGATGGATTCATGCACGATGAGTGCATGGAGAATGACATCAGTATCTTTACTTATAGGTCCTTTATGAACAGAAGGGTAGGTGCTGGTGTGTACTCATCTGAGTTGAACCTATCCTGCACCCTGAATCTGGGGAAGTACGTGTCAGTCTATCAGGCAGAAGTGCTTGGTTTTCTGCACGCGTTGGACTACCTGTTGGAATGTCGAATGTCGTAAAACGTATGCAGCGGATAGATGTGAACTCCTCTTTGGTGCTTGATTGTGTTCTAAAGCTCAATAGGTGTGCCTCTACAAATAAGGTAACGCTGATGTGGGTTAAGGGACACGTGGGCATAGCTGGGAATGAGGCTGCTGACGAACTTGCGAAGAAGGGGTCTGAGGCTGCATTTTGCGGACCGGAACCCAGAACTGCCTTAGGCAATGGGTTAGTGCGGGCGAAGATCTTTTAATGGGTGAACTTTTTGAACTTGCGAAGGTGGATAGAGGAAACCACGTGTAGACAGGCTCGTATGGTGCTCAGGGAGCCACTTGGCAGGGGTGCAGTGAAGATACTCGGTTTTAATCGGAGTATGATGAGCTGAATCAATGCGTTGATTACAGGGCATGGGAACTTCAAATATCATCTGAAGAGGATGCGGATCGTGGATGATGATATTTGTAGAATGTGCCTGGAGGATGCCGAGACAGCAGCGCATGTAGTATGCGAGTGTCCGGCGTAGGCAAGCGGAGGATTAAGGATCACAGGCAAGCACACATTTAGTGTGAGTGCGATGGGGGACCTTAGTCTGAGGGAGATGCTGGCGATTAGAAAGGACTGTGCGATGAGGATTGTCGACAATCACCAGTCGGCATTGTGAAATCATTTTCCTAGTCCAGAGCAAACGCCGGTTGTGGCGCGGGACTCAGTGATTGAAGGTATACTGATGGGTGGACACGAAATCACTGAGGAGCGAAGGGGGTCGAAAAGGGACCCGTGATAGTAGTGGACTGCTTCGATATTCCCTCTACATGTGTATGTAGTTATTTGTAATTTGTAGTATAAATATATTGCGAAATATTACTGTACGGTGACTTCTAATGGGTTAATAGATTTAAAAATTATAAATATCGAGGTACAATTTTAACACTATTTGATCAAGAGTGACAAACACATGGACAAACATGTTATGCCTTCCCCTACGGTAGTGTAGCATATTTTAGAGCATTAAAATGACGCTAAGATCTCTACTCAAATTCATTAAAGGTCATACATCAATCGGTTAAGCTCATTGTCAACCAAATAGTTAATTTTTGACACAATTATCAACAATTTTAAAGAGTTCTTGTTGTTTTTGTTGTTGTTAATGTGCAATAAAATCATTAAATTACATTAATTTGTTCGCTAATTTTTATATTTATTTCTATTGTTTTTTTAAATTTTTTTTTTATTATTTTTTTATTTTCAGTGGCAAAGTGGCGCGAGAAGCTTGTTTTATTTATTTTATCGCTGGATATGGGCAACCTTTTTTATGGCTGTCTTTGTAGTCTGCTTAATATTACAATTTTGCGAAGGCAAATATTTCATTTTCTTAACAAATTGGGGCATTATACTGTGTCTGCTAACACAACTATTAGCTGCCATACTGGTGACACGTTGGCACTTTGATTTCGATGATGTACGATCAAGTCAGACTGATGTTGGTGGTAGTGGTGGTCATGGCAAGAAGGGAAAGAATATGTTACTTGTTAAATTCTATTGGCTGCTGTTTGATGTTTCCTTGCCATTGGCCTTGGTAATAACAACTATATATTGGACGTTTCTACATGGAAAAATGCGTAAGTTGTTTGAGAAAATATTTTGCTACTTTTATACAAAATATTGCATTTATTAAGGCGATGTGTGTAGCGATTTATTAAAAAGGAATTGAGCTTTACAAATGTTCTATAAATTCTTTCTTTAAGAAAACTTAAAACAATTTCTCAATATTTTCAAACCGTTTAAGATATTATTAAATAAAACAAGTAAGAGCACTATATTCGGCTGTGCCGAATTTTTGATACCCACCACCAACTTGATGTACTTTTATAGCACAGAATTTATTATTTTGTTATTAATAGTAATCGCTAGGGAATAATCTCTTTATACTAAAATTTGTTTTATTTTCTTTGTGTAACTTCGATTTGCTATTAATTTGTTTTCTTAAATTAAGTCTTACAATGAAACCTTAAGTATTTCTACATTAGGAGTGATACTACTGACTCTTTTTTCAACAATGTTGTATTTTTACGGAAACTGAAGGGCATAATTTGGTACTTAGAGGTAGTTAAAAAATAATATTAGCTTTGTGTGGGCATGTCATTTCCTAGTTTTTATACCCTTCACCTGTGGTGCACAAGGGTATATATAGGTTTGTCATTCCGTTTGCAATTTCTACAATTTTCATTTCCGATAAAGTATATATTTTCTGAAAGCTTATGAATAGAGGAGTCGATTAAGCCCTGACCGTCTGTCCGTCTGTCCGTCTGCCCGTCTGTCCGTGTGTTGGTTGAAATCAACTTTTAGAAGCAACTATATGCTCCTCAGATCTCTATATGGTATCAATCTCTTGGAAATATTCAGGAATGAATCGCTATTGAAATTCAGTACAATCGCCCAATAACTTTCTGAGATATGAGCAAAAAACCACGACCACCTCGTTTTTTTACACAATTACAACAACAACATACATACATAAATATATGTAAAAACCATACAAAAAAAGAAAAAATTACAAAAAGAAAAAATATTAAAAATAAAAAAAATAATAATAAAAAAAATTACAAAAAAAAAATTTTTTAAATAATTTAAAAAAAATTTTAAAAAATTTTTTAAAAATTTGTTCAAAAAAATTTTTTTTAAAAATTAAAAAAAAAAAATAATAATAACAAAATATAAATAATATATTAAATAAAATAAAATTTTTTTGGCTCAGCTGGGATTCGATGCCACATTTATTCTAACCAGTATATACTTACATATGTACGTATTTGATATGAGATGAATGGTGATACAAACAATTGTTATTGCATGACTACACATTGTGAAGGGTATATAAGATTCGGCACGGCCGAATATAGCACTGTTACTTGTTTTTTTTTATATTTTTTTAAAATTTTTTTAAAAAATTTTTTTAGAAAAAATTTTAATTTTTTTAATATTTTTTTTTTTGTAATTTTTTTTGTTTGGTATGTTTTTTACATGTATGTATGTATGTTGTTGTTGTAATTGTGAAAAAAAACGAGGTGGTCGTGGTTTTTTGCTCATACTTATCTCAGAAAGTTATGGGGCGATTGTGCTGAATTTCAATAGCGATTCATTCCTGGATATTTCCAAGAGATTGATACCATATACAGATCTGAGGAATATATAGTTGCTTCTAAAAGTTGATTTCAACCAACACACGGACAGACGGGCAGACGGACAGACGGTCAGGGCTAAATCGACTCCTATATTCATAAGCTTTCAGAAAATATATACTTTATGGGGTCGGAAATGAAAATTGTAGAAATTACAAACGGAATGACAAAGCTATATATACCCTTGTACACCACAGGTGAAGGGTATAAAAAGTCACTTTACTGCTCACGGTAGTCAAAGTTACCTTTTATTAACATTAACTTTATAGGCAAGTTGTAATAATGACCCTTTGTGTGCCAAACTATTTTAGTATACAAGTCATATGTTATCAGAGATATTAGTTAAGCTATGGATAGTCTTTAGTGCAAGTCGCTAGATTCTGTAGAAGCAAAATATTATGAAATTTGAAAGTGAGATCAAAAAGTACTGTTTGCAATTTGGTACAATAATTTGGTCAAAAAACTTAACTGAACAGCTGATTATCACAGCAAATTATAAGCGCAACAATGTATAAAATACCGGCTCTCCATTTAAAACAAATAAAATTCAAGCCTAATTGTTTTTCTTATTTTACATTTGTTTTTGAAACAACAAATATATTTCTTACAATATTATGGAAGAGTATTTAATAAATTTACTGATTTTTGAAATTTTTTGAGCAGTAAATATTGTATTGTACGTTTGGTTATAAAGATAAATGAACATAAAACTAGAAATGGAAAAAACGGCTTCTGTGAGTAAAAAAAACCGGTGTATTCGACATTCGAATAATTATCATTTGGAAAAAGCCGCCAGCTGAAAGAGTAAAAAACCGGGTTTTCCACCGGTTGTAAAACCAAGTCGATCACCCTAATGGGAACTAATAAAGTAAAATGACGAATAACATTAAATCTGAAATCTAGGCTAAGTTACATTGTGGTCACTATACCTATGTGCAATATAGCACTCCTACTTGTTTTTTATGCAACGTTTTTCCCAAGGCATATGTATTCATCAGGTAAGTGCAGTTCGAAAATAAAGTTTTTGTTTAATATTTACAATAAATGTGAGAAGAGAGAAAATTGTTTTTTATCTATGGACTAAAATTTTAATCAAAAATAATCAGCCGACGAATCAAGACTATCTGTTGAATAAATATGCCTTGGTTTTTGCGATAAAATCTAAACTTTTAAAAGCTTTTCAATAAATTATAATTTTCAAAGAAAACGTTCCTTCAACATTTGATGTTAGTTTAGAAAAAAAACCATGCATACGCCTTTTCTAATCTAAAGCTGTTACCTAATGACATTAGAAAGATTTATTTATTTGTTTGAAATTTTGTATTTCCTATTTAAATACTTTTTATGTTTTCTAATAGATAAACCCACACGATTTCCCATCATTAGTTTTGTAACACACTGTCTCAATTCGGTATTTATGCTGGTGGATTTTTTGATTGTTGCATTTCCTGTGCGGCTGTTGCACACCCTCTACGCAATGATGTTGCCCATTGTTTTCTGTTTCTTTACGGTGATTTATTTTTTCTGTGGCGGCACTGACGAGTAAGTACCCACTTGTTGCTATTTAAAATCTGTAAAATTATTATGAACCTAAATCACAATTTTACAAATAATTATTTAATTGTTTTTATTTTTTTATTTCTCCCTCACAAATTATATTATGTACAAGGTATGGGAATCATTTCGTTTATCCCATATTGGATTGGACAACACCCATTCGTGGTATAGTGACGTTTATTGGTGTCTTCGCTTTGTATTGTATTTATGCGATTCTATTGTTTGTTGTTTTCAAACTGAAACGTATTTTGCATCGTTCATTGAGTGCTGTCTGGTCACCTCATTGTGTGGGTTTGATTTGACCATCATCGCCATCATCTTCAACAGCTGCCGTCATACAAACTGCATAATTTGGTTTCATTTCAAAAAACTATAATCATTGTTATGGTCATTACAAACATTTAAACAACAACATTTAATTATAATTTTATTGTAATTTGGTTTTTCAATCAGGCCGTTTTAATTTATGTTTATCAAAATGTTTCCCCAAATAATGAATTAATCAATTTTGTTTAATTTGTCGACAAATTTAGGGGAAAAAAATTTAATATACGAAAAACAACTTAGGCCGGCCGTATTCATAAAAAATATTTTAGGTTTATTAAAGGCTTATTTGACAGATGTTGTAGAGAAATTTTTCAAATAAGCCTTCAATAAACCTAAAATATTTTTTATGAATACGGCCCTTAATGTTTATTACCAATTACTTTAAATCAAAAATAAATTGGATTTTTTCTATAAAATGGAAGTTGGTGGACAATCTTACAATAAACAGAGAGTTTTCCAAAATTTAACTTTGAATAAAGAACTTATCGAACTTTTAATTCATATTTAATAACGAAATTTACAAAACAAAGTAAAATTGTATTTGAATCATTGAAATCATTAAATTGTAAATTTAATATAAAAAAAAATGTGCAACAAAAAATTAATTTTTTTCAATATAATTTTATTTTAAACAAGATTTAAGCAAAACATTTATAAAAACAATAAAAATATTTTTAGAAAATAAAATTAATTTTAGGCACGTGTTTCTTTGAACATATTTTGATCATAATTTTTTCTGTGTACAAATTAATATTTATAGAACAATTTTTATATATTTTTTTAAGTTTTTTTTTTTTTTGGGCGAACAATTTAACTGAAAACAAGTAAGAATAATAATAAAGCCCTTCACGTACATATATATAGAGACCAGATCGTAGCTTAGCCTAGATTTCAAATTAAATGTTGTACGCCATTTTTCTTATTATTTTGGACGCCATATTTATTTAAAAATTTTAACATAGTTAACTGTATTCTACTAGTCAATCCCTTTTATTTGATATCAATATTGATATGGTTAAACAATTTCCGCCATTTTGTGTTAGACGCCATCTTGGGATTTAGCTTTTCAATGTTTACTGTATTCCACTGATAAAGTGCATTCGTTTGATGCCAATACTGTGAGGGGTTGAAGCGTGGCATTTTTCATTATTAGATTTTAGCCATATATACAGTAATTGTATGCTATTTTGTAGTGGCGGCCATCTTGGATTTTAATGTTATATTTTTCTAGTTAAGCCCTTTCTTTTCATTCCCATATCATTCGCCTCTGCTGTCAAAAAACTAAAAAAGTCGTTTTCTCAATTTTAGGAAAAACTCCGAAGCATTTGTATTTTTATGCTTATATCTCAGTTAGTTTCAAACCGATTTGTTTGTTTTTCTCAGCAATAATTTTCGCAGCCTCGGTTTGTATTCTGGTTTTAATTAAATAGGAGCTTTAACAATTTTGTGTATATAAACAAAATTATATTTTTCAAAATTTTGTTTAATTTATAACTTTGTTGGTGAGCAATTGACTTATTCAAAACTGTTTAAGAATATCTCTAGAGGCATGTCGAACCTACAAATAGTAACAAACGTCACACAAGGAAAACGGACATGGCTCAATTGACTCCACTAGTCCCTAAGCTTTCGAAAAACATATACTTTGTAGGAACTTAATATTGTAGAAATTACAAACGCAATGACCAAGTTAGCACCACAGGTGAAGTGTATAATTATCTGTCATTTTGTTTAGGGTGCCATCTTTAATTTTAACTTTTTCATAGTTTACTGTATTCTACTCGTTCATATTATACCAATATTGTGTATATCTTTATAAAATGTACACAAAAATTAATATTAATGATGGCCTCCACTACAGCATATTCGATGGTACAAACTCTGTGAAGGGAATATAAGATTCAACACAGCTCAGGGCTTTTACATATTTTTATATGTACTCGTATATGAATACCTCTAGGGCTATTAGCAAAGTTATAGGCAAAAATAATTTCGAAAACAAGGCTGACTTCCAAAACGTTCGTATACAAAGTTTGTATACAGTATTGCTACTGTATATAAATCACATACATATGCAAAGTTCCGAAACAATGCTTCAACTGTAAAACCGATGCATTTACTGCGTTAAAAAACACTTGGCGGCAGCGTTTTGAAATGGTATACATTGTATAATTATTTTACTTACGGCGTTATGAAATATGATGATTTGTTCTAACACAAAGCATTTGAAGTTTTGGAAGTCAGCCCAATTTTTTGATTTCGTAGCCTCAAAATTTCCTCCAGAAGAAAATTCAAAGTCGGTTTGAAGCTGCCTGAGATATAAGAACCAAAATATAACTGTATCGTTAAAAAGTTAACAATGAAACAAAAATAGCTGAACGATTAAGCATTGATTTCAAATTAAAGTACTTGACTAGTGGAATATAGTTCACCATGAAAAATTTAAAATCCATTACTTGTCAAATCGAGTTTTCACTGTATTTGTTCATCCCATTGTCATTGATTTTTGTGAGTTTAAGTGCTTCTGAAAATATTTGTTGGTTTTTTTACATCTTAAAAATTTAACTCTGTACCCAATTTAGTGTCATTATTATAACTTGGCGTTAGTTAAAGGTAGGGTTGCCATCCGTCCTCTTTTCCCCGGACACCGTCCTCTTTTTTAGGGCATCCGGGGCTGTCCTACTTCTTTTTTAGCAAATGTCCGGGGTTGTCCGGCTTTTTGCACCTTCTCTGAAGTTTTTTTCTTACATTTAGACTTTAAATCACAGGTCACAAAATGTATAAAAAAAAGATTTAGGTGCTCGTAGTTTGGAAAAAGTACAATTTTAAAACTTCTCTTTGTACAAAATTAGTTTTATTATTCTTAATTGTCGTTATTTATCGAAGTGGCCTATTCTAACTTGTCTTTTTTTTTTTAAAGTTCGGCAAAGGGGTCTGCTTGTCAGCTGTATGTTTTTCATAAAGTTTGTTTTCCAGATATAGAAGAAAGTCTTGAACAAAAAATATAGTAAGGCCCATACCTTATATATATACCATATATAATTTTGATATGGATTGCCTCTACAAATATTTGAAGAGATGCGATGGTAATATATTGGCTCAAATTGGAAGTGTTGAAAAATATATGTAAAATTTTTAAAAGTGTACATTCCCGATAATAAATGCAATGAATTTTTGTTGTTTTTTTTTTGTTTTTATTTTCAACCAATAAATCAGAATGATATGTTCAGTTTGTATTTTTGTAAATAAAGTTTTTTCGTAAAAACAATTTTTGTTTTTGTATTTTAAATGGCGTCGTAAATTTGATCAAATTTAATTTTTTTTAAATGTGTCCTCTTTTTTTGGGCAAATGTCCTACATTTTTTATGCTGGCGTCCTCTTTGTTTTTAAATAGAAATGGCAACCCTAGTTAAAGGTTGGATTTTGTCGAAAAACTAAACAGTTTCTATTTATTACAACTTTTGTTTTACTCATCAGATTTAATAAAATTGTCTTTAATTAACCTCCCGCCGGGGGCATGTATCCTTTGTGGATTGTCAGTACGGGCTAGAGAGGTGAGACCAACACCTCTGGCTTCTTGGAGCCATAACTTTGGAGAATGAAAACTCAGGTCAGAGCTAAATTCGAGGCTGAACACAGACCTATCTAATACCACGAGAACCAGTGAGTCCCCAGAACTTGTTATGGACTGGTTATTAGTGAGGTCTCTTTGGAGATAATGTGGTGGATGTGGTTGCCGAAACACAGGTTCATAAGCGGTAAACACAATTTAAGGGGAAATACAGCCCGACTTCTTGGGCAAATTGCATCTACATGAATCAAGGATTTTTATAGGTAAAGTTACTACCTGTGACATGACTGAGTTGCACAGCATGTTCGCAGAGGCTGTGATAGGGAGTCACGGACTCAACTCAGTGATAAGAACACCGTCGGATAGTGGCTCTCGGTACCAGTGCCGACGTTCACTTTATATTAAAGTGAAGTTGTAATTATACACAACTGTTCCTATAAAAACCTTATTTTAACTAATGCCAAGTTGTTATAACGACCCTTAGACTTCATTATTTCTATTTGATTAGGCGACACTAAACAGTTCTAGTGCTGTAAATATATAAAGAATTGTGAAATAACTGTGAGCTTAAAAATATTTTATTTTATTTAGCAAAGAACATATCGACCCCTATGCGCGAAATTATCGTATGTTACGTTTTTTTAGAAATCGACTTTTTTATGCAAATTGGTTCTACATCCATTAATCCATGTGCTGATAAAATATTATAGCGATAACTGTTTTAGTTATGGAGATAACACTGTGTACATTTTATCGTATGTAGCAGTGTTATTTACGTTTTGATTTATTTAAAAGTAATAACAAGTAAGAGCACTATATTCGGCTGTGCCGAATCTTTTATACCCACCACCAATTTTGTGTACATTTAAAGCACAATAATTATTATTTTGTTAATCGCTATGGAATAATCTCTTTATAATAAAATATGTATCACTTTCTTTGTAGAGGGTGGTTAAATTTTTTAGGGCCCATGCTGAAGGTGAACTACACCTAGTCTTTAAATTTGTTTTGTGCATTTCACTTGACATTTCTCAATCTCAAACTTACTCAATTTGATCCGTGGAAAGATATGCAAATGAGCAACGCTTTAAAGTTATTAAGGTTTTTTATAAAAATGGGCGTTCAAATCAAAGAGCATTTTGTGCACTTCGTGATTATTTTGGTCAACATAATCGTTCAAATTCGTCCACAATCGGGAGAATTGTAAAAAATATTTAAATTTCTGCAAAACAGGTCTGTATAAAATTTTAGAAAATCTGTGAATGCCTTCTTAGTTCGTTGAATGGGAACCACTGCTGGGTTTTGCGATAGTGCGGCAAAAGAGCAGTCAACCTCGACTCATCATCATGCCCAACAATTGATCATAAACATTGTCATTGAAAATTTGGACCATCAGATAGAGGAGTGGCGCCAAGGATGGGGGGCCATTTTGCCGATATTTTGTTAAATACATAATTGAACCATACAAATATTATCATTACAAAAAGAAATAATAATAATATCCTAAATAATTTGTGTTTTATTTAAATTCAACATCGGTACTTAAAATTTAACCACCCTCTATAACTTCGATATGCTACTAAAATGCTTTTGTGAATGTAGATTTTCAATGAAAGTGGGCGTTAAAGTAATAGTGTCAATAAAGTTTCTGCTAATAAATACAACTTCGTTATTTCAATATAGTCCTTTATTTTCCTAAGAACTTTGTCAATAGAGAAATTACATGAATTTAAGATAAACCGTTATGGGAGGTGGGCGTTAAAGTGAGCGTGTTACCTAAACTTTTCGGCACAACGACTACCTTGATTAGAAGGATATACGAAGCAAATTTGATCATCATACCTCTAATTTTGGCAGTTTTATGAGCTTTTAAATTTCATTAACGGTAGATAACGTGAAAAGTGGGCGTTATAGTAGGCATGTCAAAGTTGTTTTTGCGAATGAGTACAACTGAGGTGTTTCAATGTAACCCTTCATTATTCCAAAATCTTTATTAATAGAGAAATTATATGAATTTTAGGTAAAACGTTATATGGGAGGTGGGCGTAAAAAATGGCGTGGCACCTCAATTTCCTTGCACAGTAATTACATTGCCTAGAGGGATATACGTAGCAAATTTGATCATCACACCTTTAATTTTGGCGGTTTTATGAGCTTTTAAATTTCTATAACGGTAGATAACGTGAAAAGTGGGCGTTATAGTAGGCGTGTGAAAGTTGTTTTTGCTAATGAGTACAACTTAGGTGTTTCAATATAGCTCTTTGTTATTCCAAAATTTTTATTAATAGAGAAATTATATGAATTTTGGGTAAAACGTTATATGGGAGGTGGGCGTAAAAGTGGGCGTGGCACCTTAATTTTCTGGCACAGTAATGATACTTCCTAGGAGGATATACGTAGCAAATTTGATCATCACACTTCTAATTTTGGCGGTTTTATGAGCTTTTAAATTTCATTAACGGTAGATAACGTGAAAAGTGGGCGTTATAGTAGGCGTGTCAAAGTTGTTTTTGCTAATGAGTACAACTTAGGTGTTTCAATATAGCTCTTTGTTATTCCAAAATTTTTATTAATAGAGAAATTATATGAATTTTGGGTGGGCGTAAAAGTGGGCGTGGCACCTTAATTTTCTGGCACAGTAATGATACTTCCTAGGAGGATAAACGTAGCAAATTTGATCATCACACTTCTAATTTTGGCGGTTTTATGAGCTTTTAAATTTCATTAACGGTAGATAACGTGAAAAGTGGGCGTTATAGTAGGCGTGTCAAAGTTGTTTTTGCTAATGAGTACAACTTAGGTGTTTCAATATAGCCCTTTATTATTCCAAAATCCTTATTAATAGAGAAATTATATGATGTTTAGGTAAAACGTTATATGGGAGGTGGGCGTAAAAGTGGGCGTGGCACATTGATTTTCTGTTACAAAAAAGCGTCTCACCAAAAAGCAAAGTGTGCAAAATTTCAGAGTCGTACATCCAATTTTAATGCTTTTATGACGTTTTTGTTTTTAAATATACCGAAAAATACACTGTGCGGTATAAATTTTCGTACATTTTGATCGATAACTCCTCTCCTAATGCATAGATTTTGATAATTTTCGGGGAAAAATATTGTTTTTACTCAGGAAATATATATTCGAAGTTTCATGAGTCTACGTTAATGCGTTTGGACACAATTCCATTTTATTCGATGTTTGAAGGACACGGTTTTTTCGACCTACTCTTGCTTTTCGAGCTATAACTCCCTTCCTAATATTCCGATTTAGCCCATTTTCAATACCAAACAAACCTTGTCTATAAGAAAGATTCTGGCAAAATTTGAGCTCCCTAGCTTTTTCGGTGCGACCTCTATCGTGCTTTCAACAGACGGACAGACGGACGGACATAGCTAGATCGTCATAAAATCAAACCCTGATTCAGAATATATATACTTTATGGGGTCTAAAATGGATATTTCGATGTGTTACAAACGGAATGACAAAATGAATATACCCCCACCATTTTTTTGGTGGCGGGTATAAAAACGCTCTCCTTAAAAATTTCGTTGTTGTTACATGCGATAATTTCACGCACAGGGGTCGATATTATAAATGCATTAACAATAAAGAAGTGTTAAACAAATAAATTTTATTTTTTTATATTATTTCGTGTTTTAAGTTTATCTGAAAAAGTGACTTTATTTTTACAAAAGTAAAATATTTAAAAATAATAGCACTGAAGTATGAATTTCTACAACAAACAGCTTCGGTATCATCTGCTTACGCGATCTTGTTGTTGTTTTCAAAATAATTGAATTGCTGGTAGTCGGTAGCATGCTGTTGTCTATATGTTTAATGCACTTAATGCAATAGTCTGTTATAAAACCTCATCTTAATTCAAATCAGAGAACATGCATAGTTATTTTTTGCCAAATTTGTGTATGTATGTATGTATGTATAAGCATTCCTATAGTAACCATATTCTTCAACATCCCAGCAAACAAAATTGGAAGAAGCGCAAAGCGAATTACTTTTTAATGACTTCTTAATCAATTGTGCATAAGAAATAATTCTAAATGACTCCCTAAATGCGAAGCAATTTGTCATAAATGATGTGCTTAAAAATGAATGCAACATCATGCTAAATATCACAAACAATTCATGCAAACAAACAAATTCAACTCATTAAACATTCGATGCTTCTCATCATATATGCATGAGTTCTAAATATGTACTTCATTAATGTATTCATGTAAACATATGATCTCCAATGACACGCTAATGTTAAAATCAATGGGGCATATTCATAGTCATCAAAAAAGTCGACTTTAAAGCTGGATTCACCCATAAAATTTTAGTTCAGAACAAATTTTTTTCATATTGAGTTTGATGTTTTACTTTTGAGAGAGAGCGAGATTATTTTGTTCAGAAAGATTTTTCTTGAATTGGTTTAATTTTAATTCTTGTTCAGAAGAAACTGAATTGGGATGCCACTTTTTTCAATATTTACATGAAAATTGAATTTGGTTGCCACATCACACAGTGTCAGTACATTTATTATACAAAAATTGTTTTTGCCGAAAATTAACAATTAAAATGAAACTTAATGAAAATATTGCTCACAAATTAATAGAAGAATTAAAAAAAACAGGAAGAGAATGTTTGTATGACATGAGCAATAGTGCATACAAAAATAATTATTTAAAACAGGGGTTTTCTCACTGCGACTCATTTTATTTTCGATTTTTTTTATAAATTTCTTTTGCAAACAAATTGACTTTATGCACTTAATTAAAAATAATAATTTTAGTTTTCTTCTATCCGACATTTTCTTCACATATATTTTAATGAAATAATTTACATTTGTATTTATTTACATAGTTTGCTAGCGGTGCTGCCACTTTGTACAACTGTTTGCATTTTTATATTATATGGCAGCTTTGTTTTTTCGGACAAATTTTCTTAAATGGGTGAATCGTTCTGCAGAAAACTCTCAGTAAAAAATGTTATTCTCCGGAAAAAATTTTGTTCAGAACAAATGGGTGAATTCACCTTAACAGTACTTAAGTCAATTTCTTAAAAAAGTCTACTGTAAGTCATTCATAGACAACTTAAAGTTGGTTTTTGACATTAAAGTCGGCTCTAAATTTAAAACCAGCTGAACCTGTTTAACTCTATTTACAATAACATCAGCTGTTCATTGTAAAGTTAAAAGATGTGTTGAAAATTAAAAAAATGCCAAGATTTCAAGATATTGAAAGAGATTTTTCAATAACTGGTGATTGTGAGGGTGATTTTTGTGTAAGGAAGCCTAAAAATTACAAAAATAGATTTAATCCCTTCGACCTAAGCGATGAAGATTTGTATTCCCGCCACAGATTTGACAAAATTACAACTCGTAAGATGAAAGCATCGTTTCCCTTATAGCTTTTCACGAATTTTTTTTCTGTATATACATAAAAATATGTATATCACACATATGTACATGTGTATGTACATACATAAATATGTTATTGAGATATACCATTTCTGTTTTTTCCATTATTTTAATAAATTTTGATTTTATACATAGATGTAAAACGTTTTAAAATTTTTATTTTTTATTGTTTGCTTCAACAAAAGTAAACAAAAGAAAAGCAGCTGATCAAGTTGCCATTTTTTATTTTTTAAAAAGAAATTGTATGCCAGAGTTAAGCAAATAAGAGTTGACACCCATTTAAAGCTAGCTCAACTTAAAGTATACTATTTTTTTGACTATGAATACCAAAAAGATAGTAAAAGCTTTTAACTTAAAGATTAACTTTAGTAAGAGCCGACTTTAGTTTGCGACTATGAATACAAGCCAATAGGTTTTTACCTAAATTTAATTACTTCGTTGAACCCCTGCAAATTCACTTTTTTGATATCGATTTTTTTGCTGGGATGTTAAAGGCTTCGTACATATTACATTCATAAATTTGTATGTGTGTTGTTGGTAATGTTTGAATCTATGGTCAACAGAAAATATTCCACAGTGTAATAAGGGGCTGTAGCCACATTACCATCATAATGATGAAGATGATTATCATTATTAGTAAAGAATTAAAAAGAATTCAAATAAACAATGATGACGTTACTTTTGGCGAACGCTAAAACGTAGATATACAAAATACTAGTTAATACATTTCAATTCAGCAGTTAGAAAAACAAGTATGTTGTAGTTGTTGTTGGTTAAAAAGAAAATGAAACACAATTTAACTTTTTATCTTAGTACTCTACACTTTAAGAAATTATGGCATAAACCCAAAGAAACGAAATTAGTTGTACAGTCGTTTGTTAACGTCTAGAAAACTTACTTACAATTAAAAAGATCATCGAAACCGGAAAATTAAATTCTTAATTTATGCCAAAACAAAATGAACAATTAAAATATTGTCTTAATCTTTATGGTTAGTTATTATTATAAATAAAGGGTGATTTTTTAGCTATTATCTTACTGGCAACACTGGTTTAAACAGCTGACGCACGTTTCGTGTTTTGTTTTACTGTCAAACATCTTCAGTTTGGCCCATAATTTAACCATGAATCGTCTTACAAACGAACAACGCTTGCATATTATTGAATTTTATTATCAAAATGCGTGCTCTGTTAAGAAAGTTCATCGCGCGCTTCTTATCGAAAAATTGTGTTCAGCGACGAAGCTCATTTTTGGCTCAATGGGTACGTTAATAAGCAGAATTGTCGATTTTAGAGTGAAGATCAGCCAGAATGGTGAGTGCTACCGTAAGATGATATCCAACTTTTTTTTGCCCAAAATGCAGGAGCAAGACGGTGCCACATGCCACACAGCACGCTTAACAATGGACTTATTGAGAGGCGAGTTCGGTGAACATTTAATTTTACGTTCGGGACTGGTCAATTGGCCACCTGGATGGTGCGATTTAACGCCTTTACACTAGTTTTTGTGGGGCTATGTTAAAGTTCATGTTTATACACACATGCCCGCTTCAATTGACGCATTGGAAGACAACATTGAAGCATTTATTCATGAAATACCGGCCGAAATGTTGGAAAGATTATGCCAAAGTTGGACTAAGCGGATGGACCATTTGAGGCGCAGTAACGGTCAACATTTGCATAAAATAATCTTCAAACATTAAATTATATGGACCGTACTATCGATTCAAATAAAGATTTTATGCATTTTTCTGAATTTTATGTGTTTGTTTTTTTAAACTTTCCTATAGCTCTTAAAAAATCACGCTTTATAATAGCTAAAGATAAATTAATAAAGTTGCTTACAAATTTTAAAATAATTGTCATATTGACAATCCCTGCCGTATATTTCTCAAACAAAAATCTTAAAATACTAAAGCAGATTTATTGAATTTTTTCAGGGCACATATTTCTACACCGATACAACACAAGTTATTAATTGGCCAAATAATCTTTTCAACTACGTGGCTAAAGTGCAAATATATACTAAATGATATACCACACAAAGAGTAGTAGAGCAGCTCAAATCAGAGGCCAAATTACGGAATTCGATCGGGATCGAAATTTTACTCGAACGATCGTATTCGCTACAGATATACAGATTCTAATAAGAATTTTCTAATTTCGATCACGTCCGAATGCCGTAATTTGCCCCCAGGTTAGGGTCTTTGTCGTAACTACCTAAGGACAACTACAACAATCTAAAATTCGAAATTTCGAGATTTTAATATATTAAGGGCCATTATTACAACTTGCCGTTAGTTAAAGGTAGGATTTTTTACTCCCGATAAATAGCTTTGTATTATTACAACTTCCATTTTATATTGTTATTCTTATTAAAATAATAATATTTAATAAATAAAAAAATAATAAATGAAAGCTTTATAATGCAAAGCCATTTATTGGTCCGATAAAATTCTGTCTTTAATTAACGGCAAGTTGTAATAATGGCCCTAAGTCTAATAAGCAAGTCAATTTCTTGCAACACAGTCTACATACAAAGTATACATCCGATTTTTATAAATAAAAAAATATATATCACTTGAAAATAATTTTCTTGCACAACCTGAATCCGGTTTGTAATTTTAAAAGCTGTAACGTAGGCTGCACCAGTGCAATTATACAGGTAGCGGTGCCAGCCCAGCTGATAATTTTTTTGTGTGCCAATGTTTGTCAAACTCCATATATAAAAAAAAGATTTCAGTCCCAAGTATTGTTAAACTCCATATATAAAAAAAGAGAGACAAAAAATACTCTCTCTTTCTGCGCTATGACATTATGCACCCAATATTAAAACAATTTATTTCATCACTGATCGGACGTAATGGGTCATGTGGTAATTTTTTAATCATTTAAAGATATTTTTTGGTAAAAAAACAATAGTAGGATGTGTATGTACGATATTGCAAAGTTATAAAATAAAATACTTTTTTTGGCTTTCCTGGAAACCAAATAAAATACAAATAAGTAAATTTGTAAGAGCAACGACCCTTTAATCAAGATAACTTAAAACAATTGGCGGAATGGGTTTTTATAATACCCGTACAACAAAAAGAACACGAAAAATTATGGAGGCAAAATGTTTGTAAAGACAACCAAAAAATTTGTTCATTAAAATTGCAATCAGCTGTTTGCTTAACTAAAAATTTATAGACATAATTGAAAAGAGAATTTAAAAGCAAATTCACATTAAAATTTAAAAAAAATGAACGCATAAAAAAAAGTGTATTGAAATTAAAAAAAAAAAACTTAAAGCAAGTTCAAAAGTGTGACTCCCAAGTAATGTTTACTGGACGTACCACCGACCACGTACTTCGCAAACGTTTACATAAAAAATAGCTTTCTCTGTATTTAATTTAAATAATATTAACTATTTCCAATAGTTTTACAAAATTTTAATTAAATTTAATTAGATTAAAGGTTTTTATATTGTCTTTGTGTAATTGTACTTCATACAACGAATTCTTCGTGTTGGGCGAAATTCGTCGTTCGACCCAATTGTGTTTCAAGAATAAAATAGCTTAAAACTACAATCGAAAAAAATTCAGTTGTATTTATCTTGACGTCGAGTTGATATAAAAGAAATATTAAGGCATATATTGTAGGGTGATCGATTATTCGACATTTTTCAAACAACGACTTTTGAATATTTCAAAATTTTTAATTAAAAAAAAAGAGTAGCTTTTTTGTTAACCGGCTTATGCATGTCGTTTATTTAATTGTAGCACATCTTAATGTTTTTGTCAATGAAATGATCCGCTTTTTAAAATATTTTAAAAAGTGAAGAAATTGGTCTGTTCATTTTGTTTAGTTTACTCATACTACATATTTTTTTCTTTTCTTTATTCCACAGAAACATTTTACAGATGATAGGACTCATACTTTAATGCAAACTTAACTCAAATATGCTAAGTCATTTAGAGTCCCTTTGCTTGATTTTGCCGGAATTTGGGTTTCTTCATCTGCGTCAAAAGACAATGTCTCCTCGACATTCAATAAACAATTGAAAACAAATTTTTTTTGATGCTTGTGGTATGGAAGAGTATTTAGGAATTTTCAGTTTTTGGGAAGTCTTTTGTTATAAAATATACTAGTGTACGATTGGTTGCAAAGGCAAGTGAACATAATCTTTAAGTTTTAAAAAAATCGTGTTTTGCAACCGAAAACACCGGTTTATTTGACATTTGAAATATCAACATTCGGAAAAAACCGCCAGCTAAAAGAGTAAAAAACCGGGGTTTTCACCGGTTTTAATACAGATTCGATCACTCTAATATTTAGTCATCAGCTAATAGTTTGTTGTTTTTTTTTTTATACTTATGAGTTTTGACATTTTAAATAAATAAGAGGAGAGAAATGTTTTTTATTTATAGACTTTGACAGTTGAAGTTTAAAATAAGTGGGGAAAAAAGTAATCAACAAACAAATCAAGACTACCTGATAAATTAATTTGCATTGCGAATTATTAATATAATATGGTTTCGGTCAAATTGCCAAAAACTTACATCGCTTGATACATTGCTTAACTTTTTAATGTAGGCTCGAGTTTCCTCTTTTAGGGTATCATTTGTTTGTGGTTTGTTCATGTAAATCGGATATTCTAATAGCTTGATGTGAAATAAGTAGTCAAGCGGCAGTAATTGTACGAGGCGGCCATATGACATCGCCGTATTTGAATCTCTGCTAGTTCCAGAAAAAAATATTTATAATAGTTTGATAGAGCATCGAATTTTCGGAGACGCAGTTTCTTTTCTAATTTAAACAAAAAAAATAACGGTCCATGATGCTGCTTGACAAAAAAAACCTCAATTTACAGTCACTTTTTTTAAGTAATGAGCTTTAAGGATTGCTTGTAGATTATGTAAGTCATAATTTGTTTCGTTCAAATAATCACTATTTAATAAGGGACCATATTTATTTCATTTAGTTTTTAAAAAAGCTATTTCGCCAGCCAAAAACTCAGCAGGCCAATGATCGGAAGGTTTTCCAAGGTTAACACTTTTCAAGTTTTATTTAATGTCAAAAGATGACAGATCTATTTTAAATAATTAAAAATTTGGCAACAAACTTGCTTCATAACCTCAAATTTACCCAACCGGTAAGTATAAATAAATACAGAGAAATCAGAAAAAGGAGGTGAGTAGGAGGTCTTTAAAAAGTCCTAGAATGAGGTTATTAAGACACTAGATTTACATCTAGTGGCACTTTGAATCTATCGATTTACAAAATTCATAGTTCAAGGGCACGTTTTAATTTAAAAGAAAGAAAAAAAACATAAAACCCTAGTTAGTTCTTAGGCCAACTGGTAAAAGTATAGATGAATACTAATTTTCTTCAAATCTAGAGAACCCACTTTTTTAACTACTTTGTACAATAGATGATGAATCGCTACTATTTGGTTAAATACCAGTTTTAGAAGTTGCTTTTGACAGCTTGATTTTATTTCCTTTATTAAGTTCAAGGTTTTTTTTTTGTTATTTTTTATCTTTTTTTATACCCTTCCCACAGTGAAAAAGGGTATATATAGGTTTGTCATTCCGTGTGAAATTTCTACAATTTTAATTTCCGACCCCATAAAGTATATATTTTCTGAAAGCTTATGAATAGGGGAGTCGATTAAGCTCTGTCAGTCTGTCCGTGTGTCCGTGTGTATGTTGAAATCAACTTTTTGAAGCCCCCCGATATCGCTTGGACCCGGGTGAGGTATTAGAATATCAGAAATATTCGGGAGTAGAACGGTATTGAAAATCAGAAACATCGGTACATAAACAACTGAGGTATGAGCAAAAACCCACGACCACCTCGATTTTTTATTCACAAAAACAACATTACAACAACATACATACATACAAACGTGAATACTGGTTAAAGAAAACGTGGCATCGAATCCCAGCTGAGCCAAAAAATTTTTTTTTTATATTTTTTTTATTTATTTTTTTTATTTTTTATTTAATATATTATTTATATTTTTATTATTATACCCTTCACACAGTGAAAAAGGGTATATATAGGTTTGTCATTCCGTGTGAAATTTCTACAATTTTGATTTCCGACCCCATAAAGTATATATTTTCTGAAAGCTTATGAATAGGGGAGTCGATTAAGCGCTGTCAGTCTGTCCGTCTGTCCGTCTGACCGTCTGTCCGTGTGTATGTTGAAATCAACTTTTTGAAGCCCCCCGACATCGCTTGGACTCGGGTGAGGTATTAAAATATCAGAAATATTCGGGAGTAGATCGCTATTGAAAATCAGAAACATCGATACATAAACAACTGAGATATGAGCAAAAACCCACGACCACCTCGATTTTTTTTTCACAAAAGCAACATTACAACAACAACATACATACAAACGTGTATACTGGTTAGAAAAAACGTGGCATCGAATCCCAGCTGAACCAAAAAAATTTTTTTTTAAATTTTTTTTTTTATTTTTATACCCTTCACACAGTGAAAAAGGGTATATATAGGTTTGTCATTCCGTGTGAAATTTCTACAATTTTCATTTCCGACCCCATAAAGTATATATTTTCTGAAAGCTTATGAATAGAGGAGTCGATTAAGCCCTGACCGTCTGTCCGTCTGACCGTCTGTCCGTGTGTATGTTGAAATCAACTTATTGAAGCCCCCCGACATAGGTTGGACCCGGGTAAGGTATTAAAATATCAGAAATATTCGGGAGTAGATCGGTATTGAAAATCAGAAACATCGGTACATAAACAACTGAGATATGAGCAAAAACCCACGACCACCTCGATTTTCTTTTCATAAAAACAACATTACAACAACAACATACATACATACAAACGTGTATACTGGTTAGAGAAAACGTGGCATCGAATCCCAGCTGAGGCAAAAAAATTTTTTTTTAAATTTTTTTAAAATTTTTTTTTTTAATTTTTTTTTTATTTTTTTTTTATTTTTTATTTAATATATTATATATATTTTTATTATTATTTTTTTTTATTTTTTTTTTTTTAATTTTTTTTTTATTTTTTTTTGTTTTATATATATTATATATGTATATAATAATTTTTTTTTTTTTAATTTTTTTTTTAAATTTTTTTTTTTAAATTTTTTTTTTATTTTTTATTTTTTTTTTGTTTTTTTTAACATACATACGTGAATTTACTGTTATTGCATGACTACACGTTGTGAAGGGTATATAAGATTCGGCACGGCCGAATATAGCGCTCTTACTTGTTTTATTTTTTGAGTGTACGATCATAACGATTGTTTTTGTATGATCTCGCTAGTTGTTGATGTTGCGTCTATGATGTTTTGGTGGTTGTTGTAAAGGTGGTTTGTAAACAAAATCAGTTTTTATTTGACTATCAATAAGTCAGTCAGTGCTTGAGAGCGGTAACGGAGTGTTGAAATTGTGTTTTTTTGATCGCATGGATAATTCGACAGTTAAACGCGCGTAACAAAAACTGTAAAAACTAGCGTGTTTGATTGTAAATTAATTAATAAATACAGGTGTGTGTTTGTGTGTAACAGTGACATAAATCAAGAGTTGTAATTAAATCATTATAATAAATAAGATCTATCTTGAATCAAAGTTCAAAGCAAGTGGCCAGTACAGAGTTGATATAAAGAGTAATTGAATAGGAAAATAAAAATAAAAAACAAGCAAATAAAGCTGTTTCTGGCTTTGTTTTTGAAATTTCTGGTCGGTCTGTTGTTAGAATGGTCAAAAAGTGTTGCTACTAAATAAAACATTGTTTTAATAATAATAATAACAACAACAATATTGTTATAACAGTTAGTTTTGTTTTACTAGAAACAAAAAGAAAAAAACAACAAAAAATTTTAATAATCTAGTGGAAGTTTATTGTTGCATGTAATTGACCTACTAACGTTGTGGTTGTTGTTGCTGCTAATAGTGGTAAACAGACATTTTAAATATGAATTTTTAATTTTTGCAAACATACTTACATACCATCACTCATTTACTTCAACACTAATATAACTCAAAAAACATAGTTTCAAGTTTCCAGGTTTTAAAGTTTTAGAACAAAATCGCGTATTAAAAAAAAATCTTATTATATGTATGTAAAGGCGAATTATATGTCGAATAATATAATTTTGTTCTTGATATATAAGAAAAACCTTAGATTTTAAATCTAATCATAGTCATATTTTTAAGGGTTGTAACTCCCAAAGTACAAGCCCTTTTTGAAACATCATTAAATGAGCCTAAATAGCTTAAATTAATGATCTTTTTCTAGTACCAGATTTAAAATGTGCAAATTTTTAGTTATGACGCTGTTGAAGTAAATGAGCAAAATGTACATACATACAAAATACCGATAAACCAAAATTTGGAATAACGACTACATTAACAAATACAGTATATAACAAAACTTATCTGCCCTAATTCTTTACTTTTTTTGCTCCTTCTTTTTTTTCAATTAAAAAGTAACGAACAATACAGTGTAAATCTAATTATTGTATTTTTTCGTTACTAAAAAATTTAAAAAATAATAACGGCAAAAGATTAAGAAAATTTTGCAGTTTGTTGTAACACTTTAGAACTCAGCATTACAATGACTGCGGGTTAGTCAAAAGTTCTTGTGTATCATATCATATGGTGTTATCGTACCCTTGACTGCACAAAAAATTTTTATTTCACAGTTTCATAGAACGAGAACTTAAACTTATGTAAAGATACATAACGGCATGTCAACGAATTTCCATCCGAATACAAAAACATTAATAAACAAGTAAGAGTGTTATATTTGGCCGTGCCGAGTTTGACAATAACCTTTACCACCATGAAATAGGTCGTAGCTAAGCCTAGATTTCATGTAATAATTTCATTTCAACGCCATCTTTGATTTTTATTATTAAACTAGAAAAGCCCGGCGCGCGTTGCTACGCCCCTTAATGATTAAAAATGCCTTCTGAATTTTAATTGAATATCAAGTGCAAGAAGATAAAAATTATAACTTTTTTTTTCGGCGTGGCACTGCCCACTTTTCTAATCACGAAATTGTAAAGTCATGACAGCTCAATACGTGTGCAAAGTTTCAGAGAAATCGGTGAAGTTCAAGTAGCTGAAAATTATAATTTTTTTTATGAGCGTGACACTGCCCACTTTTTTAATAAAGAAATTATATAGTCATGACAACTCAATATGTGTGCAAAGTTTCACTAAAATCGTTCCAGAGCAAGTACCTCAAAATTATAACTGTTTTTATGGGCCCACTTTTCTAATCACGAAATTATATAGTCATTACAGCTTAATATGTGTGTTCAAAGTTTCAGAAAAATCGATCTAGTGCAATTAGCTAAAAATGATAACTTATTTGTTATGGGCGTGGCACTTCCCAATTTTCTAATCACGAAATTGTAAAGTCATGACAGGTCATTATGTGTGAAAAGTTTCTGAAAATTGGTCCAGTGCAAGTACCTCAAAATTAAAACTTTTTAATGGGCGTGGCACTGCCCATTTTTTTAATCAAGAAAATGTATAGTTATGACAACTCAATATGTGTGCAAAGTTTCAGAAAAATCGATCTAGTGCAAGTAGCTAAAAATGATAATTTATTTTTTATGGACGTGGCCCGCCCACTTTTTTGCACCCATAAACACTCCCAGGTATGTGTTAACTGTATTCTGCTGGTCAAGACTTTACATATTGGCTCTTTATGTTGTCTGGAGGCTGAAAAAATAGACTTTCGTTTGTAAATTTTAGGAAAAACAACGAAGTGGTTGTGTTTTGGTGCTTATATCTCAGTCAGTTTAAAACCAATTTATTAGTTTTTCTCAGAAATAAACTTTGAGACCACGGCTAATAACTTAAACGTGTCTAAGAATTATTTAGGATCTTGAAAAATGTATATTTTAAAAATATGTATGTACGTTTTTCACAGGCATCTTTTTTTCCTTCTCTGAATCTAGTGATAACACCGGCGGGTGATCCTTAATCTTGCGCTAGCCAATGCTAGCGCTGATATCTCAACATCCTCCAGGTACATTCTCCATGTAACGTAATCAGCTCATCGTACTCAATTCTCGTACATTTACCAAGAGGATGTTTGAATATCATAGGAGCCTATCTATAAGTGGTAAGCTCTTTTGCAGTTTTCCCCATCTCATTTGCAGTTTTCTCCAATTCCAACCTATCACCCAGGGCAATTCTGAGTTCCGGCCTTCGTAAGTTTATTCCCATCTATGCCTATGTGTCCCTTAACCTACAACAGTGTCACCTCATTTGTAAAATCACAGCTATTGAACTTTGGAAAACACTCAAGCATTAAAGAGAAAAGGCGGGCATTTAAAAAACCCGTTTTGAGAATTTTTGTCTATCTGTCTTCCTGAAATCGATAAGTTCAAAAACTACAAAATGGATTTTGATAAAATTTGTCATGGAAGCACCTTGATATCTGGGTTCACATATAGTAAACTTTGTATGGCAAGTTAATATCTTATTTAAAACAGAAAACAGCAAATAAAATGATGCTAGAAGGTTGGTAAGAAAGAAATGCGCATACGTACGGACACGCCTGAAGACGAATAATAAGCAACGATATTAAAATTAATCTTAAAATTCGTACAATAAAAAAATATATTTGGGGCCAGCAATGCTTTACGGGTACAACTAGTTAATAAAAAAATCAGAAAGATATTTAAAATCCCCCAATAAAAGAATTAACAAAAATAAAATGTACTAAAAACAACCTGCTGTTAAAATAGTTTTGTTACATACTGTTAGTAAGATTGAAGTGTAAAAAAGTGTTTAAACATTAACACTGTTATTGACAGCTACTTCCAATGTCATTATTAGTTAAACAAATGTTATCATTTTTTACACATTTATATGTACTGTTAAATATAAACAAAAACTTTTATTAGCATATGGTCATTAACTTCCAAATAAATTTTAGGTTTGACACAATTATTATTAAATAATGCATGCGCTTCACATCGAAGATGTATTTATGTACAGCCAGCCGGTGAATAAAATGTAGTTTTTACATTTTTGGGAAATATTATTGTTTTTAAACATTGTTAATAGAACAACAATAACAAAATGATAATTTTACCAAAAAAAAAAAAAATTCTGCGTTGGTGATTCACTATTTTTTCAATAACTTTTAACAAACTAGTGAACAGTATAACCTCTGTAGTCCAGATACTCGCTAATCCAGTACTCCAGACAGTTAAATGTTTCAAACAGTTTGAAAATTTTACCTCTGTAATCCGGACATTACTTTGTTTTGTGTTTGTTTGCTTTTTTCGCTATTGTACGTTTTTTTAAATATTGGGGGAAAAAAAGACTCCGACAATTCTGCAGAGGAAATTCAGGGAGTCCATGATAATGTCTCAAATAAAAAGCTATTAATCTGTATACAAGAGCAATTTTATGGGCCAATCAAACAAATGCGACTGACAAGGAAATATTATTTTTAACCCTTGTGGTGATATCCGGGTATCGGGGTACCCACCTAGGTATATTTAAATGAATTATTAACGATTAAATTTTTAAACAAGCTTCTGGACCGTCGTAATTTAACTTAAAATAAAGCGAATTTTTTTCTTCCTGTTTTATCCAGTTTTTTAAATTTATTAGAAGCCTCTGCAATGGGTGATACTTGGCAACCCAAAATGCTTTAATTGGCAATTTTGGTTGTATAATTGCGCATAACTTGGGCATTTGTCATTTGTGCTTCAATCATAGGCTTAGCAAGTTCTTCAGAAAAATTACGCATAAAGAGGCGTCTCTTAGTCTTTTTCTTCACAATCATTTTATTGTTCTCAGTAAGTGATGTATGATGCTAGTGAAGCAATACCTTGAAGGTATAAATTGGGTAAACCCTGTACGACCTCTATAAGGATAAAGTTGTTCATCAATTGTTAAATTTGTATACATTTGGGATAAGTTTGCGTTCAACATTGTTCATAAGTCACAAAATGGAGCAGCCTTATCATTATTTTTACTACGTGTATTGTTGTCATCAAATCTTAAAAAGCGTATTATGTTGTGAAATCTGTTGAGTCCTATTTTCGCGCCGTACAGTGGATATGAATTTGAATGCGACGTATCTAAAGCATGGTCCGTATTGGAATTGTTCGCACCAGCACAAATCAAGTTATCAAAAAACGAATAAATTTCCGTTATAGTAACAGGCTTCCATTGACGCTGAAAATTTGGATGATCAACGTTATAAGCTGCATAGATAGACAATGCTTTTTTATTTGTGTGTCGAGCAATATCTACAAAATTATCGTTGAAGACAATTTTAAAAATTTCACTTATTGATACGAAAGCTTGGCCGTTATGCAATTCAAAGTTAAAAAATCATATTTTAATAAAATATCATTTGATATTTTTTTATTAAGAATTTAATTTTATTTTACAAAAACGTGTAACGTTTTTTTTTCCTGTAGTACGGACGATCCAGTTATCCGTACGAGGGTTAGCGAAGCAATTATAATTTAGGGAAATTTATATCCTACTAATATAATAAATGTAAATGTTTGGATGTTTGGATATTTGTAACTCAATCACGCAAAAGCAGCTAAACGGAACTAAATGAAATTCGGCACAACCTAGATTAACACATAGCCCTACAAGAACAGTGACAGTTATTTGACCGGTCATATGACTGTCACTGGGATGGAAATATCGGTCAAAAGTTTCTATCAAGTTATTAAGGGCAAAATGAAAAAATTGATGGAAACTTTTGTGTACGTGTGATTTTGCATATCGACTATTAAACATATATTTGAACTGCTCACTTTACTGCTGTTTGGTAATCAGCAATGATGTAAATATCAGTCACACTTGACCAATCACACCTGATATATATACCAGTCATAGTTGACAAATCATACTTGATAAATATACTGGTCAATATATCCATCCCAGTGACGGTCATTTGACTGGTTATATGACTGATATTAGTGACTGATATATCGGTTAAAGTTTCTATTAGTTTCTTAAGATCAATGTGAAACAAATGACTGAAACTTTTGTGTACATGTGATTTTGCGTATTTCTCTTACTTATTAGTTCTGTCGACTGCAAAACATATTGTTACGTTTATACCTTTTATAAACGTTGGATTATTTCCTTTAAATAAACCTCTTGAGTTCTTTTGATGATGGCACCACAATCAGATTTGTTGTCGATTTACCATCAGTACTTTCCCATTTGCGATAAAGGCATCCGTTAATAACCTGCAGACTATTCCATAGCGCCCAGTATGATTTCATCAGTGGACTTTCCGCTGATATTTGGTTACGGGTTGGCCTTTTGTCTTCCTCTTTTGCTGACATAATTTTTGCCAGTATGGGATCGTTTCTTTGCGCCGCTGACCAGTCGTCACTTGTCTCTATATGTGTAAGTCGAACGTCGACGACACATTCTTTTCCTTCAGCTTTTGCACAATGTTTGCACTCCAATCTGCACGGTCTTCGGGAGAGTGCATCTGCATTTCCATGTTTAGTGCCCTTTCTGTGCTCAATGCTGAAATCGTAGCTCTGGAGACGTTCAATCCAACGGGCTAGCTGTCCTTCAGGTTGTTTGAATTGCAGCAACCATCTGAGTGCAGAATGATCGGTTCTTAGTTCGAAGTGTTGTCCATACAGATATTTGTGATAATGCTTTACACATTCGACAACAGCCAGAAGCTCTCGTCGTGTTACACAATAATTTCTTTCAGGCTTCGAGAGTGTCCGACTGTAGTAGCCTATGACTCTTTCTGTTCCATTGACAACCTGCGAAAGAACACCACCTATCCCGTATCCACTCGCATCGCTATCCAATACAAATTTCTCCCCAGCGATGGGATATGCCAAAACTGGTGCTACGCATAACAACTCCTTGAGCTTCTTGAATGCTTGTTCTTGTACTTCAGCCCACATGAATGGTCGTTACTTCTTGGTAAGCTCATGTAGACTGGCAGCGACACTGGCAAAATTTGGCACAAAACGCCTGTAGTAGGTACAGAAGCCTAGAAAACTACGTAACTCATGAAGATTTTTCGGGCGAGGCCAGTCCTTCACAGCTTGAATTTTATCTTCGTCAGTTGATATACCATCCTCTGCGACTCGATGCCCCAAGTATTTAACCTCTTTTTGGAACAACGCACATTTCTTTGCGCTTAATTAAGGTCCAGCCACTGATATTCGTTTAAGAACTTCTTCTAGATTTTTCAGGTGATCGTCAAAACTTTTACCCATGACAATTATGTCATCAAGATACACCAGGCATGTCTTCCAATGAAGTCCCCTTAATACGCGTTCCATTAATCGCTCGAATGTGGCTGGAGCGTTGCATAGTCCAAATGGCATCATGTTAAATTGCCACAGCCCGTCACTTGCACTAAAAGCTGTTTTCTCCTTATCTTTATCAGATATTTCTATTTGCCAATAACCACTTTGCAGGTCTAATGTAGAGAACCATTTTGTTCCAGCTAGCGTGTCCAGAGTGTCATCTATCCTTGGTAGTGGATAACTGTCCTTCTTAGTAACGTCATTCAGTTTTCTATAATCGACGCAAAATCTTATGCTGCCATCTTTCTTTTTAACCAAAGCTACCGGTGAGCTCCAAGGACTTGAAGAAGGTTCTATTACTCCATTCTGCTCCATTTCGTTGACAAGCTCTTTGACTTCATTACGTTTCGCTAGAGGAATACTTCTAGGAGCTTGTTTTATAGGCCTTGCATCGCCGGTATTTATCTGATGTTTCACAAATGATGTTCTACCTTGATGTTGACCTTTCAGAGCGAAGATGGATGCATGTTTTCTGAGTAGCTGTTTTGCTTTATTCCTTTCAGACGGCGATAACCCTTTAACCCACTTCTCTACGTATTCTACTAGCATCTCCTGCTCTTTGTTCGACATACTGACAGGACCCAATTTCATTTCGCAATTAATTATTGCCTCAGCTTTACAACATTGACCTAATTCGGACTTTGGCTTGACGACTTTTTCACAGGCGGGAAGGTTAAGCACTCTTACAGGGACTCTTCCGTCATTGCTGGTTTTGACGAGGGCTTTTGCTGTTATTAAGTCACTTTTTATATCTGTTTGTTCTACCACCCACAACCGGTTGTCCACACAATCTCCCTCTATACGCACCCATACTACACTTTCTGACTGTGGTGGTATTTTCTCATATTCTGTAGCAACGAGTTTCCTTACATGCACCTTATTTTCATAACCAACATCTAGGGGTATTTCGACATTTCTCCAAATCATTACCTTCTGCCCCATGTGCAGATTAATGCCATGAGTAATCATAAAATCTGCACCGATGATTACTTCGTCCACAATGTCGGCAACGATGAATACATGATTGACACTTATGTTGGCAACAGTTACATTTACGTTTATTTTACCATAGACAGTAGCAGGCTCCCCAGTAGCTGTTCGCAGACTTACGCCACATAACGGTTCGATTGTGTTCTTTACTAAATCGGGCCTGATAATAGACTGCGATGCACCTGTGTCTATGGTAAAAATATGCCTTCGACCATTGATATACCCACAAGCAGTAAGGTTGCTATTTTTCTGCTGCATAACTGATATAGAGATTGTGGGGCCCTCGGTTATGGGAGCTAGCTCTTGCCCCGTAGTGCTAGCTCGTTTTAGTTTAACGGTGACTCATTTGATGATTTCGTGTTCGCCCGTTTGCTGTTTCCAGGTGGCGATACCGATCTAGCCCGCTTTCTAGGTGCTCTACAATTTCGTTGAAAATGTCCACTCTTACCACAATTATAACATTTGGCTCTGGCTTTGCCTTGTTTTTCCTCTAGCGCCTGTATACGAGCCTTTAAATCGCTTACGTCATCTCTTTCCATTTTTGTAGAAATTTCAAGATTTCGCACCTTGTATATCTGCGGCTTAGAAAGCAATTTTGCAGTCTCCTGTGTTAGTGCATATGAAACTGTTTCTGCAAACGTCGATTTATGTGTGCCAAACACCGCATGCTTTATTTCTGGATCACGTATTCCATTTACAAACGTTTCAATTTTAAACTGATCCAAAAATGGGTGATTTTCACCTGGATATGTCAGCTGCACCAAACGTTCGATCTCCGTTGCGAAATCTTGTAATGACTCGTTAGCTTTCTGTGTTCTGCCTCGTAATTCCATTCGGTATATATCTCGTTTGTGCTCGCCGCCATACTTACGTTGTAGTGCAACCATTATGTCATCATAGTTTTCTCTGCAGCCAATAGGTATGCTTTCCAAGACTTGCGCTGCGTTGCCTTTTAACGCCAAAATCAACTCTATAGCCTTTTCTTCATTGCTCCACATATTTCTATTGGCAACTGTCTCAAATTGAAATTTAAAAACATTAAATGGTGCACTACCGTTAAAAGTAGGGGCCTTTATTCTACTCGATATTTCTGGAATTATCCGAACTGGTCCCTCATGACATTGGATATCGTTAATTTTTGTTTCTAGATTTTTAAATTTTTCGTCTTGTAATTGCAATTTTTCATCAACATTTTTTACTTGTAACTGCAATTTTTCGTTAACATCTTTAACTTGCTTTTCCACGCAATCGACTCTGTTGTTTACAGCCTCAGAAATTTCCTGAAGTTTCTGGTTCGTAGCTCTAGAACATTCTTGAAATCTCAACTCCAACTCTTCTTTTACTTCAGCTAATAATTTTTCATTATTAGCTTTAGAAGCTTCTTGAACTTCGGCTAATAATTTTTCATTATTAGCTCTAGCTGTTTCTTGCACTTCTTCTTTGACTTCAGCTAATAATTTTTCATTTTTAGCTCTAGAAGATTCTTGAACTTCTACTTTAACTTCAGCTAATAATTTTTGACTGTTGAGTTCAATTTTTTCCATCATTGCTGCAAGCATCGTACTTAAATCCATGCTGTTTGTGGTTGCACGAGTAGAAATTTCCATTTCTTCTTTTTCGTCAAACTCGTAACCATCAATGTCAATATTACGCCGCTTAAATTCATCTAGAAGTCCCTTTTGCAATTCCACTTTATTACCTGTTGTCAACAATGCCAGCTTACTCAATTCTTTCTTGAGTTGTTCAACTTTAAGCTCCTCAAATTTCATGTCTTTTATGATAATACAATCCCACTTCTGACACCAGTTGTTACGTTTATACCTTTTATAAACTTTGGTTTACTTCCTTTAAATAAAACTCTTGAGTTCTTTTATTGCAATCAAAAACAGTTGAAATCAGTATTACAATAGAGCTTGTAAAGTGCGTATCAAAGTGAGTTTGATAATAAAAGTGTATAACTTTAAGTGTAATAAGTAAAGTGATATAAAAGCAATCTTTGAGTGTGTTTAAGTAAATAAAGTGCTCTTAATTTTAAAACTAATTTCAACTGTTTTTGATTGCAATAAAAGAACTCAAGAGGTTTATTTAAAGGAAGTAAACCAAAGTTTATAAAAGGTATAAACGTAACAATATGTCTGGACTACTTACACTACAGCTGTTTCTAATCAAATATGATATAAATAGTAGTCACACTTAACGTATAGCGTCATTGGTATTATGGCTGGAATTACTAAAAGAAAAATTTATAAAAAACATGCAAAAGCATATACATATTTATGTTTGGCTGTTACCTTTCGTACTAACCTTTTATTTCTCGAGTATTTTATAAAAAACCTGGTCGAAAGAACTGCAAATTATTTAATAAAAATTGCTTTTTTTAACACTGAATTAAAAATTTTACACAATATTTTTACGAAATTTTTTTTAAACGTCAAGAAATCAACATACATTATTTGTCTCACTCTTGCATACGCATTATTTTTCCAGTAGCAGGAATTATGTATTAAATTGCTGCAATAGTGTTAGTACAAACATTTTGTATGTGTTAGTTTCAGTTATTCGTTTCTTGTAGGGTTATTATCACAATAACCAGGCGAAGTAGTTGGCAAACTCATCATCACACAACCTAAACGGTTTGTTTGTGGACTCCTCTATTCATAAGCTTTCAGAAAATATATCTTTATGGGGTCGGAAATGAAAATTGTAGAAATTACAAACGGAATGACAATGAATGACTTTTGGAAGCAACCATACATATATTCCTCAGATCTGTATGGTATCAATCTTTTGGAAATATCCGGGAATGAATCGCTATTGAAATTCAGCACAATCGCTCCATAACTTTCTGAGATATAAGTAAATAAACACGGCTGACTTTGTTTTTTCCCATATTTTTACCACCACAGTGAAAATTTTTCAGCCTTAGAATAATTTATAGGTACCTTTGCTACTATTTGTAGATATAAGATGCCTCTAGAGATATTCGTGAAAAATTTTGGATAAAGCGGGCTCTAATCTGTAAAGTTATAGGCAAAAAATTTTTTTTTTGGAAAAATTTATGTATACTCCAAAAATTTACAAACGAAAACCTAATTTTTTTAGCTTCTGGATAACAGAGGGAGTCAATATTGGTATCATCTGAAAGGACTTGACTAGCGAAATATGGACATATAATATAAATATGGAAAATGGCGGACATAAAATTGTATATGGGTCAAATCTGGTATTTTAAAATGTAACTTTTTGAACACCCTCAATATTGGTATCAAATGAAAGGGCTTGACCATAAGAATACAGTAAATTAAAAAATGGAAAATCCAAGATGGCGTCTAAAACAAAACGGTGGATCAAATTTTTTTAACCCCATCAATGGTGGGTATTAAATGAAAGTTCTTGACTAGTAGAATACAGATAACTACGTAAAAATTTAAAATCGAAGATGACGTCGGAAATAATAAAGAAAAATGGCGTAAAACATGAAATCTAGGTTAAGCTACGATGTGGGATTATACCTATGTACATAATGATGAAGGATATTATCAGATTCGGAACGGCCGAATATAGCACTCTTACTTGTTTTTTTCTACCTTAAGGTTTAACTAAAATGTCAAATTTTGTTAAGGTATGTGAATATATTGTGTATATTCTACCACAAAAAAAAAACACAAGCACATTTGCTTTTTGACATTTTAGTCGTCGTTTTCCTTTAACAAAATGCATTTAGAATTTTGTTGTTGCAGAACTGAGGCTACGCACAGAGGAGTATTTGACCTGAAAAGCTGGCCAAAAAGGCAAAACTGAATTTTAAGAAATCTTAAGAACTAAGTACGCAGCTCGACAGGCAACAATATTCTACATTAGATTGTAAATTTTAAAGACTTTTAGTTGCGATTTGAAGCTCTGAGACCCTGCCAAAGTCAGGAAAGTAAAGAAAATTTTATGAGATTTAAATGTTTTTTTCGGTTTCTGGATGTTTTATGATATTTTTTTTGCGGCTAAACGAATAAAGGTTTAACAATAATTTTTTTTTCGCTGAAAGGTCTGATCAAAAGTTATTTAAAAAAGAAAAAAAGCTAAAAAAAAATTATACACTTTTTTTTGCAAAAAAAAATAAAAAGAAGAGGTATTTGAAAGTGAGGTTAGCATCTCTACGAATTATGTTTGATACCACAATAAAATCTGGAATTTCTAATTTTGGAAACAAAAAAAAAAGTTTGCGCAAGTTTGCGCCATTATTTTTGACGTTTTTTTTAAATTTTCACATTTCTTCTATTTTTGCTCATCAGGCATTTTTTCTTATACATTTATATCGTCATAAACTTTTATGTATTTTGAATTATTGATTTCAACTGTTATTCACATCACTTTTAACACTTCACAATGTTGATACCTGCCTATAATTATAAATTTGAAAAATTCTTTATTATCCATAATAGTTATAAGGGAATGTCACACGCATCCCCATAAAGGATATTTTTATATATGTACCTACTCTACAAAACATTATTTGTTAAAAATATATACCGTACCTAATAAGAATAATTATTAAAAGCATTTATCACCAAAATAAGTTTAGAAAAAATAAATACAGGTACATAAAAAATACATGGGCACCCAGGTATCAGGCTACCATCTAATTGTCAGAAGAAGCTGCCGAGGCCAGAAATAAGCACTGACGATTATATCGTACGAATTATTCGAGGAAAATCAGCAGAAGCAATACAAATCGAGATGTCTTGAGTAGGTTATTTATGGGCAGTGACTAGGGTTTGGGAACCGGGAAATAAAAAATATGTAGTATATTAGGAAATATATTTAATTTTATTTTTAAGTTCTTATCTGTTTTGGTAAATTTAAAGAATATTTGAATAAAAAGTAAGGTTTTTAATTTGTTAGCGATTTTTGTTTGTTAAGTATTTACAACTTTTCTCAAATACGAATATGTAAAAGAAAAACAAACATCGTCGGTCAAAAATATTTCACGCCAAAGTTAAGGACTTTCTGGAAGTATTTTTAATAAGTGCTTATAAATTTCATGTGAATTAATTATATACATATATACATAATTGAATGTTTTCTTGTATATAAATGTTTTTTATAACAACCGTAAAACCAGCAGTAGTTTCCATGGTACATTTTTATAAATATAATCGTATGTACAAATTGTTTTTAAAAGTGGTCACAGAATTTGTAAGTATAATTTTTTTCATTTATGATTGAATTTTTCTAATAATATTTTTTTATAAAATTCACTTTGCTTAGAAGCAAAATGTCTGAAGTTTGGAACTATTTTCAAAAAGTAGACAACGGAGCACAATGTAATATTTTCCCGAAAAGGTTAATATTCAAGGGCGGTAGTACTAGTGGTCTCATGCGGCACCTTCTTTTGGTCCATAAAATAAAATTTGAAAACGATTCTTCAACACTTGCGCCAAATAAAAAAAAAATAATTCCACCATTAAAAGTTTTTTAGACATCCAAGCATTACCAGAAATTGTTTCAAAATTGGCAGCAGTCGATGGAATATCTATTCGAACAATTACACAAAGTTCTTTTATTTGTCAAAGTTTTTTCAGTAAAAATATGACGTTACCAACGCCGTTAAAAATACGATGGTGAAAACAATATCGAGTCAAATTTGCGACAATTTGAGGTTTGCTCTTGTATTAGACGAGTGGAGTAGTGTTGCCCAAAAAAGATATCTGTTTACACGGCAATAATTATTTTTATAATTTGGGTTAAGTTTATATTTTCGGAAGATGTAATGCTGACACAATAAGGACTCTAATGGAAAATAAACTACTACTAAAACAATGAATTATTAACCAAATCGTGATGTTAAAGTTCACAAACATTATTTATTTTAAAAGAAATATTATTTTCGGGAATCCCGGGAATTTCCGGGAAGACGATTTTTTAATTCCCGTTTCCCGGGAATATAAAAAGACCGGGAAATCCGAAACCCTAGCAGTGACCCTTTTATAAACTGCAGTACGCAAAGAGAACGGATTAATAAAAAAGCTTTTTCATCAGAAACCATCACACTTCTTCTTCCTGACACTGATAATGCATTTAATAAGGATATACATACGACATAATAATTATTAAGGAATTTTTATTAGTTTAACTTTTCCGTATATTAAGTATTAAATAATATAAAATAAATATAATAAAGCCTTTTTTCATAAAAAATACTGTTTTATAAGAGCCTTACAATTTTTAAAATTTGTTTTAAGAATTAGACCGTAAATCATAATATGTATGCATGTGCATTCAGTCTGTTAAGAATGAGTTTAAACCTTTAAAATCAACATTTGTTAATTTATTTTTACTATTCATACCGACTTTTATTCCTTAGGAATGTGTCTTTTGGAAAAATCTTAAAAATTTTAACTTTTTGGTTCTTTAGTTCTTTTTATTGCATTTTGAAAACAAAAAACGTCGACGAATTTTGCAGGAAAAAATTTTTTTTCGCCATTAAATTTTTAATATGTAACTCCGATATAGTAATAGATAGAGGAGAAATGTGTTTGGTTGGTTTAAGCAAAATTTTCCGGTGCATCTTCTAATCCTCCTCCTATTAAAATCGGAGAACCCGTTTTCAAGTTATGACAAAATTTATTAGGCAATCCAACGATTTAGGGGGTGAAATATGTCACGCCTTTAAAAGAAAAGCCTTACGTACTAGAGAAAAACGGAAAACAGATTTGAATTGAGGGCATCAAAGTCAATATAGTCCACACACTTTTATTTCTATGAGAGACAAAAATTTTTTTTTTCGCAGTGTACTTTTGTTGCGCAGTGTAATTTTTTCAAAATCTGCCACTAGATTTCTTATATCATACTACACCTAAAACTATCAAAAAACTAGAACTTTGAATTCAAAAAACACGTTTAATAATTTTGGCCAGCTTTTCAGGCAAAATACTCCTCTGTGCTACGTGATGATTGTACCATGATAGCAGTTATCAAAACTATTTTAAAGTAGACATATTGCCTCTTTGGATAAAATTTCACATTTGTGTGAATTATAATTTGTTACACTATAAACTTCTTTGTAAATACCTGAATTTCAAATAAAGACTTTAATGTGGCGCTTGCAAAAAAACCATACGCAATTAAAATGTATTTTAAGTGCTCGTTAAACTTGATTCAACATTTACGCGTTGCTTTTTTTTCTAAATCGTTTTTTAAGTTTCAGTTTATTTCTGATTCTTCATTAATTTATCAGTTTTATTTTTAGCATTTTATTCGCATTTCTTTTTCTTAATGGTGTTTTTGTACATTTTTTCATTAAGTATTTTAAGTATGTAAGTATGTACAAAGTAGTTTGGGTAATTATGTTCAACATATTGTACTTATGTATGTGTCTGAATATGGACTCAATTCTTTGTAAAAATTTTTCAGTTTTTGGTAGTTGCTGTTGTGTTGTTGTTAACCTCCTAAATTTAAATGGCCTCAAGGCAAGTTTTGTTAGTTTGTACACACACACTCATTTGTGCACAAAATTTGTCTACAATTTTGGCTTTGGCACGCATTTGAATTAAGCTGCTGTTACATACATAGATTCCTACTTAAAAGCTTGAAAATATTTTTTTAATTATCAATGACTATTTAGAGCGGCATAGTTTTGTTTAATTTTTTTGTATTGAAATTAAAAACCGTTTATATGATATCATTGAAATTTAATGGTTTAAAAGTTAAACCACTAAAAATAAATAATAAAAAAAATGTATTAAAATTAAAATGCAAACAAGAGCTCAACTACTGATTTGCATAAGTTTTATATACAAAATATCAAGTTTTGATATGATATTTTCAATCATTAAATCAAGTATGTACTTTTTTTTCGATTACAGTAATGATGTAGTGTTAAATCATTAAAATTTTAATCATTTCTAATCACATTGATCGGTATATGATTTAACTTGAAGGCAAATAGGAATATTGTGTATCCCTAAGGGTTATAAAAGATTATTCAACGTAAAAGTTTTTATATTGTATAAAATACTAATTCTACTTTGACCGCATTGCTAGTCCCAACAATATATTTGTATTGAATTAGTTTTAAGACAAATTCTGATATCGCTTTTAGTACAATGTAGTTTATATTTCTCCTTCTGGCGATTCTTTACATGCGTATAAGCATTTATTTCTTACCAACCTTCTATTACTATTTCAAAAGCAGGCTATATATTAGCCCGAGACTAAAAGGATAGACAGACAAAATTTATTAAAAAAATGTTGTTTTTGTTTTACGCCACCTTAAAAATTTTCATAAAACATTTTACGTGCAGGCACAGGTTTTTTACAGAACTGACTTAAATCTCATGCATTCTTTATAAAGTGTCTTCATTACTGCGCACATAAATTTGTCTCGTGTGGACCAATATTTTCAATGTTTTGTTTTGCATTGTCCGAATATTTGTTCCAGAGTTGAATTTATTGCATTGGATTTCATTTTCCACTATTTTTTGTGGTAGTGGAAAAAATAGTACATTATTGCCCCTAAAAGTGGAAATTGAGTGCACTAAATGAAATGATTTTAATGGTAGTGGAAATTGAGTGTTTGAGTAAAATCTTAAAATGAGTTAATTTGATATGTCTGTTAAATGTAAATAGTTGATTTTTAAAAACAAATCTGTTCTAGTTACACCCATAGTAGTGACTACATTAATACTAAGTCCTTTAGTGGTAATGGAAACGATAAGCTGGTGTTACATACCATCTGTTCATGCTTTGTTGCGTTTGATACTTTTTCCATCATTTTATACGTTTCTAAATTCAAATTACACATAACGCGTTTTCAGCAGCAACTTTTTTCTTTTTGATCAGCTGTTGTGTTTATATTTTTATCAACTAAAAAAAACAGCAGACAGCTGTCCCTGCAGGCTGCGTCAGAGACACGACCATTAAGTTTAACGTAGAATACGCCATCCGATAAGACAGAAGACATATATAACAATAAATGATAAATAATATAAGCAAATTAATTTATTTATTTGATAGTTACTGCTGTCAAACAGCATCAAGCAGCATTGTTATTTTGCTTACTTGGCAGCACTTTCATTTAACATTAAAATGTATGAATTATTTTTTTCATATATTTTTTATAATTAAATATCCATGTTTAATTCAAATTCACATTTAACATTTTGTTACACTTAAATACATAAGTAAATATACGAAATTTCAATATTTCATCAATCAAAACAAAAGCCGAAGGTTTGTGTCCACGCTGAAACAGCAGCATAGTTTGTGTTCACGCTACAAACTCAAACACTCAACCAAACACCACACATATGTTTGAGTTTATGTGTATAAATAATTTTCATTTGAGAAATTTAAATATTAGGAAGATATCAACCAATATGAAATGTATATTAAACGAAAGATAACATCTTCATTTACCTACAAAAAAATGTTTAAAAAATGTTATTTCGCCGTTTCCTCATAATCGATGAAATAAAGATTACAACAATAACAATCTGACATGACTCCCTATACCGTAAGGTAAGGCGAATTCTACGCCAAAACAATTTTGTCAAAATGTAAAGTGAAATTGACATTTTAAAAGAATTTATTTCTACTTGTTTCTATAGAGAAGTAAGCTTTTGTTATATAAATATTCATGATTTTTTATAGCACCAATAAGCTTCTTCTCCATTGCACTTGTTTTCTTTTAATAATAAACAAACAGAGATGACACATAGCACATAGCAGTTATCGATAAATAGAATACAAATTTTGGTAATGAAAAAATTGTGTTTAAAACAAGGCGAATTCAATCAGGTGATCTCTTTCCTACAAAAACACTAAACTACATTACATGTATTTTGTTTTGATCCTAATTGTCAAAAATTTTCTGACTAAACACAAACACACGTTTGTTTACATTTTTATTTCAAAGCACTTGCAAAGTCACACTAAAATTAAAGAATTTTAATGTTTTTTTTATACAGTGCAACCTCGCTTAACGCAACTAATATAAATTTTGGCCGTTGCGAATACTGACATTATTGCGATAACCGAGTCTCAAATTTTTAGGGCGCAAATTCTCTTTTATGGTTTAATATGGCTTGATAAACCACTTGTACAAATCCTTTTACATTTTTGGATATTCACAAGCTCTTATTGTAACACGCTTGCCTGGTCAAAATTCAGCATTTGCAACGAATTCTTTTAATTCTGGATATTGTGGATTTGTGCACTTTATATCTATCGCAAATCACTTCTACAGTTATGGCCCTTTCAAGCTTATTACGAATATCACTTTTTTGGTTAATTGAATGTTTTACAAATTTTGTAATTACCAGTATTTTATTTAATGTAAATAGAACAATCTTTTACAAAAAGAGATTCTTTCAACTGATTACATATCTACAAAAAAACAAGTGCAAAACGCATATTTCAGTATTCTTAGAATAGCGATAAATTTAAAGGTTAAAAAATCTAAATAAAAAAAATGTAAATAAAAATGACAAATTGATCATTTTGGGAGAAAAGTTGCTATAACTGAGTTTTTTTTAAAGTTGCGTTAGCTGAGTCAACAAGGCAAACAATTTACGAGTTTTAATAATCGATGGGTTGCATTAAGCGAGGTGGCACAGTATATATTTTGCTCATCATTAAGTACACGAAATAATATTCCACTACCTTTAAACACATCGCGCAGGAAGACATTTTTTTCACGAAAACTTTTAAGATTTGTTAATCTTTTAACTTAAACACAAATTTTTTATGTGTTTTTAATTTAAAAAAAATTAACACAAATGCACATACATATATTTGTTTTGAATTCAAACTGATTTTAGAAATTAATTTGTTTACTTTTAAAACATTTATTAAAGTTTTTCGGCAATCAAATGTAAACAAACATAAAAGCACAAATTTTGATATTTTGTTCTTAAACTTCGTTCACAGCTGACGAACAGCTAGGCTAAAGAGTTCACCTGATATGAATTCGCCATGGCTTAAAATTAGTTTTTATGTATTTTTTTCTTAAAAGTTAAAAAAACAAGTAAGAGTGTTAAATTCGGTCGTGCTGAATTTTATATACCCTTCACAATAACAATTGCTTGTATCACCATTAATCTCATATGAAATACGTACATACATAAAAAAATATCTCATTGTAAAATTATAAATTTACGTACTTATGTATGTTAAAAAAAAAATAAAAATAAAACTGAAAAAAATAACAAACAAAAAATAACAAAAAAAAAATAACAAAAAATAAATATAAAATAAAAAATAAAAATAAATAAAAAAAATTTTTTTAAAAAATATTAAAAAAAATTAAAAACAAAATAAAAAAAAAATAAAAAAAATAAAAAAAAAATATAAATAATATATAAAATAAAAAATAAAAAAAAATTTTTTTTTGGGCTCAGCTTTAAAATCTTATTAAAAGTATATTATGTGAGTGGGCATTAAAGTGGGTGTGATATCTGATAATAAATTAAGCGTACATATTACATTATAGAGTCAGTTGTTCTCGATTGATTATAGAATTTACTTTGTCCAATATTTTCATATGCAATCCTTGAAATGCCAAATTTTAAAAGTTATTTTTTTTATACCACTGTCAACAATAAAATCTCACTTCATACTTTCACCCCTCTACAACAATCTGGGACGACTTTATGGATGAACGTAAATTTATCGATCGACTTACCTAAATAGTTACTTGGTGCGTACGTCTTAGAGCTCTAAAAGACCCCAAATTACAAACAGAATATTTCGTCAGTATTCAGACCCCAAATTAACATGCATACATTGTCAGATATACTTACATACAAGGTCTATTAAATAAGGTCTGTTCAACTAATCAGCTGATCGTTTTTTGCTCCCCTATGTTTACTACTGGAAGTTGTCAAAATTTGTTTACCTTTTTAGGGCGACATTTATGTTTTTCAATTTTTCAATTTTATGATTGATAATTTTTCAACTTATGATTTATATTCAAAAGTGCAGTGAATATATTTCTAACGAATATATTTCCGAGCCGGACATGCTGGTAAAAGGCGTTTCTGTACCCAAGGACTGAGCCACACCAACAGCTATAGCAGCCTTGCCATTACTTGGCTCACAGGCCAAGAAAATACAACGATTAGCTATTTTGCCTTCACGCACCATTTGTACAACACCAGCAGCGAAACGAGCATCTTTCTGGCCCAACATACCTTGTGAAACAGCACGCTTCTTCAAGACATCGTCTAGACTTCTATTTTATCTTTATCAGCAATATTTTTAGCAAATATTTACTATTAACACAATTTATTTTTGTTGTCTTGAAAAAATTGTTAAACAAAATGAAAACACACAATTTAATAGGCGTTGGGCATATTCATACAGGTATATGCAACGGCGAATTTGCTGTGCTGCTCTCTGTCAAATACCTCATAAAAAATAATTTTTTATACATAGAGTTTGACAGTAACGTTTCCCATCAGAAGGACTGATAATTTCACCTGGATGAATTTTTTGGTATTTTAGTCAGCTGTTTCTGACTACCTTAGAGTAATTTTACACTAACAAAATGCCCGTATATTTTTTTTGCTTTTGTAGAGTTGCACAGACCTTATTTAATAGACCTTGCTTACATACTTATATATTTATTCATATGCCATAATTTTCCATAATTATATTATGTTCCAATACCACAACTTAATACTTATTATTTAACATTTTGTTTCTATGCATCTATTTAATTATTAAGTACTCGAACTATGATTAACGTTTAATATAGTAATTCCTGTATGTATGTATGAATGTATCTATTTAATATCTGAAGTATCATACGGACTATAATTTTATGGAAATATTTTTAAAATGTGACATAAAGCTTTCATTAAATAATTTAATGTGCATTTATAAATATAGTAATTTATTAACATTCGTTGAAACATTGAAAACTTATTATTTATGTTTTAGATTTGTTTCTTGTTTTCTTGGAATCTAAAAGAAATACACATTTAATTAGAGTGATTGCTTCGACTGTTGACTTTAATGAATTCAATGGATTGAATTTTGTCTTTATACCCGCCACCAAAAAAATGGTGGAGACATGAAACTTCGAATATATATTTCCCTATTAAAAACAATATTTTTTCTATGATTAGGAAAGCGTTATAGAGCAAAATGTACAAAAATTTATACCGCGCAATGTATTTTTCGGTATATTCAAAATTTAAAACATAATACAACTGAAAAAATAAGATGTCTCATTCTGAAATTTTGTAAAAATTGCTTTTTGATTAAAGGCTTTGTACTAATGGAAAATAAATGTGATTCGCCCACCTCCCATATAACGTTTTATCTCAAAATCATATAATTTCTCAATGAAAAAAGATTTTGGAAGAGTAAAGGACTATATTAAAATACAAAAGTTGTATATATTAGCAGAAACAACTTTGACACGCCTACTATAACGCCCACTTTTCACGTTATCTACTTTCAATAAAATTTGAAAGCTTATAAAACCTACAAACTTAGAGGTACGATAATAAAACATCAATGTAATTTTTATGACAGAAAATGAAGGTGACTCGCCCACTTTAACGCCTACCTGCCATGTAACACTTTATCTTGAATTGACAAAATTTTTAGAACAATAAAGGACTATATTGAAATATCTCAGTTTTATTTATTATTTAGAATCTATAGTGACACGCCTACTTTAACGCCCAATTTCATTGAAAGACTAAATTTACGAAAACATTTTACTAGCATATCGAAGTTATACAAAGAAAGTGATACATATTTTAGTATAAAGAGATTATTCCATAGCAATTACAGTTAATAACAAAATAAAAAAGGGAAAAAGCCTGAATAGGTCAAATCGCACCACATTAATGGCAGCACTTTGCCTGCAGTACTTCACATTAAATATATTGTTACGTTTATACCTTTTATAAACGTTGGAATATTTCCTTTAAATAAACCTTTTGAGTTCTTTTATTGCAATTAAAAACAGTTGAAATTCGTTATAAAATTAAGAGCACTTTATTTACTTAAACACACTCAAAGATTGCTTTAATATCACTTTACTTATTACACTTATCACTTTGATTATCAAACACACTTTGATACGCACCTTACAAGCTCTAGTGTAATACTGATTACGTTAGCTGTGTTGTTCGGCTATTTATAGTAACATAGTGGTGTTCGGTAACATTCGACAAAGTTCTCGTATGTACATTCTAGTACATTCGAAAACCGTTAAATTTAAATTAAGACGTTAAGTAATATGCACGAATAATAGAAGTGCCTAAGAGTATGCTACACAAAATAACAAACAACATTTTCGAACAACCAGCAAAATAAACTAATACAAATAAAACTACAGTAACTTAAACTACTACAACTAAAATAAATTATAATGTAAATTAAGCTACTTAAAAATAAATCTGTAACACTACCGCCCGCTTAAGCCTGTTCGTCCCGAATAGGCATAAATTCACTTTTTCCGTACTAAGCGAGGCGCTCGAGATGAACCACTTTCATCTTTGATCTTGGGCTATTGTACTTCTGTATTCTATACACGACATCATTTATTCTTTTTATCACCTTATACGGTCCATCCCAATGATTTTGCAATCCTTTATTGAGTTGTGGGTTATATAATAGAACTCGCTGACCCTCATTAAAGCCTTCAGATTCTGTTGCACGGTTGTATCTGGCTTTCATCTTGTTGCTGGACATGTTTCTTTGCTCAAAGGGGCCGCCCAAGTTATACTTCTGCAATGGCTCACGACTTTTTCTTGCTCGGCTTTTAGCTGCGATGCATTGGGCGCAATTTTCTATCCAACCAGCTACCGATTGTTGACAGCCAACCCAATAGAACCGTTGCTTTAACTTTTCTATGGTCTTTGTTACACTAAGATGACCACCGCTTGAACCATTATGAAACTCCTTCAATACCTCTTTGACTTTAGAGGATGGCACCACAATCAGATTTGTTACCGATTTTCCATTAGCACTTTCCCATATTCGGTATAAACATCCATTAACCACCTTCAGGCTATTCCACAGCGCCCAATAGGACTTCATCAGTGGACTTTCCGCTGATATTTGGTTTCGAGTGGGCCTTTTGTCTTTTTCCTTTGCTGATATAATCTTTGCCAATATAGGATCTTTTCTTTGCGCCACTGACCATTCACCGCTTGTGTCTATATGCGTTAGTCGAACATCTATTGCGCACTCTTTTTCCTCGGGTCTTGCACAATATTTGCTATTCAAGCTGCAGAATTTTCGGGAACGTGCATCCGCATTGCCATGTTTTACGCCCTCTTTGTGCTCAATACTGGATTTATTTCCCTGAAGTCGTTTAATCCAGTAATCCAACGGAATCTCAATGTTGCGCCAAATCATAACTTTTCGTCCCATGTGCAGATTAATGTTATGACTTATCATAAAATCAGCGCCCACGATTACTTCATCCACAATGTCAGCAACAATAAATACATGATTAACACTTATATTTTCAATAGTTAATTTAACCTTTATTTTTCCATAAACATTAGCAAACTCTCCAGTAGCTGTTCGTAGACTTACACCATATAGTGGTTCGATTTCCTCCTTGACTATATCAGGTCTGATAATTGATTGTGATGCTCCTGTATCTATTGTAAGAACATGCCTCCGACCATTGATATACCCACAAGCAGTAAGGTTGCTATTTTTCTGCTGCATAACTGATATGGAGATTGTGGGGCCCTCGGTTATGGGATCATGCTCATGCCTATAAGTGTTAACCTGTTTCAACGGTAACTGCGTGTTTTCCAGCTTGTTGTACTCATGTGGCGATACAAATCTAGCCCGCTTCCTTGGTGCTTTGCAATTTCGTTGAAAATGTCCACTTTTACCACAATTATAGCATTTGGCTCTGGCTTTGCCTTGCTTTTCCTCTAACGCCTGTATAACTGCATTTTTAATTTCATTAACTATATCTCCGTCTCTTTCTGCAGAAATTTCGAGATTTCTCACCTTACATATTTGTGGCTTAGAGAGTAATTTTGCAGTTTCCTGTGTTAGTGCATATGAAACTGTTTCTGCAAACGTCGATTTATGTGTGCCAAACACCGCGTGCTTTATTTCTGGATCACGTATTTCATTTACAAACGTTTCAATTTTAAACTGATCCAAAAATGGGTGATTTTCACCTGGATATGTCAGCTGCACCAAACGCTCGATCTCCGTTGCGAAATCTTGTAACGACTCGTTAGCTCTCTGTGTTCTGCCTCGTAATTCCATTCGGTATATATCTCGTTTGTGCTCGCCGCCATACTTACGTTGTAGTGCAACCATTATGTCATCATAGTTTTCTCTGCAGCCAATAGGTATGCTTTCCAAGACTTGCGCTGCGTTTCCTTTTAAAGCCAAAATCAACTCTATAGCCTTTTCTTCATTGCTCCACATATTTCTATTGGCAACTGTCTCAAATTGAAATTTAAAAACATTAAATGGTGCACTGCCGTCAAAAGTAGGGGCCTTTATTCTACTCGATATTTCTGGAATTATTCGCACTGGTCCCTCATGACATTGAAGATCATTAATTTTTATTTCCAAATTTTTAAATTTTTCGTCTTGTAATTGCAATTTTTCATCAACATTTTTTACTTGTAACTGCAATTTTTCGTTAACATCTTTAACTTGTTTTTCAACGCAATCGACTCTGTTATTCACAGCCTCAGAAATTTCCTGAAGTTTCTGGTTCGTAGCTCTAGAACATTCTTGAAATCTCAACTCCAACTCTTCTTTTACTTCAGCTAATAATTTTTCATTATTAGCTCTAGAAGTTTCTTGAACTTCTAGTTTAACTTCTTGAACTTCCACTTTAACTTCAGCTAATAATTTTTCATTATTAGCTTTAGAAGTTTCTTGAACTTCGGCTAATAATTTCTCATTATTAGCTTTAGAAGTTTCTTGAACTTCAGCTAATAATTTTTGACTGTTAAGTTCCATCTTTTCCATCATAGCAGCAAGCATTGTACTCAAATCCATGTTGTTTGTGGTTGCACGAGTAGAAACTTCCATTTCTTCTTTTTCGTCAAACTCGTAACCATCAATGTCCATATTGCGCCGCTTAAATTCATCTAGAAGCCTCTTCTGCAATCCCACTTCTGACACCAGTTGTTACGTTTATACCTTTTATAAATGTTGGAATATTTCCTTTAAATAAACCTTTTGAGTTCTTTTATTGCAATTAAAAACAATTGAAATTCGTTATAAAATTAAGAGCACTTTATTTACTTAAACACACTCAAAGATTGCTTTAATATCACTTTACTTATTACACTTATCACTTTGATTATCAAACACACTTTGATACGCACCTTACAAGCTCTAGTGTAATACTGATTACGTTAGCTGTGTTGTTCGGCTATTTATAGTAACATAGTGGTGTTCGGTAACATTCGACAAAGTTCTCGTATGTACATTCTAGTACATTCGAAAACCGTTAAATTTAAATTAAGACGTTAAGTAATATGCACGAATAATAGAAGTGCCTAAGAGTATGCTACACAAAATAACAAACAACATTTTCGAACAACCAGCAAAATAAACTAATACAAATAAAACTACAGTAACTTAAACTACTACAACTAAAATAAATTATAATGTAAATTAAGCTACTTAAAAATAAATCTGTAACAATATTTTTTTATTATTCTGCATGACTTAATGATTAGGGTAACCCTAATACAGTTAACAAATTTAATATAATGCGCCGATGTCTTTCTTATAAGGTGTGTTCAAATTTGAGGTATCATTTTAACTCTAGAATGAAAAGAGATGTTTTTAAAATATACATTTAAAAAATATTTTTATTTTAGTTTATTACAAACAGGTTCCGGTTAAAAATGAAAAATTATGTCAGTCAGGTGTCCCCTCCTATTCCCAATATTTTACCTCAATTTTCAAACATATTTGCCAATAAACTGTTGTCAGTGTTATCTGCTTTTACCTACTCAATATTGTTATTTTTAATCTGCTGAACTGTTGTGAGATTATTGCTGTACGCGAAAAATTGTCTATGGGTGTCAAAACGCACGATCTTGGTGGCCCCTGTCCTCTACGAGAATTAATGCGATTTTCGAATTTTTCTTATAAAAGATCCACTGTTTCTCTTAATTTTTGGCAAGTGGTACAATTCTGTTAAAACAATATTGTTACAGATTTATTTTTAAATAGCTTAATTTACATTTTAATTTATTTTGTTTGTAGCAGTTAAAGTTACTGTAGTTGTATTTGTATTAGTTTGTTTTGCTGGTTTTTCGAACATGATGTTTGTTATTTTGTGTAGCATACTTTTAGGCACTTCTATTATTCGTGCATATTACTTAACGTCTTAATTTAAATTTAACGGTTTTCGAATGTACTAGAATGTACATACGAGAACTTTGTCGAATGTTACCGAACACCACTATGTTACTATAAATAGCCGAACAACACAGCTAACGTAATCAGTATTACAATAGAGCTTGTAAAGTGCATATCAAAGTGAGTTTGATAATAAAAGTGTATAACTATAAGTGTAATAAGTAAAGTGATATAAGAACAATATTTGAGTGTATTTAAATAAATAAAGTGCTCTTAATTTTATAACGAATTTAAAGTGTTTTTTTTTTAATTGCAATAAAAGAACTCAAAAGGTTTATTTAAAGGAAATATTCCAACGTTTATAAAAGGTATAAACGTAACAATATATTCTCTAAGTCTAACTCATAAGTTTTGCGCAGCAAAAAACTTTAAATCATCTCCCTCATCATCGATTTCCATTGACAATTTATACTTCAAATTTAAACACCCTCTATAAAACACGTTAACATAATGCACAGAAATAAAAGTTTTAGACCGTTTTATTTTCACTATTTAATTAATTATTTTAACTTCTGCTATGACTGCGTATTAGAGTATAGATCTGAAACACAAAAACCAAATAAATTTATTTTCTTATTGTAATTTTGTTAGACAATTTCTTATAAAAGTAAAGAAGTTATTCTTCGTTAGGAAAATTAATTTCAATTTAAATTAATGACTTAATGAAATGCTTGATGACGTGTTACACACAAAGAAACATAATTTAATACATTCATGAATATGTATTTAATTATTTAAAACCCTTTTTTCTCGTTAAAACTCGTATGCAGTCGTTACTATAAAATCAACATCCCCGGGTGAGAAGTTTAAACAAAAACTTAATCGATTTGTATGTCTGTATATCAATTTCATTGTGTGAGTATTGTTTCATCTTTAACAATTTCACTTTTTAATGACAGAGACAAATTAAAGATTTGTTTCGTCCCACTGATAAAACATCAATAAATAAACTTCAAATTTATTTGCTTTCTACGCTTTATTTATTTTATCTTTATAAATAGACTTTGACTTAATTCAGCCGCGATCTTTGATTTGTGTGTATAACGACTATTTCTACAACTATTTATTATCGTAAACATTTTTTAACTTAAATTAAATAAATAAAGGGAGTTAAATATGTAGTAGATAACAATAAAAAAATGATAAATAATTTTTATTGAATTTTTACGACTTTAACATCTACACTTTGGGCTGTAAAATTAAGTCGCAAATGCAAGGCTGTCTAAGGTTACACTAGGTCTTGTCGAGCCCAAGATATGTTCACTCAACGAACAAGCTATTTTGTAGAACTGACTTTATCACATGTGCTCTACTGCCTACCATGTTCGATGTTAAGTTTCTACAGATGCATTTTAAAACTGTTAACAAAATCCTGTGTGATAATAAAATGTTTTAAAAATGAAGAGGAGTCGTAATTCAGCTCTGGTCGGGTCAATAGCTCGCGCGTCATTGCCATTATCTTTTAAGGGCAATCAAGCCGTCCCTTTTTATCTGACGTCGAGAGTTTTACCTCTTACTCTCGCGTGGTTAATTGTGTGGCGTCGCGTAACTGTGCTTTGAATACAGTTTCCAGACTATTCCACAATTAATCGCGTGATTTTATTTTAATTGGAGGAGTAATTTCAGGAGTTTCATAAAACTCATTGTAATTATTGTTCAGATGTCTCCGAGTTCCTATACAATCGTATAAGTCGATTTTTGGACAAGAAACCAACGTGTAATACCCTGGCTTTTTGGTTATGTACCTTAGCCAATCACTTTTAGAATTCAAAAAATAAATAAAAATTATGAGGGGGAGGACTAAGCCCCCTTAGATATACATTTATTTGAGATAAATAAAGGTAGATAGGCAATACGATTATGAACATGTAACAGCACATATTTGGTTAAGTGATTTCATGTTTAGTTTGGTTTGGCATTTCAACATGAAAAGACTGATGCCTGAACAACGCTTTCAAGTTGTGTAAATTTATTTTGAAAATCAAGGTTCAGTCCGAAATGCGTACAGCGCATTATACGGTCAGTGTACTAAATTTATTACTAAAACGTTAAAATAATTAATAACAGCTGATAATGTTAGATGGCGCTGAAAAAAATAGTTTAACGAGTGAAATTAAACAAACAAAACGGAAGCAATAACATCCAGCAACAACAACATCAAAAATAAAAGACATTTCAATAATTTTCAAACACTTTTCAGCTATACATTTACAGAAAATAAAATACAAACAAAAACAGCTGATGTACAGTGTGTGGAACAAATATTTGAACAAAAGTATTAAAAAATACTTTTAAAAATACACTTATTTCTACAAGAAATTAATTTTATTTTCAACAAATTTATTGGACATACAATGAGTTAAAACCTGATTTGACTAAATTTGCAGTGTGAACGCAAAATCAGCTGTTAGTGATTTTAATGTTAAAACCAGGTTTTAACTTGAAGAGTGACAACACTATTATAGTACATTTACACCTTCGCTATACTCTGTGTTTTCAAAACTTAAAGTTCATATAAAACAATTATGAAAATTTAGGAAATTTTCTTTATGTAGTAGATTTTAGTACAATGTGATTGTATCAGTTGCATCACAAAGTAGTACTAGATTTTAAATAGATTTTTGTCACAATCAAGTGGCGAAGTATATTTCGTTTTGTATTAGAAATCCAGTAAAAACTAACTAGTTGTGCTGAAAATCTGCTACTTACTAGATTTGGCTCAGATGTAGTATTAGCACGTTTTAGAAAATTTTCTGCTAACCAGTGGTATTTAACCCTACGTTGCCATACATGCTAGTGTATTTACTTGAAAGTAGTGTATACGTACTTATTACTAACGAAAATCAGGAGAATAGCCAAAAAAAAAAAACACAACATTTTTAAAATTTCGTCAACAAAAAAACTTTAAATAAATTCAAAATAAATGTTAACTAAGTGTTGCTAATTGTCATTATTTAACGTTTCCTGTAGATATATAATTTTTTAATGTATTTTTTTTTTAAACAAAAATTGATATTTATGTTAAAACTTACATTATACATGAATATCTTAGCCTTTTCTCAATATTCTGCATATACACATATACATACATACATACATATTTATGCAAAAAATTAGCTGAATTATTTACCACAATGGTATTGTTACAGATTTCTTTTAAATAGCTTAATTTACTATATAATTTTATTTTAGTTATATTTACAGTAGCTTAAGTTACAGTAGTTTTGTTTGTATTAGCTTACGTACATGTAATACTTCATTTGGTTCGCTGCTTGTTCAAACATGATGTTAAGTTGTATGCAGCCGAGGTGAGTTATTATGTGCAGCATACTCTTAGGCACTTTTATTATTCCTGCATATTATTTAACATTAACATTACGTCTTAATTTAAATGTAACGGTTTTCGAATGAACTAGTGTGTACATACGAGAACTTTGTCGAATGTTACAGAACAACATTATGTTACTATAAATAGCCGAACAACACAGCTAACATAATCAGTATTACAGTAGAGCTTGTAATGTGTTTGATAATAAAGGTGTATAACAATAATTGAAATAAGTAAAGTGCTATAAAAACAATATCTGAGTGTATTTAAATAAATAAAGTGCTCCTAATTTTATAACGAATTTCAACTGTGTTTGATTGCAATAAAAGATCTCACAGTTTATTTAAATTAAATATGAAATATTAGTGAGCTAATAAAAAACTCAGTATTCGACAACACTGTTTTTCGGCTTGTCACTTAACTTGCCATAACTGTGAAACATTTACTTGCTTAAAAATTTCTTTGCAAGCTGAGTCGCAGGTAGCAAAAATGTGATTGGGTTAATAAAAAAGTGTTAGTGTATTGGTTTCTTTTCACTTGCACTTGCATGTGGCAACAAAGGTTAAGACAAAAAACTGCATTTAATAGATGCGCCATCTGTTGTGAATACCGCATTATACACCCAATACCCAATTTTTCTTTTTTTCATTACACCCTTCACACTGAGTGTAAGGGTATATCGATGGCTTAATATAAAAAAGGCGTAACTCGATTTTTTACTACTTTACAGAAGAAAGAAAAAACTGAATAGAATTTAAAAGAATGTATTGAGTTAGAGCTTTTTTATTTGACGATTAATCCATTATTTTCAATCATAGCTCACTTAATTTTTTAGCGGTGATGTGTGTGTATGTGAACTACCAGAAAACATAAAAAAATCACACTCTTACTTTTTTTAACTAACATACTTAAAGGATAAACTTCAAAATTAGAAAGTATGTAGTAAATTCTCTGTTACAAAAAGTATAGAAAGATGTCTTGTGTGGTAACCCTCTTATCACAAATAAGCGATACAAATTATAATTAATTATTTCCTACCTTGAATTACTTGCAAATTATTAAATTTAATTTGCTTTTTGATTTTTTTTTTTCATTTCAGCTCTTAAAATTTTGTTTAAATGCTTTGGATGATGTCACTGCTACTGATGCACGAACTCAATGTTTCACGCGATAACTGGCCTGGTAGAATATAATTTTTCAACTACAATTTTCTAATCGGATTATTGTGTTGTTAATAACATCTGTGATAAACAAAATTACAGAAGATTTTTAATGCAAAATACTATTGTTTTTGCTGGAAAATTTAAAATAAGTTTGAATTTCGTCCTCTTGTTATTTTTATCTATTTTAAATTGCATGAGTATTTTTATATGTTCATATTTGGAAATATGAAGGCATTAAGGGACCTTGTTCATCCAGTAAAAAAAGAATTTTATCGTGAAAAATGTGGTTTCGAGCATACACCGCCAGATGATTTTGTCAAGTCGCAAGTAAGTATCATTTTCTTTATTGATTTATATATAAAATCTATAATATCTGTTACTTATTTTTTATGGCATTAAATTTAGGGGTTTTCTCTAAAAACACATTAATTTATTTCTTTATTGTATATTTGTAATGTTCTTATATGTTTAATATTAAAAATAAGTTTTTGATCTTATTTTTCCAATTTAATATATATAATGGCAACAATATATTTGTTTATTGCTGCCCGTCATAATAGAAAATAGCCTAAGTTGGCAGCAGCAGCAAATGCTGTTGTGCACTCGTGCTACTGTGCTGCCGTCAAAATAATCGTTTTCATTTAAACACATGGAATTTATTTTTGACATATTGCTGCTTGCTGTCTGCTGTCGTCTATGTGTTTAGAGCATTACTTTTAAAATATATGTAATGGGTGATTCAAGAATAGATACTTTTTTCAATAACCTTTTTTCGACAGATCACGTGTGAGTTGCATCATGCTGTCATGTTTTTTTTGTTTAGTATTGTTTGGCATTTCATAATGGTAAGACTTACTCCTGAACAACGTTTACAAATCGTTTAACTTTATAACGAAAATTCACGTTCTGTGAGGAATTTGTTTCGTGCACCTCGCTCAACTTATGATCAACATAATCGGCCTTCTAAACGTACTATTCGTAACACTCTTACTCATTTTGAGACCCAGCATTCATTATTGGATAATATTCGACCGAATAGACAACGTCCAGCACGCTGTGAAGAAAATATAGCGGCCGTAGCTGAGAGTGTACACGAAGACCGTGAAGAGTCGATTTGGCGCTGTTCGCAGCAACTCGGAGTGACGTATGGAAAGACTTGGCGCATTTCACGTCAAGATATTAAATTGAAAGCGTACAAAATACATTATAATAATAATAATAAAATAAATGTGCAACAGGTGAAGCCGCACGACCTTCCCAAGCGAAATCTAAGAAGATCCGACGTTTTCGAGGCAAATTTTGTTCAGCGATGAGGCCCATTTCTGGCTCAATGGGTATGTAAACCAACAAAATTGCCGCATTTAGGATGAAGAGCAACCTGAAGACATTCAAGCACTGCCACTTCATCCAGAAAAAACAACGGTTTGGTGTGGTTTGGGGGCTGGTGGAAAAATAGATCCATATTTCTTAAAAAATGATGCCAGTGCGAACGTAACCGTCCAATGCGACCGTTATCGTGCCATGATAACCGACTATTTGATGCCTGTAATTGAAGCTCGTGATCTCGACGACACAAGGCATATCCATAAGGTATATGCAACGGTGAGTTGATACAACAAAGCAACTTTTCGGGGGATGTTTTATGTCAAGGCCAATTCGTATATCAGGAATGGAAAAGTTGTTTTTATATGTTTAATTCAATGAAATTTGATTTAAAAAAAAGATATAAAAGTTCGAAACACATTATTAATGACGCAAAAGCAACAAATATACATAAATTTAGCAAATTTATTTTCAAAAAAGTACACTCAAGTTAATTGTTTAATACCGAAACCAAAATCACATTTTCTATCCCTGCAGTAATAAATGAAATCAAGGCGAATTCAACAAATTTTGACAAAAAGTTTCCCAATCAGCTGGGCTGATAATTTTACCTGTATGAATTCGCCTTGCGACGACATTTGGTTTCAGCAAGACGGAGCCACTTCCCACACATCGCATTAATCAATGGATTTATTGAGAGAACAGAACACTTCGGTGAGCGCATAATTTCACGTTTTGAGCCGGTCGATTGGCCACCAAGATCGTGTGATATGTAAAGTCTAAAGTTTATTCGGGCAAACCCGCTTCGATTCAGGCTTTGGAGGAAAACATCACGCGTGTCATTCGCCAGTTACTAGTCGAAATGCTCGAACGAGTCATCGAAAATTGAACTCAATAGATGGACCATCTGCGACACAGCAACGGCCAACATTTGTTCTTTCAAATGATAATAAACATTCCCCATTAAATTTGAATTTTCTATGTTTTTTTTTCTTTAAAAAGTAGGGAACCTGGATCCCGCTTTATAAACAAATAAAAAATTTAAACTTTTCTAACAATTTAGTTCAAGGTAAACTTTTATAACAATTTAATAAAGCATGCTTACCGGGTAAATTTGGTACAAGGAGAGTCATTTAAAACTTTTTTTGTATTAAATATGTAATCTAAAACATTTGAAATACTTAACCGAACAATTTATAACATTTAACGAAAATCTAAAAGAATGAAACATGTGTTTTAATCCACAATGTTAAACGTTTAAAAATATACAAAAAAGTAGATCCTTTATTTACCCTTGTTCTTATTATTTACAAGTTTATTTATTTACTTTAAAAAATATTAAAAGATGTCGTTTGTGGTAACCGTCTTGTAAGAAATATGCGATAAAAATTGTAATTATTAACTTCGTACCTTAAATGACTTATTTCATTTCATTGAGGCTTTTAAAGGGGGTGCAATGCCCCTCCATTTCACCATGAATAGACAAGCAACGTTTGCGTTCAAAGAAATGTGTTTTACGCAGCTGTGACCGAATTTCGCAACAGTTTAACCTTTTTGGACAGAAGAAGAATAGAGTGAAGATCGCCGTTATAAACAATTGGGCTTGTTGTAGGCGACCACCTAGAAGATTTATTTCACAAAATGGAAGAGTTGGACTTTGTGGATTTTTTAACACATGCCACACGTGATTTCATACCATGATGATGATATTGAGAAGCGAGTATGGTTAGCAATTATTCTCATATCTTAGATCAGTCTATATATAACAAATCAAATCAAAGGAATAACCTTAAGTGTTGTCACTAGATGTGTAAAAAAAAGGTTTTGTAGTATGGCAAGATCAAGGCGAATTCAATTAGGTTATCTCCTCCCTACAAAAACACTAAACTACGTGTATTTTTGTATATTTGAATATTTGTCAAAAATTAACTGACTTAATACAAACAAACACACATTTGTTTACATTTTTATTTCAAATCAAATTATGCAAGTCACACCAAGGCATATCCATAAGGTATATGCAACGGCGAATTGATACAACAAAGCAACTTTTCATGAGATGTTTTATGTCAAGGCCAATTCGTATATCAGGGATGGAAAAGTTGTTTTTACATATTAAATATAATAAAATTTGATTAAAAAAAGGATATAATTGTTTGAAACACATTATTAATGACGCAAAAGCAACAAATATACATAAATTTAGCACATTTATTATCAAAAAAGTACACGTAAGTTAATTGTTTAATACAGAATTTAAAATCACATTTCCCTTCCCTGCATTAATAAGGCAAATTCAACTAATTTTGACATAAAGTCTCCCCATCAGCTGGGCTGATAATTTCACCTGTATGAATTCGCCTTGAGTCACACTAAAATTAAAGAATTTTATTGTTGTTTTTTGCAAAACTGTATACATATACATATATTTATATATTTTGCTCAACATTAAGTGCACGAAATAAAACTCCACTGCCCTTAAAATATTTTCTTTACACATCGCGCAGGAAGACATTTTTTCACGAAAACTTTTACAATTTGTCTTTTAACTAAAACACAAATTTTTTACGTTTTTTTTTATTGTTTTAAAATTAACACAAATGTACATACAAATACTTATTATTATAAATTCAATCTGATTTTATCACAGAAATTAAATTTTTCCACTTTTTAAATTTTCCGGCAAATGAAACACAAATTTTGACATTGTGGTCTAAAACTTCGTTCACAGCTGGGCTTAAGAGTTCACCTGATGTAAATTCGCCTTGGGCAAGATTTGTTTGAATAATGCCTTATTGGTGGAAACATAAAACGCGTTTTTTTACTCTAAATTTACTTGACTTAACAATTGTGAAACATTAAATTTAACTTCAGTTGACTAAAAAAGAGTTTCCTCTAGAAGTAAGCACATCCTTGTAATTATTAAGGAATGTGAAAAATTCTATTTGCAGTTCTTCCAGCTATGCAAGTACTAGTAACCCTACGTTGCCACAGGCAAGTATTTACTTGCAAGTAGTGTATACGTATTACTAACGAAAATCAGGAGAAATTCCAAAAAAAAACACAAACATTTTTTGAGTGGCTACACAGCACAGTGCAAGTTCATTTTTAAAATGTCGTCAACAAATAAACTTCAAACAAATTTAAAACAAATGGCGCTGCTTCAATTGGTAATTAAGTGTTGTCAATAGCCACTATTAAACGTTACCTTTAGACATATAACTTTTTAACAAAATTTTTTTTATTAAAAATTGATATTTATATTTAAGCTTACATTTTAAATGAATATTTATATTTTTTCTTAATATTCTTCATATAAATATATACATATTTATTAAAAAAAACTAGCTGAATTACATATTTACCACAACTGTATGATATATTAGTGAGTTAACAAAACACTCAGTATTAGACAACACTGTTTTTCGGCTTGTCACTTTACTTGCCGTAACTGTAAAAATTTTACTTGCTTAAAAATTTCTTCGCAAGCTGAGTCGCAGGTTGCCAAAGTGTAGTTGTGTTAGTAAAAAAGTGTTAGTGTATTGGTTTTTTTTTCACTTGCACTTGCATGTGGCAACGGTAGGTAATTAAAAAGTTACTGAAAATATTTCGAACTTAAATTTAAGGTTGTTTTTTTTAACTACTTCTTATGCGATACTGAAATTCAGCCAGAACATCACTGCACAAATGCCGTGGAAACCACTTTTTTATTTTCTTTAACTTTAAATAAATACGCCAGGTGAGATATACAAACAAAAGATTTTCTCTTAAGGACGAGTTATTATTTTTTTAATTTCTTTCAAAGCACTTTTTCACCTTCACTACGCGTTATATTAAAACCTAAATGTGAGAAGCTCACATTTTGTTTGTAGTTGTTTCTTTTAAACAACTCCCAAAAGCAAAAAAGCAGGGGGTGGCATATTTAGATTATATTATATTTAGAAATATTTTTCAAAGATTTTTTTTATTTAGTTTTTTTGTTTACTTGGTAACTTTGAGTCAACATCATTAAAGATGCAGCAATTGATTCAACAAATACAGGGTCATTTTACTTTTGTAAATAATATAAGGATAAAACTTGATTATCCTTGACAAAAGTTTGTGACTTAGGTCACGTTGCCTTAGGCTTTGTACAGTTTTTATACAGTGAAACTTCGATATAACGAATCTAGAGGGGATCGAAAAATACTTCGTTATAGCTATTGATTCGTTATACATATGCATTGTGAAACCTTGTTATAAGGAAATTTAAAGAAATACGATAAAAATACGTTATAACTACAGTTTTTTTTTTTGGGTCAAATTCTATTTTACACGAAAATACATACGAGATACATGTACATACATAATAAAAATTCACTATTTAAGAGGTAAATAAAAATTTTGTTTTTATTATTTTTTTTTTTATTACATTTTAGTAAAATATTGTGTAATTTTTGTCTGTTTACGCAAGTTTAGAATGCAACCATCAATATTTTTTCGACAGATGCTAAGCTGTCGAATGTATTTTGCAGTGTAGAATCCTGTGCCTCAAAAAATGTTTGCAGTTTTCCTACAATTATTTTAGCCTGTCTAGCGTTTACAACATTTTTGATTTTTTCAGTTTCTTTATTCTCCTGCTCACCATTATCTTGTGGTTTCGTTACACTAGTACTAATAATGTCATTGAAATTCACAAAATCATCAAACCGTTCTGTTAAATTAAAATGGTTTTTATAATAAGCCATTCTTCGCTGTCTTAGAGGATTTTCTGTTATCCAAATATTTCGGCGCTCGGCAAAGCCACAAGTTTCAAAACAGTTAGCAATTGTTAATTTTTCGACACTTTCCCATGCTATTCTTATTCCTTGTAAAACGTTTATAGAGCTTTTGTGCCCCTCTTTAAGATCGTTGAATAAAATTTTTAATACCTTTTTGCGATAAAAGTGTTTGAAATTTTTGATTATTTCCAGATCTAGAGGTTGTAATTTCGATGTTGCGTTTGGCGGTAAAAATTGTAATATTATGGATTTAAGTAGTGAAGCATTTTAATGTGCTTTGCAGTTATCCACAAACAGTAAACCTTTACGTTATAACGAAGTTCGTAATATCGAAGTTTCACTGTACATACTCGTATGTATTTATCTATCCAATGAAAATTTATTGTAGTATTTAAAACTAAATACAATTGTTGAAATTTCGCTTAGCCGTCCAGAAATGGAATAAATGAACAGAAAACTGATTATTTTGTTGAATTTTCCATTTTGAAATAAATTTACTGAATATAAACAAGAATCTTTAAACATGAATTATTCTAAAAATCTATGCGGGCATCTGGTGTTTATTTTAGTCTTCAGTTGTCTTCTACGTATTTTGTGCTGTAATATAAACACAATGACACATAAGAATTCAATCCATTCCACCATAAGACTTCATGTCCAAAATCGTTTTCTCAATGTTTACCTGCTTCCAAGAGCTCTTCTAGAAGACATGGTTTTTATATATAATCTCTTACATCGTAGACTTATTATTCGTTATTACTGAGCGTTTAATGATGCCTTCTCCTTACTCACTGCTGAAAAAATTATTGGCTCGTAAGGAAGAAATGATAAGGACAAATTACTAGTTCAAAAAAAATTTTCACCATTTTTTCTAGTGGTTAAATATTACAGTGTTTAAGAATTGAAACTATTCGCAGAGAAGCTGAAAATCCGATTTCGCCTCTTAACCTAGACAGCTGCGACATTGGCCGTGTAAGGGAAGCCTGAGTCTGCTTGCATGTTTTCCTAACGTCTAGTGACCCGTCAGCAACCTCAAGATGTTCTTTCGACCTCGGCTCTCGGCTGGAATATGTTTCTGATATCAATAGAGAACAACATAAGCTTGGCCACTCCACATGTATCCATTCCACCTCACCTGTTCAATATTCCCGTAAATAATCGTGTCATATAATATCTTACATGCCTCTCAAATAGCGAATATTTCATCCTTAAATACACTACATTTAACCGAAAGACGGAAAGAAAGCACTATCCGCAGTTAGATAGAGAAATCGCCAGATTCAACTTCACAGCCCATCTTAAAACCATTCGCTACGATCCTGCTGTCGAAGCTTCCTACAAGTTCATTCTTCCGCTACTAACTCCTTAATGGAGTTAGAATTTTAAATACTGTGCCAACATCCATATAGAAGGTGAAGTAATCAAAAGCTTAGTTCAAAATCGAAGGCAGCTTGACTAGAATTCCCAAATGGCCAAATTTTTTGGATCTCCAATATTCGAATGCATTGACTCTTATTGCACTACTTGCATATATGGACGTTATATAAGAATCAATGGGAACGAGGTGCCATAACATACCAGAGATACATTAGTTAGAATTGGTTAGGGCTGAGTCCCATTTTATACCGAACATCTCACGATACGATTTGTAGGCTACCGGAGCCTTGTTCTTCTTCGTAAAATGTTACTCTTATTATATAAACTATATGATAATAAAACTAGCAGAGTTTGGGATGGGAATTTAGTATCTGATTCTTTCGAAGTCTCTCAAGGAGTCAGACGACGATGCTTGCTAAGCCCAGTTCCATTCTTACTTTATCTTAATGACCTTCCCGACTTCTTGTCTGGTGGAATTTGTAGTATTTCTAATACGTTAATAAAAATCTGTCCGTATATGAGGACGACATTGCTTTTATCTGAATTGCCTGACTTTGGAAGAACATGATTGATGCCTTATATACTCACTGCGAAAGTTAGGGACTGAAAATTAATTTGGATAAATCTAAAGTAATGATATTTGCAGCACAGTAATACATTTTCTTGTTAGTTTGGTATCAAGTTGATAGACGTAGTCAATGAATACACATATTTTGGCGTTATTTTAACATATAACGTGTCTTTCAAAAAAACACCTCGTTGCTAAACTTTCTTTTTCCAAAGTTGCCTTAAATGTCACTTGGGCAGACTACATTCACCACAAAAAAATTAAGTTTTTAAACCAATTAAATATTGTTAATACTTTTGCTATATCTATAATGTTTTACGGTGCACAGATCTGGGGTTTTTACAGATTCAGAGAAGTGTAGATATTTTTTGAAACAAATGTTCGATCTTTCTGTAAATTCTTCTGACTACACAGATGGTTGTTACATATGGAAACATGTCTGTGTTCTTTATATTTATTTAAAAAATTTAGAATTACATTTTAGTTACATTAGGAAAGTTTTAAATCTTCCTCTGAACAGACTACCATGTTTACTTCTCGAAGATATAATTCTGCAGAATACTTTCCGGTTTCATAGTTGATTGACTCTAAGTACGAAATATCGCATTGTCTTAAATATCGAGACTGGGAAATGTAACTTAAGGCACCATCACGATGCTTTTTTAGTTTTAAGTCACTAGAACACGAAAATTTTGTAAATAGGACTAGTAATTCGCGTTTTGGTATCCAAGATTTATATCCTATGCTAAGGTTCGAATGTCTTCCCTTTCTTTCATAATAGTTTGTTTGCTCAATTGACAGAGCTAGAGGAAGTTTATTGAACCTAAATGCCTGTTCATTTTATGGTAAATAAATAAATTTATGCACCGTGTGCAATTTAAATGAATATGAAAACATTTTATAGGCAGACGGTTATTTCTCTTCGAAATCCGTTTCTCCCTTCTTGGTAAAAGGTTTCTTAGGAGTGATATGACGAAAAGTATATGCTTTTATTTAAACAAGTGCAGAGAATATTATACCCAGATATTTTGTCTGGAAGAAGAACTTTGCAGTTCTCCTTCCTTCGTAGTCCAAAGCGTGGAATATTCACCCTCGTTGTGAACAGTATTTATCAGTTCTGTTTTGCCTGGGTTTATGTCTAGGCCGCTTTCAGTGTCCCAAGGAATCGGACATGAGATTGCCAGCCATGTCTGAAAACAATCTAGTATCGCAACATTGGCTGCGTAAGCCATAAGTTTGTATCCATATACTTAGTATATTATAGCTTTAGGATTATTCATAGAAAGGTTTAAACAAATCGGTAAAGTTATAGGCAAAAAATATTAAAAAATGTTTTTTAAATAAATCATGTTTCTAATTAACTTTTGGAGACGATAGTAACACCTCGTCCTCAGCTAGAAAAAATTCAAATGTATAATAATAAATAATGTTTTAAGCAAAATTCAGAATTATTTTCAACAACTCCTAACATCGAAAACAAATAATACGGTTGGACTAATAGAATGCAAAACACCTGTAACAAAATTCTAGATTCAAGATACGTTGGTGACTTTTAGAGCTTTTAGGAAATGTACACAAACTTTATCGAAAATAGTATTGAAATAGTGATATAAGAAATTGAAACATAAAATTTATAACATTTGTAGTTGTAGAGTTATAAACCGAAAATGCTTCAACTGATATGAAAGAAAGAAAAAAAAACTATAAAATCTTTTTTTATTTTATTTCAAGTGGCAAAATCGCACCAAAAGTATTGTCTATTTAATATATCGCTGGTTCTTGGCACTATTTTTTACGGCTGTGGTTATCGAGTCTATGGTAGATCCAGATGAGGGTTCAAATTTCTGGTTGTATTTCATTTACATGACCAATTGGGGCATCATGCTGTGCATGATTACAAATCTATACGCAGCCATACTGGTAACAATTTGGCACTTTCATCCCGAGTATGCGGGTAAGTATAGGAGAGAGTAAAATAAAATTAATAAAATTGAAAATAATTTGTTTATTTAGACAAACTTTTAAATTTGGAATCTTTGAAAAGTCCCTTTCGCATCTATTGGGGCATGCATATAACAACTTTGGTAGTTTCAATTGTCATAACAATTATCTATTGGAGCATTTTATATGATGGTAATTATGATGTGAAGTTTAAATGTTAAAAAAAGACTAAATTTAGTAACAATACATTTTTGTTTTTTTGATTACAGCTAATGAAAGTACCTTAAGTGCTACAAATATTTTAACACACGCTTTTAATTCGATTTGCATGTTTATTGACCTACTGATTGTTGCTCATCCTTTAAGACTTTTACACATGTTTCTGCCTGTGTGCTTTGGCCTGTTCTATGCTTTCTTCTCCGTCATCTATCAATTATGTGGCGGTCAAAACAAGTAAGTGTCAAGAGTTCAAACATACATGTATGTACATACATATGTACTCTACTGTCATGTTGATAAATACAACATTATTGTCACCTTTTCATTTTTGTCTTGTCAATATTTTTAATTTTATTTTTGTTTTCTTTTCATCGCTATTTCAAAAGAAAGGGAAAGCCGTATATTTATCATGTGATTGATTGGAATAAGCCAGTTCAATCCACTTTAACTTTGTTGGGTGTAATACTGCTCTCCTGTTGTGTTTACATGATATTATTTACGACTTACAAACTAAGGACAATGCTCTATCGACGTTTAAACAATGCCACCTTTATCTTACCCACCACAGCACCACCACCGATTACCAAAAAACATATTGGCACCGGCATTAAACATACACCATCGGGCATTTCCATGGTGTTGGGCAATTTTGACGGCCATAAAAATTCAGCTTTTTCTAAGAGTTCGGAAAATATTACCAAAAATTAGTTATCGCTTGTGTTTAAAACGCTTTTTTTATTTTTATGATGTATGTATGTAAGTATATCACGTTTATCTGTAAACAAAAGGCCATTATTGTGAGACATTCGATCATTGCTGTTTATCGAATTTTTCGTTAATTAGCGAATATCGAATTTAATTTTATAAGTCAGCAACGCAGTCGAAATTTTCAATCTGTGTTGAATTTTTTATCCAACAAAATTTTGCGTTTGATGCATTTTTTTAACTAACGACAAGTTGTAGTAATGGCCCTAAGTCTGCGTTTACATTAAACAAGTTTTCTTGCATGAAATATTCTTTTTCCTCTAATTGTGTGTGAGAATAAGAAATAATAAAAATCAGTTCATACTTGCATGTACTTAAAATTTCAAATCTGACGTTAGGTGCGTATATAAAAAATAAAATTGCATGAAATAGAACTTTTTCTGTGTAAACGTAAATGCAAGTATAAGGAAGAGAAAGAATAATTTCCGAAAGAAAACTCTTTCAATGGAAACACAGACTTTGCAACGCAGTCGAAATTTTCAATGTGTGTCGAATTTTCTATCCAAAAAATTTTGCTTTTAATGCATTTTTTTATATGCAAGTAAATTTTATTAAGCAGGGTACACTTAACAAGGTACACGTAGTGGTGAATTCAACTAAATTCGCCTCCTTCCCAAATCTCAAACTTTAAATAAATTATTTGAAATATTGTTCAAGGCAAGGCATATTCATACCAAGGCGAATTCATACAGGTGAAATCATCAGAGAAACTTTTTGTCAAAATTGGTTGAATTTGCCTTATTAATGCAGGGAAGGAAAGTGTGATTTTGTCTTCGCTATTAAACAATTAACTTACGTGTACTTTTTTGATAATAAATGTACTAAAGTTATGTATATTTGTTGCTTGTGCGTTATTAATAATGTGTTTTGAACATTTATATTTTTTTTTAATCAAATTTTATTATATTTAATATGTCAAAACAACTTTGCCATCCCTGATATACGAATTGGCCTTGACAGGAAACATCCCCTCAAAAGTTGCTTTGTTGTATCAATTCGCCGTAGCATATACCTTATGGATATGCCTTAATTCATACAGTGTATATGCTACGGCGAATTGATACAACAAAGCAAACCTTTTAGGGAATGTTTCCTGTCAAGGCCAATTCGTATATCAGGGATGGCAAAGTTGTTGTGATCATATAATTTAAATAAATTAAATGCTTAAAAAAGATATAAATTTGTCAAAACCATGATAAAAAAAGAACAACAAATTTAATTAAATCTAGTACATTTGTTATCAAAATAGTACTCCTAAGTTAATTGCGAAATAGCGAAACAAAAATCTCAGTTTCCATTCCCTGTATACCATGGTGTAATTACATAAGGTTATAGCATAAAGGAGAGCAATTTTTGTATCTCATTTTTTATGTATGAAGTTTGACAATGTCCGGAGTTGAAATCATTTTTTTAAATATGTAGTTTGACATACTCCAGAACACAAAAAAATAGTCAGCTGGGCTGGCACCGTCACCTTGTATAAGTGTACCCTGCTGTATACTACGATAAATAAAATCAAGGCGAATGCAAAAAAAATTGACGTTATGCTTTCCAATCAGCTGTTGCGACAAGGTTATCTGTATAAATACGCCTGGATGTTGTTTCTTATATAAAGTTTGACATTTGGAAAGGGGGCGAATTAAGGCTTATACCTTGGTTAGTGTATCCTGGTATTAAGTTATTTAGTCACAGCTGATAGAAATAAAATATATTTTAAATAAATAAAATGAATAAAATTCACAATAGCACTAATTTTTGTAGAATGTTCGTCACAATACAAAATGTAAGTTGGTTCAATTAGTTCTGTCGACCACAGTCGAAGATCGAACATCGCTCATAATAAGGGCTATAATGATGAAATAACACAAAAATATAAGTAGAATTAGATAAAAACACAATTTGGTCTTTATTTGGTATTATAAATATAGCAATTCCAATCTTAAATATTATCTAAGATATTAATTTCATAAAATTTTATAATTTTTCTTAGTTGCGACAATCGTTATTGTCCGATTTATGCTTAATTAAAAACAAAAAAAACCTTGAACTCAAAATGTCGATAATTTTTGCTGTTAAGACCAGTCGAATCTGTATATATGTAAATATGTATGTACATAGTATGTTTTATTAAGTTTTATATTTAAGTACACAACTCGAATTTTCTACATCTTATCACTCCAATCCAATCCAATGAATTCATATTAAAATGTTAATATTAATGAATTTTAATTTTAATCGATGTAAACTTAAATAAATGTAATGCAAATAGAGTACAAGTATTTAGTGTAGACTCAGGGGAATATATATATATACGATGTATACAATTGTTAAAATATTAGAAATATACGTATTAAGGATTAAGATTAATTATTGTATGAAAATAAAATGAAATGAATTAAAATATTTATACATTTGTGTAGTAGCTTTTATTCGACATTTTGTCGATCACAAATAACCTTTTGTAAAAAAGTAAAAATATTGGTAAACAAATATGCTAAAAGATTTCTCTCCGCCTCTATATTCTTTAAGGTCACAATAATAAAAAAAAACTAAAATAATTGCCATATCCACAAGCAGTCTTAAGTGTCGTATTGTCATTTTAAAAAAAAAAAAAGTTTTGTACCGTTTATTGCAAAATTTTTAAAAACAATACAACACATTCTGCATAAAATCTATATATATAAAAGTGAAACTCTGTGTGTGTGTGTGTGTGTTAGCTATAGACTCTGAAACTGCAAAACCGATCGGGCCTAAACTTTGGTAAGTTGTTGTACACATACCGGGGAGTGTTTATGGATGAAAAAAAGTGGGCGGGGCCACGCCCATAAAAAATTAGTTAACAGTTTTAGTTACTTGCACTTGACCGATTTTTCTGAAACTTTACACACATATCGAGCTGTCATGACTAAATAATTTCGTGATAAAAAAAGTGGGCGGGGCCACGCCCCTAAAAAAGTTTTAATTTTGAGATACTTGCACTGGACCGATTTTTCTGAAACTTTGCACACATATTAAGCTGTCGTGACTTTATAATTTTGTGATTAAAAAAGTGGGCGGGGCCACGCCCATAAAAAAGGCTACAATTTTGAGGTACTTGCACCAGACTGATTTTTCTGAAACTTTGCACACATATTGAGCTGTCATGACTAAATAATTTCGTGATTAGAAAAGTGGGCAGTGCCACGCCTATAAAAAAAAGGTATCATTTTGAGGTACTTGCACTTAACCGATTATTCTGAAACTTTGCACACATATTGAGCTGTTATGACTTTACAATTCCGTGATTAGAAAAGTGGGCAGGGCCACGCCCATAAAAACAATTTTAATTTTGAGGTACTTGCACTGGTCCGATTCTTCTGAAACTTTGCACACATATTGAGCTGTTATGACTTTACAATTTCGTGACTAGAAAAGTGGGCAATGCCACGCCCATAAAAAAATTATAATTTTTAGGTTTTTGCACTTGATATTCAATTAAATTTCAGAATGCATTTCGATTCATTAAGGGGCGTAGCAACGCGCGCCGGGTTTGGCTAGTTCTAAATAAAATTAACTTTTACTTTTGCTCTACCTCTATGAGTGATTACAAATTGAGCCACACACAATATGTGACAGCGCATAGAGAAAGGGACCTAAGGGTAAAAAAAAAACAATTTTCCCTTTTTTGTTTGATGTGGACAACATCTGAGCATGGAATGAGACCGATCCCACGCCCCAAAAGTGTTCCCTCCCAGAGATATGCGCGTTTTACAAAAGTGAAGTCGACGATTCTAAGCGCAAATAGAAAGGGACCAACGGTAAAATTTATTTATTTTCATTTTTTTCCCCTACTAAATTAACAAAATAACTTGATTTTACGAAACTACAAAAAATTTATTTTTTTCCTTATGAACAATTTAAAAAAATAGAAAAATCATTTTAATCGACGGTTCTTGCGAATTGGTTGCTTAAAACTTGACGTTACCCGTCCTTTTATTCGATTTCTTCTTAACGTCTGCTGCCTCCACTTCTTGAGGATTGTCCACTTCCTCCAAATCCTCCTCTTCGTTTCCATTTGCAGAGACCAAAGGAAGAGGAGCAGCTGAATCCTTTTTTGAATCGTCAAAACATAAACCCCGGATCTCTTTATACAAGTACCATTGACGCTTCATCGATAACCCTGGTGACGGAATTATAATTGGTTTGTCATCGAAACTGGTATTGTTACTCAGATGTATGTTTTCATTTATGCTGGCTGAATTCGAAAACAGTTTACATTGCACTGGTGACTGAGCAATAAATACGAAGTGATGATACTTCGATATTCCAACTAAAGTTTTATATTTAGTGGAGAAGTATTCGTCCCATTTTCTCCACTCAACAAAAGGCTCACTTGAGTTTGGAAGTCGAATAGGTACAGGAACATTAAATCCATTACGAGATGATTTTCTAACACAATCAACTTCATACATGAAGCAGTCGACATTAGTTTGGGCATATTTTGATTTGAAAACTCCGAATAAACAATCAGATGAAAACTTTGTATGTCCGGTTAACAAAAAGTTCAATTCAACTGACTCACATCTGGAAGCATCGACAAGGTGTTGTAAATATCGTACCATCGCATTGTTTTTATTTTGTGAACACAGTTATCAGCGAATATCACTAATTTTTTAGTTGAATGCACTTCTCGTAGGTAGTAATCAAGCATTGATTACAGAATTCGGACCTTTTCCAATGGAATCGCTTACGTTAATACAGAAGATGTGTTGAACATTTTGACGTTCGTTTGTCATTCCGAAAATTGCTGTTTCGTGACCTGATTTAAAGTATGCAGTTCCCATTTGCTGTGGACCCGACGTAAATCTAACATTTTGAGCATAATCCAACAAAACTCATGGAAACAGCGCGCTAGGTAGAAAACAGTAAAAACCAACTACACAAAACAAGAGGTAGCGACAACCTACGTGCGTTTTCAAGGTCGACCAACACGTTCCTGACGTTATAAGATGTGTCGCTTTCAAATGAGACCAATACCAACACGCTCAGTGATGGTACACCAAAGATACACGTATTTAAATCTTTAAAATGGCTCTCCTGAACAAAACCTGTTTTTACCCTTAGGTCCCTTTCTCTATGCGCTGTCACATATTTATTTTGTTTTGCCGAAAGTATGCACTCAACTCATCGGTAATTGAAGAGCCAGTGACCTAAATTATTTTTTATGCACCCTCATTTCCGATTTTGTCTGATAAAGAACTTATACGCTTGACAAATCACTATGATGAACCTGATACACACCGAAATAAGCTCGTATGATTCTGATGAAGATGATATAACTGTTATAAAAACATCACTGCAAGGTGCTATAAACGCATCCGCAGCATCCTGCTAAGATTTTTAAAAAATTCTGCATCTTCGAACATTACAGAACAAAATAAAATTTAAATCTACCGTGTCAAAGAGAAACTTTTGCCAGAAAGTATGCAGGTTAAGAAGAAGAAACAAACCACATTAAATTATTTTTTTTAATTCTTAATTTGATAAGTAATAAATAAAAATTTATTAGTATACTAATATAAGTATATTGTAAGCGTGTATACTGATTAAATAAAACAAATATTGATGTAAGTGCGAGTACAAAACTTTACCTCAATTAACCGGTAAAATCGATTAACCGGAACGCTTCCGGCCCCGATCATCCCGGAACGAATCTGTAAGTATGTTTTAGATTAAAATTTGATCTTGTTCACAGCTTAAGCAATTTTATAAATTTTCTGAAAAAGGTAACGATTATTGCAGCTCAGGTTTGTTTTAATAAAATGTGTTGCATATATTTAGGCTCGAACATTTTTTTTAAATTTTCAGCCTAATTCTAAATAACAATTCCCTGGTAAGTGTTTCGCTATTCCCTGTTCCCCTATTCTGAATAATTTCTCCCCGAGAATTGTTTCCCTTATTCTCAATGTACTTCAAAATTGGGAAACTCTTCCCCGGAGAAGAAAGTAGGCATTACGAATGACAATTAAAGGGAGAATGTGGTAATAAATTTTAGGAATAATTCCACCAACAAATTGCAAGGCAGCTGTGCAAAAAATGTAAGTATTTAATATTTTTAAGAAAAATTTAATAAATATCGTAAGTTAACGGGTAAAAAAAAAACAAACAAGAAACATTTAGAGGTTATTTTGAACACAATGCAAACTTACCCGATATTGCGTAGGATGTTTAAAGGTAGTAGTAAAGAGCTAAACAGGATATGGTGCAATTTGGAGGTAGAATTTAATTCAGCAGAGTCACCATCAAAAAGTTTTGCCAAGTGGAAGAAGGTATTAATAAAGTTTTCCATTACATACATAAATTATTAAAGTGCAAAACGTTTTTCAGGTATAGAGCGGCCAAAAAAAGTGTGTGCGCCAGAAGGCGGCTCAAATGCACAAAAGGAACAGATGGAGGCCACAATATGGAACAAAATTTGTCGCCACATGTACGATTCAATTGCTATGAAGCACTTTGTTGAAGGTATGGCCAACACGTTCGGATTAGGCTCTTCTTCTACCACGAAGAAAGCTCAAGAGAACATTCCACCTGCATTGTTTAAATTTTTAGAGACGGATGAAGTTGGAGTGGAATATAATGAGCACGAAAGTGACAAAGAGACATCTTCACAGCCAACGGCAAAAAAATAAAAAGGGTACAAATTAAAACTTCTACAAACGTATGTACTGGCGAAATTCTTGCAGAAGAGATTTGCATACAAAAAAGATGCTGAAAGCGATAGAGAGCAGCAGCAAAACACAAACAAAATGTACCACTCTTTTGACCGGCTTTATGATTTAAAGAAAAAAAGAGTTGGAAGAGCAAAAGCGGCACATAAAGTCTAACAAATATTCGAAGGCCGGTTTGTTCACGCTGTAATATTTTTCAAACCTGTGATGTGTAAAATTCTAAATAAAATTAGCCAATATAGTGCAGAACTATTAATTGCACTTACAAAGTTTGCGGCAACTCAATTGGATAGCAGGCATCGCATAACTTTCTTCTTGCTATTCTTTGGTTATTTTTGATCGTCTGCCTCAGCACACATTCGAAAGGCTGCACTAAACATTTTTATTTCGCTTAAATTTAAAATTTTAATTTAATCTTTAATTTTCACACAAATTTTTAGCAAATGTTCATTAAAAAACAGCTGACTTCGAATAATCTCACTCCTTTTTATTTCTTTCTCCCTTTTTATTCTTCTCCCCTTCTGTTTAGAATATGAGGATTTTTTCACGGGAAAATTTATTTCCCGGTAACTTATTTCCCTGGGAATATTTACACCCCAATTCCCTGGGAATTGTTATCTTCAGGGAAAGTTATTACAATTTTTAACAATTAACAATTAAAATATTAGAATTGTTACAAAACAAATTTTTTTAAAAAAGGCGGGAAATTTCCCTGAAGAAGCTACCCAATGTGGTAGCGAAATATTGGAAAATAAAATTAAAACTATTTTTTATTAAGAAAAGTGATCTCAAGCTCAATAGATAAAACTGTTTATATAAATTAAAAAGATCGAAAACATTCATTTATTATTAAATGTTATATTTATTAATGAAATGTATAAATATAAGAAATGGTTTTATTACGGAAATTTATGAGAGATTGTTCGCAATATTATTTTTAATATTTTGGGAAATCGATAAATATTGTGGTGAGGCTAAGGATACCACATTATTATCCTAAACGCTCAAACAATCAAAATTTTCTACATCGTTTACTGTATATGTTATGCAACGCACAGAAAAAATTTGTTATTTTAGCAGCTTTTTTGGAGCGTAGTGAAGCTGTCTAGCACAAAGAATGCGCCTCCATCAATTTTTAAAACACCATTTCTGCGTCTGCTAAGAAACAATGCAGTTTTAATTTATGAATTGTCTGTTATCATTCAAAACTTTACTAAGAAGCCAATAATTGCTGCCACCTCTAAGTTATTCTTGCTCAAGTTGAGTACGCAACTCGCCAGAATTCCAAATAAAGAAATCGTAACACGCTCCAGGATGTAAGGCATCAACGTACTGAATCCTCAGCTCATGATCACAGACCTGTAATTTTTTGATTAAAAATTAATTATTGATCATTAAAAAAAAAATACTTTACCAGCATTATATTCAAACTATAGTATCCCTTCGTATTGTAGTAAAGATGCTTATTCTTAGGAGGAGAAATAATGAGGTCATGCTTTCCGTCAACACATCCTATAATGCTTGGAATACCATACTTTACATTAAAAGCTAACGCAATTTGCCGTTTTTGCACTTTAGTTCTGCAGAAAGTTATCTACATTGGACGTGAATGAACTTCAAATATATTAATAAATTCTGCCAGAACTTTGCTAAGACTACACTGAGCCACAGACTGCAATCTTTACCTATACCCGTTTGGTACCAACCTTCAGCAAAGAAGCGTAAAGTCTCACTTAATTTCACGATTGGAGAAATTTCAAACGACTTACGTTTGGGCTGAACACGTTAACACCTCCAAGAGATATTTGAACGCCGATTTATTTACTCTGTATTATTTTTCAAACCTTCCAAAAGTAAAATTTACTTACAAAGTGTGCGGCAACTCAAGTGGGTTGCTGGCGTCACATAGCATTCTCCTTTCTACAAGCAAAAATTTTTTCGCTAACAAATACGACAATATTTTCGACAGCGTTGCTTACACAGAAAATGAATCTAACATTCGATATTCAGAGTTCGAAAGCCAATAAAAAATTCCACAGTCTCACAATAAAGGTCATAGTTTTATTTTAGTCCACATCAGAGATATGTGGTTCTAATTACCCGATTTTCAGTTTACAAATTCTACTTTTATGGATTAGCTAAATTATAGATTAAGTTTATGTGGAATGCGTTCAGAGCATTTTTTTAAATTCACTCGGTTATGATAGCTTTCAAGTACTAACCTACTTTAACAATACAAACTATTTATTATAAAAAATTTGATGAACATTTTAAATCAACTTTCTTTAAATTTCGTTCTTCTTCGTCAAAATACATCAACACTAAAAATATCAGACTCCTTAAGCAAAAATATCTATAATAATTTTCTTGGAAAAAATTTCCTAGAAAACCATAATATTTTTTAAATGGACATGCTTTTAAACTATAAAATTATTATAATATAAGTTAAGACGTTTTGTACATTTGTATAAGTACAAAACTGGCAATATTTGTACTCCGCTGTTTAATTTACCTTTTGCCATATAAAAATCATAAAAGTAAATTAATAAAACATTTAACGTTTAGCGGTATGAGTCGCATCAGATCAGCTGTTAATCGTTTGCTTCATTTCAAGCTTAAAACTTGGTGCCATATTTTCCTCTCTCGCAATTTCGAAATGTCAAATTAAAAAAAAAAAATTCTCTCTTATTTAGTTTATTATGATGTAAGACTTAGAAAACTATTAACTATGTAATATTTTCTTTTTATGTACATATGTATGTATATATTTACATACATACTTATGTATGTGCATATGTCATATCGGGTGATTTTTTAACCGTTTGGCTATTGAAAATTCAGAAAAATACAGAAAACTTGTAAAATTGAACGAAATATTTATTTGGAGCGATAAATTAATGTTGGTCATTTACTTAATAAAGGGCATTTCATGTAATTAATGTAGGTGATCCATTCGTAAGCTTTAATTATGACATACTTTTTTCAACATTTTAGCCGTTATTTTACCAATGTCAGCTATAAGTTGTCTCCCAGAGCTGGAATTGTGGCCGGGGTGTTTCTGTACACGAAAGACTTTACGTTTCCCCACAAAAAAGACAAAAAGAGTCAATTCGCAAGATTTTGTTGGCCAATAAACTTCTTCAAAATGTGAGAATATTTGCTTCTTAAATTCACCTCCCAATAGGTTAATGGTATCGCATGCCATGAAACATGTGGCACCATCAACACATGTCAACCAAGTCCAATTCTGCCATTTACGTAAAAAGAAGTTGGTAAACATCCCACCATGTCTTTCCTATTAATTGTACCGTTGCGATTTCAACGCTTTTGGAAAAGTATGGTCCAATGATACTGCAGGCATTTTTAAGCTCTAGAACTGCGTCTAAATTCGGAAATTCTGTTTTTTCACGTAGACATTAAGACAAAAATTATGACAATACAAAATGAAAGTGAAATAATTTGGATTATTTTATAATAGATTCCTTACAGGTTGAAAACAAATTGGTGATGTCGAAAATTAGGGTCCAACTGTAAATGAATCTTAATTACAATCATGCGGGAAATGATTGTAATAATGGGGGTTAAGGGAATAAAAGAAAAGAGGTTTTAGTGTTTATTTCTTTTCAATTATTATATGTAGATAAATGATAATTCGATTAGCTTACGTATGATATCCGTAATAAAGAATGAGAAAAGAAATCTTCGTTTTAATTCTTTATTTTTACAAAATGGGTTATGGTGTAAGGGTGAGTAACTTCTACGGTGGTTCAATAGTTAATGATTACATTTAAATTTTCTTTTTCTTTTACAGGTGTTTGTTCTAATATGGATAAATTAATTATAGCAGTTAGTACTAAATTTCAATGTTGCTAACTTTCCTAATTATGTAATTAGTTACGATTAATTTAAATTCATTTTGTAACATAGTAATTAGTTAAAATTCAGCTTATATTAATTTAAGAAACTTATTAAATAATATAAAAATTATAAAACCCTTAAATATTCATGTTTTATGTTTTATAATTTAAGTGTCCAAAGCTTCTTTGGACAAAAGTATTTTGTCTAAACACATTTCCTAAACAGCACGAATTATGATAATAAAATACAATAATTTCTAAATTTTGTTTGTTTTTTGAGTCTATTTAAGGTGAAAGACCAATTTTACTGGGCATTTTTGGCATTGACACACGTTACACATTTTTTACACTAAAAACTAAATAGCAAAAAAATCACCCTTTTATATTTTATTTTTAAAACGTAGCGACTATATCGCATACTTAATTCTAAAGGGGCACGATTCTAAAATTATGAGGAGAAGCTAAAAATTAATTTTAGGTTCGTTAAGTACTAGTATGCTCTGCACGCAAAGAAAAACCATGGTTACGACATGATCACGACGGTCATTTTATTTTTTCTAAAACAATATTTGGTTGTCGAAAACAATTAATAGTTATTTTTGTTTTATTTCATCATATATTTTGTCACGATAATCAAGCATTTGTTTAAATTGTATCATTTAATGTTAACTTTTCGTAAACATTTTAAAATGGTTATCATTTAAAAATAGTATGATTTAAAAAAATTAATTTGACAAAAATAACATTATATTAAAAAACATTATAAATTAAAAATAATCATTAAATAATAAGTGAGACAACAGTATGGTTACAAAATAATCAAGCTATGATTTTTTTTAATAATAATTTGATTTCAAGTGTTCTTCTTCTTGCTGAATAAATTTTTATTATTTAAAAAGTTTGAGATGTCAAAAAAATAAACGAGAAAATATAAAAAAATATTGGTACAAAAATTGCAATTAAATTGGTAAGTACAATCAATATGTGTATGTTACAGCAAAAGACAGTAATTTGCCGTAAAAAAGCAAAGATTGTTGATTTCAATTGTAGTCATATATATGATTATTTTGAATAATACTTTAATTAAACATAATAATGATAACTGGTAACCATTATTATTTTAAACATAATCATACAATTCAATCATAGTATGTTGCTCTTCGATTATGGTTACCACAACCATATTTTTTCTTTGCGTGTACACGCATGTAAAGTATACTCTGTAATGAACTAGGACTTATTCTTGTCAGGTTGATATGCTTCAAAGTTTTTTGCTTCAGCTATTATTATCAACGCTACACTAAACAATTTTATTCACTTTTAACAATTTCTTTTTTATTATTTACGAGTATTCACTTTTTACGCTTAATATTTCTAAAAATTATTAGCAAATATTTTGTCAAAACAAAACAGCAAAAGCTGACTTCGAAAATGTAAAATTCTCTCTCCCTTGTTATTTCCTTCCCCGACTGTTTAGAGTAGAGGAATTTTATTCGCGGGAAAAATGAATTCCCGGGGAAATCATTTCCCTGGGAATATTTACAATTGGGGTGATAGCGAATTGTGCAAGGAACTTATTGATTGCGTTAGGTTAGGTAGAACAGTCAGCTGTTGTACAGCTCACTTGGGTCCATTATATTGATCCCTTTGTGATACCTAAATAGAATAGAAAAGAAGCAGACAAGTCCAGAGTCTCCGGTGGGAATCGAACCCACAACCCCTAAGCTAGCAGAACAGCACACTGCTGACTAGTCCATCGGGGCACCCTATTGATTGCGGCAATAATTTTGATTTTTTAACCGACTTGATAAAAGCAAAGAACTCTGTGCTTATGATTAATAAATTCCAAATAGTACAGAATCGTACAGAAAAATTTGTATATCTTTAAAAAAAAAATTATGCTTAGCTAAAAAGTACGTTCTGAAAAACGTCATTTATTGTGAATTTTAAATGCCATAACAATTTTTTCTTAGACATATTTGAAGTATCACTTTCTGATTATCAACCCAGTAGTTTAAAGAATATGGGAAGGACAGTTAAGGAATTCGATGATTGCAAGGTTTGAAGTAAAAGGACCAAGTAGGTGAGAAGAAAAAACTGTATTCCAATGAATGTTAGGTGTTAATGACGAACTTATAAACTTTCGAATTCTGCTTCCGATACTAACATGTGGCCAGGAAACTGATACTGTAAAGTTTTAAAAATATGCTTTCGTTTGAGCTATTTGTTAAAAATATAACTGATACTACATGCCTGCTACTGTTCATAAAAACTTATACATGAAGAGGAAATAATTCATTCAGCCGTACTCCTTCTCCGAGAAAACAGAAGAAGCTCGTAATAAAGATTACAGCAAGTATAGATTTTTTTTTTAGAAAGTGCAATAGAAATTCAACAAATACTGATGTTTTGTATGGCTTGCTTGCATTATCTGCTTCGTACACAAGTAGTATAAAACGTCAACCTCATAAACATCTATAGACTCGGAAAAAGAAGTGGTAACAGATGAATAAAATGTTTGATTATCTTGGACTCATTTTTTTATACCTATGGGCGATAGGATTGGCCTATGATGATAAAACTTCCGTTATCTTCCGTTTATTCTAGAAAGTGTATGTACCAAACTCAAACACTTTTTCAGGGATAGAAAAAATTTTATGCAAAAAAATCGATTAAGATTGCATGTGCGGTGGGAGTATTCAATTTATGTAGATAAAATTATATTTTTTTCTTAATTAAGTCAAAAGAATGATCGGTGCCAACTTTTAATGATTCTAAATCATTCTTAAATCTTTTGCACAAAAATGAATGACGACATCCCACTGTGCACCATGGTGCGTTTAACATGACAATTACCGTCTTACCGAGTTTAGTCTGCACTAGCTTGGAATCAAATTGTTCTGAATTATTATTTTTCTTTTGTTTTCAACAACATCACAACAACAATTTCGAACATTTAATTTTCACGCAGAACACGAAACCGGGCGACATATTTTTGTAAAAAAAAACATTGTGGGAACTTTACTGATTCATTATTTTTTAGCAAAAAATACAATTACTATTCCATTACAAGCAAAATTACTAAATGCATTAATGAAATAATACAACCATTGAAATTAAGCCCCAATAAATATTGTGTCATTCCTAATAGCGAATAAAAGAACGATTTTTTTGAGAGTTCAATAGCACCTGAAAGCAGCATGACTTAAAGAAAAGAAAAATTTTACTACAACTAACAACACATTTTCGACGAAGGGTATTCAACTTGTAAAGAATCCACTTAAAAACTATGACAATTTAAATTACAATAACACTCGTATAAATAATGAAATCATTTCAAATACGCAATAAGAGAAATACGAAATCCACACTTTTAAAAATCAAAACGTATTTTATGTTAATGATGTACAGTTAACAGTGCCACAGTGGACTAGTGTGTTGGTTTGGGGGTTGTGAGTTCGATTCCCGCCAGAGACTCTGAACTGGTCTGCTTCTCTTTCTATTCTAACTATTCTATTCATATGGAGCGCACAACATGCCAATAAGTGCATGCATAAGTGTATACCTGTCGTGGGTTTGGGTTTTTAGTGCCCCTCGTTTTCAACCTAACCTAACAGTATTTAGGAACAGAGTACAACGAATTTCGAAAACACGCTATAGTCCTTAAGAGATTATAGACTGCCTCGTTTGCGAACAAACATGATAAGAGAACAAGTTCAAGACACTTTTGGAACTAGTTTCAGGCACTTCATTTTTTTCTTTAATATAATTGTACTCGCCCTCAGTTGATTTCAAGCAAATGTTGTCTTAAAGCCAATTAGTTAAACTTAGGTACATTTCCACTTACATTTCGGAGAAATAATTTCAGATAAAGACCCTGAAATTGAGGGCTACAACAATTGTTGATATTTACCTTTTTTGCTTACTGTCTAATAAGGGGAACCCGTTAATTTCGATCACACTTTAATAATTTAAAGTCATCAAGCTAGCGGGAAATTATGGCATAAAAATGTGCAAAGAATTCAAACGTTCAATTACAATTCCGATAACCATTTAATGCCATTATTTATCGTCGTGTATAAAATTATAAACGCAATTATAATTTTATTAATTATTTAAATAAATTCTGCTAAAAATAAGAAACTGATTTCAGCCAACCACACACACATTGTCTAAAATAAGCCTGCAGTAGCATGTCATCGAATTGAGATCCTAAATAACCTGTAATCAAGGCTTCAATAGATGTCCGCTGACGGTAACTTTTCGTCGACCTCATTTTTAACTGTAATGACCATTTCGATTACTTTTATTTAAATATTGTCTTAGAATTAGTTTAATAAAATTAAGATATTAATTTAATTTTCATTTTAATTCATATTTTCATTTGTGTAATTTATTTTAGTCTCATTTAAATAATATTTTACAACTTTGGCAATACTGCACGCATAAACAATTTACACTTTGCAGCATATTTTCGGGATGTTGTTTGAAAAATTCTCGATCCGGTATTAAAGAATAAATATTAGAAAACTACAGCAAATAGTAGTGACACATAAGACATACATAAGTGAATATCAAGTTGTATTAAATAATAGTGAAATATTAAATAAAATATAGTAATATTTAAGTGTGTTAGAATAAATATAAATTTTATAACGCAAATTTCAAAAGTGCTGACTATTATTTGCAATCAAAAGAATCCCAGTTTTTTTTTAAGGAAATAAACCAATGTTTATAAAAGGTATAAGTGTAACAACAATATTATTAAATATAACCGCTGCTTTATTTAGTTCATTTTAGTAAGTTAAGTGTGACCCCTTCATAAGCTTTGCGAATGTGATGTATGTTGCGTTTAAAAACTATGAACAAATGGCTTCACCGGTCCTTAGAAGAAGATCCCTTGTGTGATTACCCTGCCCCAAATGCTCATTCGGTCAACACTGAATATAATATGGCGAGTATTACACATTTGCGATTTAAGACACGATTTAAGCAGAAGCGCTAATAAAGTTGTCATATCAGACAAATGCATGAAAGCTTATTCCCGTGACATAAAGTACAATTAATTTCGATATCTCTTTCACTCTTTAAATTTGCATTAAGGAAAATTAGTATCAAAAAGTTTCTCAATACCCTGTTAAAGAATGAAAGTTGCCTTAAAAAAAAGTTTCATTTTACATGAAATAAAAGTGTTGAAGGACTTGTTAAAAATTCATAAACTTTTCAATTAATAAATGACAAACGTTTACTTGAATTTTTTATGTTGGTTTTACGCTGGAATTGAAAAAAAAATCTAAATATATTATATTTGATTTTTATGGGTCGATTATTGACTGCAACCGAACATCAGATTCGTTGCGTTCCGCCAATTACAAATTTTCCTTGTTATTCACCACTTAAGTTAAGTTACGTCCATACAAACATACAAACACACATGGATATGTCCATACACACCAACAACGATTCCAAGAAATGTGTACTAATTACAAATAATACCTGTAATAATGTTTTTAGAAATTTATTTTTTTTATTTCGCCACCAACCCCCCAAATTCTTTTCAAACTGAAAATTCAAATATTTAAAATTCTCGTTTTTTTTTCATTTTGTTTCAAGAATTTTTTTTACCTTAAACAACCGTTTTTTTTTTCATCATAAATACAATCCCTTAACCCCTTGCTCATTCGAAATAGAGGATACTGATAAATAATTATTTAATAAAAGTGTAGGTGTTTGATGACAAAGTTGTTTTTGTTTCTTTGTTTTGTTTAAATGAATGCATGTGTGTTTGTATGAGTGTGTACTTAACAATCGTATAAAACACTTTTTAAGTTCCCAAGAGAACTTTAACACTTTTAAAATTTGTTATGAATGTTTTATGATGATTCAGGCACGTACATACATTTAAGTACACAGGACACTGACTAAATATTTTTTAATTAGATATGTGTACTACGAGTCGTATACAGAGATTTATGAATGAAATTTATACTTTAATTTACATGAATAAAATGAAATGAATTTTAATTAATCTAAATTCAGGTGATTCAATTCATTATAGCTTTTGTCAGAGGAATAAACTCTTGTTTATTATTTTTACAAGAAATTTAAATTTTTTTTTTAATTTGCAATTATGATAAGTTTTATAAATCTTCTCAAAATATTTTTCGAAACTTTTCTATTACCTAAAAACAATTTTTAATACATTTTTTCTCAACAGTGTCTTAGTAAGAATGCACTTTCTAAATTAAGTGTTATTTTGTTTTTGTGTAGGTGGTAACTCTAAAATTTTGTAACTGTCACATGCATACATGGACGTAACTAGATAATTCTAGGGGCATTGCAGGATTGTTGAGAGAATTTGAAGAAAAACTTCGACAAATAATAAATAAATATTCAACAGACATAATAAGGAAAAACTAAAGGCCTAACTATATTATGCTTTTGCTGGCTTAAGCAAATGTGCGGATACACAAAATTAAATGTATGCAACTATATTGTACTTAAGAAACTTTTCGTCAAGTTTCGTCAAGTGTCATTTGCTTAAGCAAACTGCGAATCTGATCGTACTTTGCTTACGAAAATAGATTTTCATTTGATATGTACACACTGTTGCATTATTTAGCACTTTTTTTTATTAATGTTGTCATTTGTTTTTTTAAATTAGTGAAAAAATGTATAAATTTAATAGTTTATAGTAAAATATTTTTACATTTTACACATTAAATAATAATTTTGTGACAATATCAATATATTAAGGATATACAGAAATAAAACAGCTTTTGCAAAAGTACAAATATTTGCAACTAATCATAGTAAGTATTTAAGTTTAAAAAGTACAATATATCCACCTACAAGTCTTCAAAAATTTGCTTAAGCATTTGACAGACTTTTCGTTGGTTTTTGACATTAGCTTAAGCCAGCAAAAGCATAATATAGTTAGGCCTTAACGCTGTATAGGAGTAAAATATGTAAAATTGGTAACATCCTAGAACTGTCTCTTTTTAAAAAAGTTAATTTGCATGTAAATTATCTCAAATGTCAATATTTAGAAAATAAGTTCATTCTCATCCACATTTAGTGAAATTTTTAAAATATTAATACAAATAACTAAAATTTGGAAACATTTAAACAGTATTACAGTATTAAACACAACTTACAGCCTGTTCTTGTAAAATTAATAAATTTATTCGTTCGTAAAAAACAACGAACAAAAACTGTCTTGCGTTCTTGTAATGTTGATATCAAGGCGAATTTATTTATCAGGTGGTGGTAATTCTACAACAAATACTACATTAAAAAAACAACATGGTTTTTTATTGTTGCTTTCGACTGTCGATGTGTCAAAAACTACATGGTTTTTGTTTGACAATTCAATCATCATTTTTGCAAATAAAAAAGTAGATCAGCTGCGTTGTCAACACCACCTAATAATGAACTCGCCTTGGTTGATATCAATTTTTTGTGAATGACAACAAAAGAGCTTTCATATTTTCCATACATATTTGGTTCTGATAAAATGACTTCGAGCATCACAAATAAAAGAAAACGTCAAAAATAGTCGTTAAATAAAAGCCATTCGTATGTTTAAAATAATTTGTTTTAGTTTTATTGAAAATATAATAAAAATAATATATTAAGGCGCTCATATATTATTACAGACACTTTTGATTAGCAAATTAAAGATGTTACTTCGTTTTCAACAGAACTTTGGTAGCCTCCGGTTGCAACAAATGAAAAAAATGTTGCCAACTTATAAGCAGCAAGAATGTGTGTGTTACGAAATTGAATTTTCATTCTTGGTTCCATTTCATGTAGCAATAAAAAAAACACATCTTTGCTCACACGAAAATTAGCTAAGAATCTAGAAAAATTGATATGATAAAACAATCCACAAATGTATTCATTTATACTTACTTACCGCTCTTCTGGAAGTTCAAGAAAGTTAGCAGCATAGACGTGCACTGCCATTTCTTCTCCTGTTAATCCTTACATCAATAGCTATTGTTCCAAACATTTTTAGTTTCTTGCAAACAATATTTCTTTTATGTTATTTTTTTTTTAAATTTCGATTACTCCAATGGAGGTTCTAGTGTACTAGCACTAGACAATTATTTGGCTTGTCAAAAGACAATACTGCCATCACCAATTATTTTTCCAGAGCCTCCTCCAGCAACTACCAAACGACCTATACCTTCGTATAGGAAGCTGGAATTTCCGAATTCGACTCCTTATCTAAAAATATGCACGTGGTTAATTGATAGTCCGAGTAACTGTACCTTTGTACAGTTAACCGACGCCACGCAATTAACCAGTGCGAGAGTGAGACGTGAAACTCTCGAAGGCGGATGAAAAGGACGGCCTGATTGCCCTTAAGAGATAATGACAATGACGCGCGAGCTCTTGACCCGACCAGAGCTGAGTCACGACTGTTTTATGTTATTTGCAAACAATTGAGTACATATTTATTTTAAGCAAACACAAAACAGCTGATTTGTAGGGTTAACACCGAATATAATTCATTTACATGTAAAAGGAAAAAAAAATATACGAAAACAAATGCGTTGGTAATAGTGTTCTTTTACGATAGAATCAAGGCGAATTCAATAAGGTGAACTTATTAGGTCAGCTGATTATCAGCTGTTGACAAAATACACGCTTGTCTTTTTTCACTTTGTAGTTGTTTTAGGGACGAGTTCACCTTATTGAATTCGCCTTGGATAGAATATAGCTTGCTGTCAAAAAGAAATAAATGAAAACTTTTAAACGGTTTATGAAAACCAAAATTAAAACGAATTCGTATTGAAACGTAATGTTCGTGTTAAATGTTTTATGTTTGACAAGAATAGGCTGTTAATCTTAAAAACCATTATACAAGGTGGTCCAACCAAAAAGGCACGAGGTTTATTGTAAATCAAAATAAAGGTTTCCAGAAAACTAGCTTAATATCTTTTATAATGACAGAAGGATCTATGACAATTATCTGTGAAATAAAATATCGGTCATATGCTTGCCACAGCTTCGGTGACATACTTCTATCCGACGGTCCATATTTTCAATGACACTGAGATATAATAGAAGTTCAATGTCGTAAATATGCCGAATTATCTCATCCTTTAGCTCTTGAATTGTTCTTGTCTTATTGATCTACACTTTTTCCCTTAAATATCCGCAAAGAAAATCACATAATCGTGTCTGTCAATTTAAATCTCCTCGACGCACATAGGGGTATTTTACCAATCTAGCCGGCCATTTGGCAATTTAAGAACAAAAACAAGACAGACAACAAATATGAAATATGAAATTTATTAACTGACGAAAATACTATATATTTAATAAACAATATCCCTGAAGATGCTGGAAAATACCAGCGAAACGTCGGATAAAATAATGAAATAATTGCTTTTTATTTACATTAATATACATTATGACTTTGAAAGCCCAAGAAATAATTATAAAAAAAAATATATATGTATATATATAAGATTTTTTATCGTTAAGTGAATTTCGAAGACTTTTGCTTGAGATTTGTGGTTTTGCGACACTGTTAAAGTCAAGAAAGTGAAGTAAATTACATGGATACTTATTGAGTTTACACGGTTTTGAAAGGATTACAATATATTTTTTGTGGCCAAACGAATAAAGATTGTACATTGAAAAAATTTTTTACTCAGCTGGGATTGGATGCCACGTTCACTCTGACCAGTATATCACGTTTGTATTTATGTTCATATGTGTTGTATGTTGATGTTACAAAAAAAACGAGGTGGCCGTGTTTTTTTTCTCATATCTTAGTTGTTTATGTACTGATTTTTCTGATTTTCAATACCGATCTGCTCCCAAATATTTCAAATATTTTAATACCTCACGCGGATCCAGGCAATGTCGGGGGGATTAAAAAAGTTGATTTCAACATACACACGGACAGACTGACAATGCTTAGTCGACTCCCCTATTCATTAACTTTCATATACTTCATTAACTTTCATATATACTTCATGGGTTCGGAAATGAATATTGTAGAAATTTCACAAGGAATGACAAACCTATATATACCGTTTTTCACTTTTGTGTGAAGGGTATAAAAAAGAAATTGATATGCAAAATCTTTTTTTTTTACAATTTTATAGAGCAACAATAGACACCCTGATGACATAAATGTTTACATCAAGAGTAATTTTTATACTGATAGCATCATTATATTTGGCCAGATTATTGTGTTAGGAGACTAAACGCTCAAAATTTTCCGGAAAAATAGTGATTATATTGGCAAATGTGAAGATAAAGTTTCCACACTGTTTATTTTTAAATAATACATTTTTGTATTAGTTGAAAAACAAATGGTTTAAGTTATCTGCTCCTAACAGGAGTGATGGAAACTTTTTATAGGCAAATTTAAAATTTTATGAAATAAGTAGAATCAAAAGTAAACAATTTCAAAGTCAGTGACTTTTTTATTTCGCGTTTTTTTCTCGGTATAAATGCTTTTTACAATTTCAAAGTTGACAACGCTGCCATACGGTCAGCAAAATTCGAGGTTCGCTTTCTTATTCAAAGTTCGCCTGAATCATGTTTCAACCAACACTTTTCGCCAGACAAAATTTTGAGAGCGAACTATCTGTGTTCATTTTGAATCTTGCCGCGAACCGCAAAAAATCAACAATCATTTCCAATTTTGATAATAAATTATCGCTAGTTTATCTGAACCGGCTGTAAAAAAAATTTAATGTGTGAAAAAAATTGAAGAAAATCTTTGGACAACTAAAAAGTATTTATTTAAATAAACATAATAAAAAAGAAATAGTGGAACATATTTTAAAGTGTAGAAGAAATGTAACAAGAACAATCGTCTGAACAACAAGGTTCGAAATCATGATTCAGAGAGCGAACCTTGTGGTTCACATTAGCGTATGAATATGGCAGGACTTTTGGCCTTTATGGCCTTATTTTAAGACACTCTCTTTGTTAACAATTTCAACATGTTTTTATAAAATTTCATGCCCTTTTCAAACAACACGAAAGAATTTTTGTTGTTTTTCCACCACAAATAATAAGAACAACAGAAAAATAAATGACAAATTTACTATCGTAAATTTAATAATGGGCCTATGACAGCGCATTTACTTGGTATTATATTATTATTATTATTGGATATTATTCACTTTTGCCATCAAAGCCACTTATTATACCACAACTTTTGATAATATTAAGCTTCGCAGAGTGTTAGCTTTTTTTTTAATTTTCCATTTCTCGAGGACTTAAACACTAGACAAATCAACACATTAAAAAAATAACTGCATTTACATACATATATACATTTATATATATATATATATATAAATACATATGTATGTATAATATATACACATACATATGTATTTGTTTATGACAACGTAATGCAATTTATGTTTAACCAAGTCACCAATTGAATCAGTGCTATACAAATCTTTTTGTAACAAAAACCTCTCATTGACTTTAAAAGTTGTGGAATTTTTATTTTTATACCCTTCCCACAGTGAAAAAGGGTATATATAGGTTTGTCATTCCGTGTGAAATTTCTACAATTTTGATTTCCTACCCCATAAAGAATATATTTTCTGAAAGCTTATGAATAGGGGAGTCGATTAAGCTCTGTCAGTCTGTCCGTCTGTCCGTGTGTATGTTGAAATCAACTTTTTGAAGCCCCCCGACATAGGTTGGACCCGGGTAAGGTATTAAAATATCAGAAATATTCGGGAGTAGATCGGTATTGAAAATCAGAAACATCAGTACATAAACAACTGAGATATGAGCAAAAACCCACGACCACCTCGATTTTTTTTTTCACAAAAACAACATTACAACAACAACAGACATACATACAAACGTGTATACTGATTAGAGAAAACGTGGCATCAAATCCCAGCTGAGCCAAAAAATTTTTTTTTTTAATTTTTTTAAAATTTTTTTTTTAATTTTTTTTTTAATTTTTTTTTATTTAATATATTATATATATTTTTATTATTTTTTTTTTAAATTTTTTTTTTTTTATTTGTTTTATATATATTATATACATAATAATTTTTTTTTTTAAATTTTTTTTTAAATTTTTTTTTTAAATATTTTTTTTTGTTTTTTTAACATACATACGTGATTTTACAATGGATTTTACAATGGGGCGTTTTTAAATATGTATGTTTTTATATGTATGTACGTATTTCATATGGGATGAATGGTGACACAAACCACTGTTATTGCATGACTACACGTTGTGAAGGGTATATAAGATTCGGCACGGCCGAATATAGCGCTCTTACTTGTTTTTTATTATTTTGGAAAAAAAAACGTTGACATGCACTATTTTGAGAAACGCTGATTTCAATCATAACGAACACTTGTTCTTGTTCGGCATTAAATATTTTTGTATGTACATGCAGTTTGCATTGACGTCCCATTTTTGAAATGCATGTCTCATGTTTTAAAAAAATAAATAAAAAAGTTGTTGGAAAATTATTATTTATACTGGCCACTGGCCGTACATGAAGGTCATTACCGTCATAATCAACCTTAATAATATTGTTGTTAGCATTTGAAAGTTTTAAATTGAAACATTTAGCAGGTCCTTGCACCCCTGAATTAAATAAACCAGGCAAAATGTTGATTTTCTGTGTCTATTGGAGTTTTAAACAATTTTTAAAGTAGACATAAATAGATGCATGTCCACTAGCATAAACTAATCGCAATTAAGGCAACTGATTAAATTATAATCCGAACAGGGGCTCAATTCTCGTTCTGTGAAACAGTGAAATGAAAAGTTTTTGTGTGTCGATATGGTGCCATATGGTGTCAGCGTATGATATAAGACGCAAAAACTTTTCATTTCACATTTCCATGAACGAGAATTGTTACGCAGAGGCTCAATTCTCTTTCTGTGAAACTGTGAAATCATTAAGCCGTGTCAGCTTTCAAATTAAAACAAGTAAGAGCGCTATATTCGGCCGTGCCAAATCTTATATACCCTTCACAACGTGTAGTCATGAAATAACAGTAGTTTGTGTCACCATTCATCCCATATGAAATACGTACATACATATATAAAAACATCCCATTGTAAAATTATAAATTCACGTATGTATGTTAAAAAAACGAAAAAAAAAAATTTAAAAAAAATTTAAAAAAAAAATTAAAAAAAAAAATTTTAAAAAAAATTTAAAAAAAAAATTATTATATATAATTATAATTATTATATATAAAACAAAAAAAAATAAAAAAAAAATTTAAAAAAAATAATAATAAAAATATAAATAATATCTATATATATAAAAGTGAAACTCTGTGTGTGTGTGTGTGTGTGTGTGTGTGTGTGTTAGCTATAGACTCCGAAACTGTAAAACCGATCGGACTCAAACTTTGGCAAGTTGTTGGACACATACCAGGGAGTGTTTATGGGTGGAAAAAAGTGGGCGGGGCCACGCCCATAAAAATTAGTTATCAGTTTTAGCTACTTGCACTTGACCGATTTTTCTGAAACTTTGCACACATATCGAGCTGTCATGACTAAATAATTTCGTGATAAGAAAAGTGGGCGGGGCCACGCCCCTAAAAAAGTTTTAATTTTGAGGTACTTGCACTGGACCGATTTTTCTGAAACTTTGCACACATATTGAGCTGTCATGACTAAATAATTTCGTGATCAGAAAAGTGGGCGGGGCCACGCCCATACAAAATTAGTTATTAGTTTTAGCTACTTGCACTTAACCGATTTTTCTGAAACTTTGCGCACATATCGATGACTAAATAATTTCGTCATGACTAAATAATTTCGTGCAAAGAAAAGTAGGCGGGGCCACGCCCATAAAAAAAGTTATAATTTTGAGGTACTTGAACTTCACCGATTTTTCTGAAACTTTGCACACATATTGAGCTGTCATGACTTTATAATTTCGTGATTAAAAAAGTGGGCAGGGCCACGCCCATAAAAAAAAAGTTATAATTTTGAGGTACTTGCACTGGACCGATTCTTCTGAAACTTTGCACACATATTGAGCTGTTATGACTTCACAATTTTGTGATTAGAAAAGTGGGCAGTGCCACGCCCATAAAAAAAATTATAATATTTAGGTTTTTGCACTTGATATTCAATTAAAATTCAGAATGCATTTTGATTTGTAAGGGGCGTAGCAACGCGCGCCGGGTTTGGCTAGTATTAAATAAAAAATAAAAAAATTAAAAAAAAAATTTAAAAAAAAATTTTTAAAAAATGAAAAAAAATTTTTTTTGGCTCAGCTGGGATTCGATGCCACGTTTTCTCTAACCAGTATACACGTTTGTATGTATGTATTTTGTTGTTGTAATGTTGTTTTTGTGAAAAAAAAAATCGAGGTGGTCGTGGGTTTTTGCTCATATCTCAGTTGTTTATGTACCGATGTTTCTGATTTTCAATACCGATCTACTCCCGAATATTTCTGATATTTTAGTACCTCACCCGGGTCCAACCTATGTCGGGGGGCTTCAAAAAGTTGATTTCAACATACACACGGACAGACGGTCAGACGGACAGACTGACAGGGCTTAATCGACTCCCCAATTCATAAGCTTTCAGAAAATATATACTTTATGGGGTCGGAAATTAAAATTGTAGAAATTTCACACGGAATGACAAACCTATATATACTATTTTTCACTGTGTGAAGGGTATAAAAAAAATCAATAAAATTGGAGAGAAAAACCCTAAACAAGAGCGGCGGCAAGCGTTTTTTAACTGACAAAAATTCTCGTGTCCATACAATTTATATGAAGTAAACTGAAATAACGCGGCGGAAACGCTTTGTAATTGGAAAATTCAATTTGAACAAGACTTTAGTTAAGCAGCTAATACACGGCATGTTTTTTGCATCTGATTTGTTACATTTGTGAAACATATGCAATTCTTCATGTCTGACAAAATTGATATTCTACAGAAGATTTTTAAAATTGGCTCGCAAACGTGCATGTGTAATTACGTCTGCCAGAGACTTTGTCTGTTTTACAACAGCTAATCCGTGTGGGAAGTTTAAAATTGTTTTATTTTTTTTTAGATTATTCAATGTGAAATGAATTTAGAGTCAAAAAATTGTTGCTTCGAATGAACTCTCGACTAGAATTCCTTTCAATGCTCATGAATGAGCTGCGTTTGGAAGATTCAAAAGTATTCCAAAACTTTTTCAAGAATATCGCACAGGTCTTTTTGCGAATTGCTAGAAAGAGTATCGCTCTTTATTTCAAGTCAAAATACTGAAATGCGCGAAGCCATTTCTCCTATACCTATTGCTATTAGAAGTTGTTACAAATAATTAATAGTAAATTTTTCGTTTTAGATTACTTTCAACCTTAAGGTTTCTGGCCACTGAAAGTACAACTGTTGGTGTTTTTAATCTAGTGATTTACTGCCTTATTCATAAAAGTTATTAAAGGTTTATAAAAGGTTTATTAAACTGATTTTCTATGAAAATTTGAGTAATAAACCTCTTATAAAGCTCTTTTAGTTTTTATGAATTAGACCGTTAATATCTACAGTAGACTCGCGGTAACGTAAACTATTAAAAACCGAGCGTGTTCACGTTTTCGAAGTTGTTCATGTTGACGAAGGCGTAACTCTTTAAAATTTCCAAATAAATTAGACATGTGATTTAACTCAAATTCATATATTTTTTTGTATTTCGGATTGTTATGTACACACGTTTTGTTAAGAAAAAAAGTACGTTAAAATTAATTTAAACAAGTAAGAGCGCTATATTCGGCCGTGCCGAATCTTATATACCCTTCACAACGTGTAGTCATGCAATAACAATTGTTTGTATCACCATTCATCCCGTGTAAAATACGTGCATACGTACACGTTAGAATAAATGTGGCATCGAATCCCAGCTGAGCCAAAAAATTTTTAGTTTATTTTATTTTATTTAATATATTATTTATATTTTATTATTTTTTTTTATTTTTTTTTTAAATTTTTATAAAAAATTTTTTTAGAAAAATTTTTAAAAAATTTTTTAAAATTTTTTTTTAAATTTTTTTTTAATTTTTTTTTTGTAGTTTTTTTTATTATTTTTTTCTTATTTTTAATATTTTTATACCCGCCACCAAAAAAATGGTGGGGGTATATTCATTTTGTCATTCCGTTTGTAACACATCGAAATATCCATTTTAGACCCCATAAAGTATATATATTCTGAATCGGAGTTTCATTTTATGACGATCTAGATATGTCCGTCCGTCTGCCCGTCTGTTGAAAGCACGATAGCCGTCGCACCGAAAAAGCTAGGGGGCTCAAATTTTGCCAGAATCTTTCTTATAGACAAGGTTTGTATTGAAGGTATTGAAAATGGGCTAAATCGGAATATTAGAAAGAGAGTTATAGCTCGAAAAGCAAGAGTAGGTCGAAAAAACCGTGTCCTTCAAACATCGAATAAAATGGAATTGTGTCCAAACGCCTTAACGTAGGCTCATGAAACTTCGAATATATATTTCCTGGGTAAAGACAATATTTTCCCCCGAAAATTGTCTAAATCTATGCATTAGGAGAGGAGTTATCGATCAAAATGTACGAAAATTTATACCGCACAGTGTATTTTTCGGTATATTTAAAAACAAAAACGTCATAAAAGCAATAAAATTGGATGTACGACTCTGAAATTTTGCACACTTTGCTTTTTGGTGACACGCTTTCTTGTAACGGCAAATCAATGTGCCACGCCCACTTTTACGCCCACCTCCCATATAACGTTTTAACTAAAATTCATATAATTTCTCTATTAATAAAGATTTTGGAATAATAAAGGCCTATCTTGAAACACCTCAGTTGTACTCATTCGAAAAAATAACTTTGACACGCCTACAATAACGCCCACTTTTCACGTTATCTACCGTTAATGAAATTTAAAAGCTCATAAAATCGCTAAAATTAGAGGTATGATGATAAATTTTGCTACGTCTATCCCCCTGGGCAATTTCATTACTATGCCAAAAAATTAAGGTGCCACGCCCACTTTTACGCCCACCTCCCATATAACGTTTTACCTAAAATTCATATAATTTCTCTATTAATAAAGATTTTGGAATAATAAAGGACTACATTGAAACACCTAAGTTGCACTCATTAGCAAAAACAACTTTGACACGCCTACTATAACGCCCACTTTCACTTTTGAGTTGTTTCCAGACGCATAAACGTAGTCATGAAACTTCGAATATATATTTATTGAGTCAAAAGAATATTTTTCCCTGAAAATCGCTTAAATCTATGAATTAGGAAAAGAGTTATAGATAAAAATGTACGAAAATTTATACCACACAGTGTATATTTCAAATTTAAAACGTAATAAAACTGACAAAACTATATGTACGATTCTGAAATTTTGCAAACATGGCCACGCACACTTTTTTCCTTAAATTTTTATAAAAATATATTAGTCATATATATTAGCATTTATTCATCTTACACTGCGCCATTTATTGTACTGTAGCTAAATATAAGATAAAGATGATAAGATAGATGACTCTACTAGCAACTACTAGATGGCATGCTAACAACTTATGCTTATGTTCTCCTGAAGTTATGCTCTATTAAAAATGGGAATTTAGGAAAATTTTGACCTAAGTAAAAAAATTATCTCAACATTTTAAACAATTTATTTTCATGTACTAATGGCTAACAAATTTTAAAATTATACAAAACTTATTTCGTTTGAAAATCTTTTAAAAGCAAAATGTTATAGAAGTTTAAAAATCAAAATCTTACTAATAAATTTCCCGTTTTAGAAAAATGCAGAGAATGTATATTTTAAATCACCCTGTGGCCCTTAAAATTTAACCTTAAATTCACTTTCTTCCTCTTAAATTCATGTAAATTCTCTATGAATAAAGATTTTGGAATACTAAAGGACTATATTGAAATATCTAAGTTATGTTTATTAGCAGAAACTTTATTGACACGCGTATTTTAACGGCCACTTTCATTGAAAGACTAAATTTACGAAAACATTTTACTAGCATACCGAAGTTATAATGGGTGGTTTAATTTTAAGGGACTATGTTGATTTTGAATAAAATTATTATGAAATTATTATCATTTATTTTTATAATGATAATATTTGTATGCTTCAATTATGTATGGAACAAAATATCGGCCAAATGGCCCCCCAACCTAGGCGGCACACCACGATCCGATAGTCCAAATTTTCAATGACACTGTTGATGCTCGATTGTTGGGCACGATGATGAGTCCAGGTTGCTTGCTCTTTTGCCACGTTATCGTGAAAAACAGCAATGTTTCCCATTCAACGAACTAAGATGGCATTCGCAGATGTTTTCACATTTCATACAGACCTGCTTTGCAGACATTTAAATATTTTTTACAATTCTCACGATTGTGGCCGAATTCGAACGATTATGTTGACCAAAAGAATCACGAAGTGCACAAAATGCATTTTGATTTGAACGCCCATTTTTATAAAAATCTTTAATATTTAAAAGCGTTGCTCGATTGCGTATCTTTCCACTGTTCAAATTGAGTTAGTCTGAGATTGAGAAATGTCAAATGAAATACAAGAAAAAAGTTGAAGTTTAGATGTGGTTCACCTTAAACATGGGCCCTTCAAATTTAACCACCCTCTACAAAGAAAGTGATACATATTTTATTATAAAGAGATTATTCTATAGCGATTAACAAAATAATAAATATTGTGCTTTAAATGTACACAAAATTGGTGGTGGGTATAAAAGATTCGGCACAGCCGAATATAGTGCTCTTACTTGTTTTTTTTTTATTTTTTATTTAATATATTATTTATATTTTTATCATTAATTTTTAAATTTTTTTTTAATTTTTTTTTTTATTATTTTTTTTTTGTTTTATATTTATTTTAAATATTTTAATTATTTAAAAAAAAAAAATTTTTTTTAGTTTTTAAAAAAAATTTTTTTAAATTTAAAAAAAAAAAATTTTTTTTTAATTTTTTTTTTTTGTATTTTTTTTAACATACATACGTAAATTTATAATTTTACAATGGGATGTTTTTATATATGTATGTTTTTTATATGTATGTACGTAGTTCATATGGGGAATGGTGATACAAACTACTGTTATTGCATGAATACACGTTGTGAAGGGTATATAAGATTCGGCATGGCCGAATATAGCACTCTTACTTGTTTTTATTTCGGATTGTTATGTACATATGTTTTGTTAAGAAAAAAAGTACGTTAAAATTAATTTAAAAAATGTATTATCTTTTTTTTTTGATTATCTTATAGTTTTTAAATTTTAATTGCTGAACAAATTCTTTCTCTTAAAAATGCTAACGGGATATCCTCTTCACAGTCTTCTTCATCTCCTTAGAGCATTTTTCTATTGTTTTCTTTTCAAGACATTGCCAAGTTAAATTTAAATAGCCAATAGCGTCCATTAATAGTTAAACCAATTTTTAAAAATGGCAGCTTTCATCCAATTGTAGTCCACAGGAGATTAAAAATTTCTTAAAGAGCGAGGATTTTTTGCCTTTCCAATCACAAGATGTTTAAGTTTTAGTAGTTTTTGTGACATTTTCCCAAAAAACTTTACATATATTAGATCATGCTTAATCAGCAGCGCGGCCGAAACTAAAGCTGTGCAATCATTTTCGGGGATACCCCCTTTTATGAAAACGATTTGGATAACCGACAAATTTGTTCACGTTGTAGGGATTTCTCACTTTGTTCACGCTACAGAGTAGTCAGTTTAAAAAAAAATTATGTCCACCTTCACGTAAGGCAATGTTTTTGTAACCGCGAGTCTACTGTATTAAGGCTTAAACAACAGAGGTAAAAACTATTGTTCATTACACAACATTGACGCTCTTGTTTAGGTTTGCCTGTTAGAAGTGAAAGTAATTAAACTTCTGTCACTAAAATTCAAATTTCAAAATGATTTAATTTTTAAAAGGAAATTAGCGGTTTATCAGACTATATAACAGGATAAATCAATGAGTTGTCCATCAGTTTGGTATTAACAAATCGTTAGCGTTCTCCATTGGGTCTTACACAATTGTGACTCCGTTTCAACATAATAACTTTAGCCTTTCACAACTACTACCAAAGGTAATCATTTGTCCTTTAGGCAATTATTCGGAAAAATGCTTATAAAGGGTGGTTAAATTTTAAGGGTCGATGTTGAATGTGAATCACACCTAAACGTCAAGTTTTTTTCAGCACTTCATTTGATATTTCTCAATTTCAGACAAACTCAATTTGAATCATGGAAAGATACACAATCGAGCAACGCTTTAAAGTTATTCAGGCTTATTATGAAAATTGGCGTTCAAATCAAAATGCATTTCGTGCACTTCGTGCTTCTTTTGGTCAACATAATCGTTTGGTATTTAACAAAAATTGCAGTTTTTGACTTGAAACCTTTTCGCCTAACTTCAGAGAATTTCACAACGTATGGCTAGAGGTGAAATACACTTTGATTGTTTTTTCTCTCTTAATATGTATTTTGAAAAGTGTTGATTTTGCATTTCATGTTATTGCGTATTTGAATGTTTCTTCAAAGCGTTTGTTGTCATTATTTATACGTGTGTGTTATTGTAATTTAAAATGTCATAGTTTTTAAGTGGGCATTCTCGAAGTTGAGTACCCTTTAAGGGAAATGTGTTGTTAGTTGTTTTCAAAAATTTTTATTGAAGTCATGCCGCTATTTGGTGCTATTGAACTTTTCAACAAAATTGCTTTTTTTTACTCTCTATTATGGACACATTTCTTGCATGACTATTGTTGCTGTAATATAGAAAGTAATTATGATTTTAATGGAATTGTAATTGCAGTATTGTTAAGCATTAATGGAATAGTAAAAGTTCCATAATCTATGCTACAAGGATATAATTTTGTTTGAGGCTTTGTCAAAATTTCAATTTGTTTTAATGAAAATCTTTACACAATCTAATTCTTTGTCAAATCAAATTTGGTTGACTTTTAATTCGGATCAAAGCAGGTACAGATCCTTCTTACCGGTTTTTTTTAAGTTTTATATTAAATTATATAAATTTTTTAATGGCTGCCAAAACTATTACTTATTAAAAAAACTTATTGGAGAGGGAAACTTTTAAAAATCCTTTTCTCACTCCTGGATCCACGCAGCATTCCACTCGGTTATGAAACTAAAAATGTTCGATATTTTTATGCTCATCACCAAACAAATATATTAAGGAGTATATTAAGTTTAATATCCCGTTTGTAACACATAAAAATATACACCGTATGGTATATATTTTATAAATTATTGAAACATTTAAGGACGATTTAGGTATGTTCATCCATCTGTCTGTTGAGAGCACGGTGTGCTTAAACTAAAAAAAGAGGAATGAAATTTGGCTTAAATATTTCTAATACATTATTTAGCTGCCTTTTTCAAAAAAAAAAATATTAAAGGTTTATAAAAGGTTTGTATAATTTTTATGAGTCTAAACAATTTTATTTGGAAGATATTGTTACGTTTATACCTTTTATAAACGTTGGCTTATTTCCTTTTAATACACCTTGAGTTCTTTTCTTATTGCAAATAAAAACAGTTGAAATTAGCTATAAAATTAAGAGCACTTAATTTATTTAAACACACTCAGATATTGCTTTTATGTCGCTTTACTTATTGCACTTATGGTTATACACTTTTATTATCAAACACACTTTGATACGCACTTTACAAGCTCTACTGTAATATTGATCATGTTAGCTGTGTTGTTTGGCTATTTATAACATAGTGGTGTTCTGTAACATTCGACAAAGTTCTCGTATGTACACATTCTGAAAATTACTCGAAAGCCGTTACATTTAAATTAAGACGTAATGTTAATGTTAAGTAATATGCAAGAATAATTAAAGTGCCTAGAGTATGATGCACATAGTAACTCACCTCGGCTGCATATAACTTAACATCATGTTCGAACAACCAGCGAACCGAACGAAATGTTATATGTACATAAACTAATACAAACAAAACTACTGTAAATATAACTAAAATAGAACAATAATTTTTTGACATTTCTTATTAGTTTTTGATTTCTCAATCAATCTTGGGCAAAAGGCTTGCCTAATCTGAAAGGGGTCCAAGCAACCAGAGTTGTATTGCAGCCAACTTCAATACCTAACGGCTCGCTGCCGGTTTGGTTCATACGAACTGTATGGAAATGAGAATTTATGGCAAAGCACTTGACGATCTTGTTTAGGTTTGGCTGTTAGTCTGTTAAAAATTTTAAATCGACAATAATAACTTCTCGGTGCTGAAATTTCGTATGTATGAATTTTTTTTTTTAAATAACCGCAATAAATGCGAAAAAGTGCGACAGTTTCTTAAATTCATATGTTTCATATGAACATACATATGTATATGAATATGGAGCTTTACGTTTCAATGTCCAAATTGAATTTATTAGTAAAAATTACTTTGACACGCCTACTTTAACATTCTCCACCCATAAAAGATGTACATCTTTTTTGGTATATATTTTTGATATTGTTCAAGTTTTTAAATTATTATGGAACATTGTGTTTCTATATTAGAAAAAACTAAATAGGCGAAATCTAAATATTGCACGCCCACTTTAACGTTTAATGTAATAGAACAATGCAATAATGTGAATAACAAAATTAAAAGCGCTACGCCCATGAAAAAATAAATATTCTCTTAAAACCACTTCTACTTAACCGATTTTTAATAAACTTTGTGCATATGATGTTAAGAAAAGTAGGCCGTGGCACGTCAAAAGTTGATATTTACAAAGTAAAATCGTATAAACATTATGCACATATTTTCTGCGTGTTTCCCGAACATGTGTATAATTAAGGAAAAAAACTATTTTCTTTTACTACGACCTTTAACCTCATAATTTTAGCCCATTTACAGTAAACTGTTAATTATCTAAACTTAAGCGGCTTAGTGATGTGAAACAACACCATGCCACATAATTTTATAACCCAATTTAAATTGTTAACAGCTGTTCCCAAAAGTCCACTTAAACACAAGACACCCACACCTATACGCAACTACATCCGTTACATATGTACATCCCAGCAAACATTTTAGTGATGTTTTGTGAAAAACAAACCTCAAATAATTTTAAAATAAAAAAATTTTATTTTTTGGTATTTGGCTAGATAAGAAAAGGACAAAAAAATTAAATTTTTATTTTATAAGAACAAAAATTTTTTCCGACTTAAAACGAATTCACCAGATGGTTAGTAAAAATAATTATAATGGTTGTCTCAGTATGAGTGTAATTTTTAATTTAAAATTAAAAATGCGTATTTTTTTGAGATTGTTGTGATTGAATCTCGGATTGGAACTCAGTATAGTTTCTGGTTTATTTACATAAGCTTGAGATTTCACAAAACCCCAAAGAAAAAATTGCACGGCGTTAAATTACATGATCTTGGTGTTGACATCAGAATTTCCTGAGATAATTAGTTCTGCAAATCGTTGCTGCTATAAATGAATTGTTTCATGAGCGGTGTGGCAGGTGGCGTCGTCTTGGTGAAACCACAGGTCGTTCAGGTTCATGCCGTCAAGGGAGGCCACAAGAACTCCGTTTTCGTGTTCCAGTAACGAATGCCGTACAATTTCAGCAACATTTTTTAAAATTAGTTAGGCTCAATAAAGCCGCCTGACCAAAATACGCACCGCTGCTTATTAATTCGTTTCTTATGTATTGCATGAGGATTTTCTTAACCCCAAATTCGGAAATTTTGTGTGGAAATGCGCGTCATAGAGAAGATGACTTTTTTCGAAAAAATAGCATTAACTTCACTTTGCTTCATTAATAATTTAACAAATTGCCGAAGCTTTCTATGTTATGCTTGTTTGGGCTTCTGAGTAAGCTGAATTTTGTACGTGTGGAGCTCTTTTGTCAAAATTCACTGCGTAGTGCTTCGTGAAATTTAAGATTGTTGAAAATGATGTCGAATTGCTGTTTTCGGTTTTTCGGTGACACTCGCGAGAGTGTACAAGAACCGGTATATTGATGCACAACCGACCCAGTTTTTTAAAAATTATAGATCACTCTTTGAATGGTTGACGCATAAGGTGCATTTTTTCGACTGGAAATTGTTCGAAGTTTGCCAGCGGTCTTAGCATAACCTTCCAAACTTTTATAATAAGTTTTCAAAATTATAAAGCGCTCCTTAATTTTTAATAAAATAAAATATTAAATATGTAAATAATAAATAAACATATGTGACAGCTGAGAACGTTCAGAGTTGCCCAAAACTGAATTAAAAAGTTTATTCTTACTGAGACACCCTTTATATGTTAAGAAGAGCCTTAAAGTAGGCAACGATTTTTTTTGTGTAAATAATGTTATTGCTGGGATAGCCGAAAACGATTTCGTCAGTACAATATTTAATTAAAAATTTATTAAATTCATACAAAAGGCTTCAATTTAAAAATACATACGCTCGTGCATAACAAACAAAAAAAAACTTTATTGAAAAATTAAATGAAAATATTAATAATTGACAATAACACTAATAAAAGAGAGAGATAGAAAAAAACACTCAAATTTGGAACTAAAAGTAATTAAGGTTCATTTACCCAAAACTCCAAAACTCACAAATTGAAACAAACAAAAACTTTTTGAAAAAAACCCAACAAAATTACAGCAACTAGAATAAAACAAATAATGACATCCATATAAGGATATTTAATACACATGCAAACATACAAGTTAACTTACTCATATGAAAACGAATACTTATCATACAAAGAATTTTATAACTTCCAGAAAATTGGAACTTTTATTTAATTTTTTTTTTTATTTTGTTGTGTTCCATTTCCCATTTCAACAAAAAAAAAAAAAAAACAAAAAAGACAAGTGTCAACAAGAACATGAGGAACAACCCTCCTCTAAAATGAAACATAACAAAACACCTGTGAGTTGGAAAATACTATTAATTTATTAGCGAACGGATTTAGGAGAAGAGGTAGTAAAGTGGAATAGACAGTTATCAATATACTCAGAATGTCAGAGACACAGTCCTTTTTCGAATAAACAGAGAGTAATAAAAGTTAATAACACAACAACATGTATGGACATGAATAAACACGCAAAGCTCAGGCATACATACACATATGAAGATACCAAATTTAACACATATTCAAACATATGCAAGATAAATAAAACCAATACTCATAAATAAGCAGAAGCGATTTAGTGAGGTGAAGTTGAATTCGGTGATGCCCTACACCTATGAGAATTGTAAAATCAATTTGTTTTTAATTGTCACAATGAAGAACTTTAAACTGGTAAACCTTTTATCTGTGACAGCTGATTTTAGAGTTCTCGGTTGTTTCATGACTAGTCGGGTGTGTTAATTATAAGTTCGTAGAAACCCTTGAATGTTGTTAAAACTTACTTCGAAAATCGTGTTTCAGGTGGGGAATGTCACCATAATCGATATTAATCTGTTGCTAATTAGCAAAATTTCCTCCCTTAGAGTACGAGAAATTAAAAAAGAAAAAAATTCTTCATCTACAAGTTATCAATGCTTGGTAGCCTTAATGGCGATTTTATATAAAAAATATTAATTCTATTATTTATATCTCTAAACTGATAGAATACAAACTGTTGTGAACAGAAATAAAAAATATTTTTATGTTTGATTTAATTTAAGTCCGTCCGCTTTTCAAACACACCCTTTATGTTTCAAATCATAAAATTGTATGGTAGCCCTATAAGACTCCACATTTAATACAATTTTATCGATGAAGGCCACGAAGATGCAAAAAAATGTGAGGCTTTAATTAGTCGCTGACACTTAAAGATGATGTCGATAACCGTAAAAACATCTCCTTAAATCCGAAAAAGTTTAACAATACTTCTTAATGCTCAAAAAGTCAAATCACGGATGAGTGAAAAATAACTAAGTATATATTTATAATGGAGGGAAAATATTAGCCCTCCAAAATATTATGAAGAACCATAATAACCTTGAACACCCTATTTAAGACTATGACAACGCTATTAGTCACTGCGCTTCAATTTAAAACTAAAGATGTGTCGAGCTTTAATGCTTTTTCCAAACCATCACAATTTAACTAATTGAAACAGACCTTAAAGATTTAGCCAAGAAACGTCGTTGTGGCCTTAATGAGGATCTTCAACTTGTAGGCTTTTCGTTCGGGAATTTAAATTTTCGGTCTCTTTTATTACCTTTGCTACCGGTATCTTGCGAATTACTCAAGTTTTTTTTTGCTTCCAGCTTTGGAATCGCAGCTAGCTTATTAAGAGAGAGACTTGTGACATCACGGAATAATAGCTTTAGAAGGCAGAATTTGCTGCTCACTTAAGTGATTTCTCAATGAAGTCTTTATTTCGCAGGAACTGAACCATTTGATTTTGGCTATGACAATCGGACTAAATCTCAGATATGATATTATTAAAATATCTATGACTGTTGTTAAAATATGTTGTTAAAATATGTTACTGAATACCGAAATCGACAAAATTCGCTAAAGCCGGGGTAAACTTATGCACTAACTGTGCCAGCCCAGCTGACTATTTGATGTGTTCTAATGTATGCCAAACAGCATATAAAGGATGGCTAAATTTTAAGGGTCGATGTTGATTTTGAATAAAACACAAAATGTTTAGGAAATTATTGTCATTTCTTTTTATTATGATAATATTGGTATGGTTCAATTATGTATGAAACAAAATATCGGCCGCGTCCTCGGCGGCACACCTCCATCCGATGGTCCAAATTTTCAATGACAATGTTAATGTTCAATTGTTAGGCACGATGCACAGAGGAGTATTTGACCTAAAAAGCTGGCCAGAAATGCAAAACTGAATTTTAAGAAATCTTAAAAACTAAGTACGCAGCTCGACAGACAATAATATTTTACATTATATTGCAAATTTTTAAGACTTTTAGTAGCGATTTGAAGCTCTGAGACCCTGCTAAAGTCAGGAAAGTGAAGAAAATTATATGAGATTTAAATGTTTTTTTCGGCTAATAAATTTAATTAATTTAAGCAAAATTTTCCGGTGCATCTTCTAATCCTGTCCTCTTAAAATCGGAGAACCCGTTTTCAAGTTATGACAAAGCCACGCCTTTAAAAGAAAATCCTAACCTATTAGAGAAAAACGGAAAACAGATTTGAATTAAGGGCGTCAAAGTCCATATAGTCCACATACTTTTATTTCTAGGAGAGACAAAATATTTTTTTTTTGCGCAGTGTACTTTTGTTGCGCAAAATCTGCCACTAGATTTCTTATATCATACTACACCTAAAACTATCAAAAAACTAGAACTTTAAATTCAAAAAACACGTTTAATAATTTTGGCCAGCTTTTCGGGCCAAATACTCCTCTGTGCGATGATGAGTCGATGTTGACTACTCTTTTGCCACACTATCGCGAAAAACAGCAATGTTTACCGTTCAACGAACTAAGTAGGCATTCATAGATTTCTAACATTTTATACAGACTTGTTTTGCTGAAATTTAAATATTGTTCACAATTCTCGCATTTGTGGACGAAGTGGACGAAATGCATTTTTAATTTGAACGCCCATTTTCATAATAAGCTTACATAACTTTAAAGCGTTGCTCGATTGCGTATCTTGCCATGGTTCAAAAAGAGATTTAAGTCCACAGAATTGTTATACTTCATTTATAAAAAAAAAACACCCGAAATATTATGTCCGTCTGCGCTATCGACTTATGTGATTACAACACGATTAAAGCAAGTTCAAGGCATATTCATACAGGTATATGCAACGGCGAATTGACACAACAAAGCAACTTTTTAGGGGATATTTTCTGTCGAGGCCAATTCGTTTACCAGGGTTTCAAAAGTTTTTTTTTATTTGTTTAATTTAATAAAATTTGATTAAAAGAAGAATGAATATTTTTAAAATGCATTAAAAACTGACCAAAAGCAACAAATATACATAGATTTGGTACATTTATTATCAAAAAAGATCGCTTAAGTCAATTGCTTAATACCGAAACCAAAATCTCTTTTTTCATCCCTGCAATAATAAATGAAATCAAGGCGAATTAAACAAATTTTGACAAAATGTCTCTCAATCAGCTGTGCTGGCAATTTCACCTGTATGAATTCGCCTTGAGCAAGTTTATAAATCGCACTACAGCTGTCATAGAAAACAGTGTTGACCATTTATAGTTCTTAAAAAACGCCCTTTACTATTCAATTATCTAAAGTACGCATTATTTAATATTAATTTAATTTTTGTCAAAACAATTTTGACTTTCAAATATTTTAATTTTATTTTCTGTATAGACGTTGCAAACGTTAACCATAATTTAAAATACATTCCCTTCATTCAAGCATACACACGGTGCAGTACTTAAGCAAAACAAAAAAATAACAGTAAAAATTCGAAAAAAAATAAAAATCAACAACAAATGAAAAATATAAAAAAAAACTGCTAGAACTCATAAAATATTTATGAACTTTAGGTCTTGCAGTTAGTACGAACAACCGACCGGCAGAGCTAAAAACTCAAACATTCGACAGTGGCCAAGTTTAGTTGGATTTCGAACGTTCAGCATTTCAAAACATAAAAACGGAAAAATTTGAAAACGTAATAGAAACTAGTAAATATAATAATAAAAATAAAAGTAAAAGGGGAAGGAGAAAAAACAATAAAATAATTAAAATAATAATTCAATAATTAATTTGCAGTATGATGTTGCAATCATATTAAAATACGTTGAATACTCGCTATTAAACAATTATAAAGTGGAATTTTCTAATAAGTAAAACGTAACTAAAATAATTTAATTTTAAAATGAATACTTTTCGCCTTCTACCACTTTAACAACAAGTTAGTAACGAAAAAAGGCCAAAACATGTTGCACGGAATGAGTATTAAAAACATTAAGGAACAATTCAAAAGAAATACCTGGCAAATTCTGTTCAAAGCAATAATATTCCAATAAATTTTGTTTCGATTACACAAATTTTCTTCATTCAAAATTGCAATTTTAAAAATCATGGGGGAATTTATTATAAAAGAATTTAAAAGATTTTTAAAGAAAGCCTTAGAAAGTCATAAAACAAATCATAAATTTATTTTTGTTTAAATACATAAATACATGTGTCTCAAATAAAATGGAAAAAAAAATAATAACCTTAAGTTTATCCATTAAAAATACAAAATTAAACAAATAATAATAACAACAACAACAAAAACAGAAAATCATAAAAAATCCCATTAAATTTATTTGTTACAAATTGTACCGTGTCAAAATAACAAATTGTTGTATCTAGTTGGAAAATAAAAAAAAACACAAAACAAAATAAGAATATAAAAAAATAGAGTTGAAAAGCAAGAAGGAAGAAGGAAGAAAAAGAAAACAAAACAAAAGTAGCTGTAATTCTGCTATATTGGCTACCGAATGGATAATGGGTATTTGTTTAGACACAGGTAAGTAAGAAGTGGCTAACGTTTGTTCCTTGCGTTTTCAGTAAATTTTTTTTGGCAGTGTTTTTCCTTTGTTAAGGCTCCGTCGCTACTCTTACGTGAACGTTGCAGAATCATTAGTGTCGCGTTCAAATAAAAATGTGGTTAGTTAGCATAACAACGTGAACGTGTCATATAACATAATTTATTTTGACATATAATGGCTTTGACAATGTTTTTAATCACATATTGTAGATAGTTGAGAAACACAAATTAAAATACTGAATCTCTTAACCTGGGGTGTCCACGTAGCAATATTTATTACCGTAATTTATTGCGTCCATAAAGATTGCGACCTGTAGACCGCAAATTGCTATAAGTAGCAATTTATTGCGCTATTATTGCTCTGCTGATTGTTTTGAGCAATTATTGCCGCAATAAGCTGTCAAAATCGTTTAATTTTCTTTGAATTTTTCGTTTTTCTTTGCAGAAACAAAGGAAATTTAAAATAATTTTATCTGACAATAATAATTTAAAGTGGGATATTAAAAAAACACATAAAAGTTAAAACAAAAATATTAAATTTTATAAATAAGCTAGCTAATACCCGGTGAGCTTCGCCACCCCAAATTTCAGTTTTTAATTCATATGGCAGGTGCCACGCCCACTATTGTTAATGCACCCGTTTTTTTCCATAAATATTTATTTGAATATCAAAGTTGCTCTTGCAAGATTTTAGTACTCTAATCGATATCGTTTTCCGAATATACGAATTTTAGTATTTAATTCATGTGGCCACGCCTACTATTGCAAGTCCGCCCATTTGTTACCCAAATGTTCGTGTGGATGTCAAAGTTTACCGCACTCAATTTGAAGACTCTAGCTGCATTTACTTTCGTGATATATAATATTTAATACTTATTCTTTAATAGGGCGTGGCACCCCGCCCACTTACAATTTCAAACCAAAGTATAGCCTATAGTTCCTTCCAGACATACAGAAAGATTCTGTGAAAATTTCAAGGAAATCGGTCCAGCCGTTTAGCCGTCTATAAAGCACAAACAAACATACAAACACACATTGATTTTTATATATATAGATTACATGTGTCGTGTTCTCCACCCAATGAAAATAAACATACTTTAGCAACAAAGTGCCTTTATTCTGCCGACATTTTTGCTTATACTTAGCAATGAAAATTGGTACGTGGAGACGCAGCGTAAATGGAAACAAATCCATATCTTTGTGCAAAATTGTGGCCAAAATTGTTCTTTAAAGACCTAGCTCATGAGCACAGATTCGAATTGAGATTGATGGATTGTTTTGAACACTTTCATTATCAGCATTAATGTTTTCCGCCGATCTTACAGTACGTTGTGGTCCATACTTGGGCCTATCACCTACAGTCCCTCTTTCTTCGAAATCATTCACTACACGATAAATAGTGCGTCTTGTTGGCACGTTGTTTCTCCCAAATATTTCACGTAACTTTCTCATCATCACAGTAATCGATGATTGAATTTTATAAAATGTTTTAACGATTAAAACACGTTGGTTTACCGAATATTTTTCCATAATAAATTTGCCACATCTCTACTTCACGACTGCCAAATATGAACTGTCAAGACTAATGTTTACCAAAATGGCGGCAAAACAAAAAAGTATACCTGCCCGGCGGACACCCCGTATAAACATATTCTTTTAAATGAAACGAATGTTTAAATAAATAAGTAAAAAAAATAACAAAACGGGTGTGAAGATACAAATTTGTTGTTGATGATTTAAAGAAATAAGTACTTTAATTATGGCTGAAATATCATAATTTTAAAATTTGTTATACAAAAAATCTCAAAAACATTACAACGAGCTCTTGCATGACCAAGATAGCTCGATGGGACGATTATTAACATAATTGGGAACAAATATTATGTTTGTAAGTGTCTTCGATCTTTATTTATATCACACACTGTCAGAAGAGAAAGAACAGGAACCATTAGATAACCATTTGAATAAAGGACGATTGACAAATAGGAACACATTTGTATTAAAAAAAAGAAGAAAAAAAGAGTGATTCGAGGATGAATAACATTGTGGGGAATATTATCACATACCGATTAGTTGACAAGGATCCAACAACAAAATTACAAACTATGAATAATAGTTTAGCTGAGGTCCTTTTTAAATTATTATTATTATTATTATTACTTACATCTTAAGAAAAGCACAAATTCAAAACTTATATATCTATAGCACCTAGATTTTATGGTGTACCGAAAATTCATAACGAACATTATCCTTTGAGACCAATATGTTCTTCGGTTAACTCTCCATCTTATGAACTTTGTAGGTATGTTACAAATATTTTAAGGAAGTTAAGTGAAAATTCCATACATAATGTAAAGAATTATTTACAATATTAACAATAAGTTTTCAAATTAAGGTCTTTTACAATAAAAAAATTGTTTTTAATTTTATAATTTGTCTCAACATTTGGCTACTCCATTGTGTAACATCATCAAGAAATTATATAAATGTTTAGATTTTAATAGAATTTTTTGTAAGAAACTAAATTTGAAATAACAAACTTTTGAAAAAATTTAACAAACATACAAATCAAGGCATATCCATAAGGTCTATGCAACGGCGAATTGATACAACAAATCAGCTTTTGAGGGGATGTTTTACGTTAAGGCCAATTCGTACATCAGGGATGGAAAAGTTGTTTTGACATATTAAATATAATAAAATTTGTTTAAAAAAAAGGATATAAAGGTTTGAAACACATTATTAATGATGCAAAAGCTACAAATATAAATAAATTTAGCACATTTATTATCAAAAAAGTACACGAAAGTTAATTGTTTAATACCGAACCAAAAATCACATTTTCCTTGCCTGCATTAATAAATGAAATCAAGGCGAATTCAATCAATTTTGGCAAAAAGTTTCCCCATCAGCTGGGCTGATAATTTCACTTGTATGAATTCGCCTTGTTTCAATATTTTTTCACAAGACATATTTATTCATCAGGTGTTCTTAATACATCAGCTGATTATTTTTTTCTTCACTTATTTTGAATTTCAGCTGTCAAAGCTCTAGATAAAAATAATTTTTACTCTTCTTTCACTTATTTTAAAAGTCAAACTTTATATTAAAAAAAAAATATCAACAAAAAAACTCTCTCCGAACAGCAATTACCTGATAAATAAATTTGCCTTGATTTTGTCATATAAAAAATTTTTTTGAAAATGTATTAACTCAAAAAATTAACAAACATAAGAAAATATGTGTGCGCATACATATATTTTAAATGTGTTACTTTTTATGTAATAAATGTCTGTAATTCTAAGCAGTATTATCAGTGTCTGGCTTATAGTTAATATTAAGTTTTGATGGTACATTAATATTTGCAACATTTCTAACATAAATCTACGCTTATAATTAATTTCTGTGTTTAAAACTGAAACATTTTTAAAATTTGGAAAGTGATCTACTTTAGAACAGTGAAAGGATAAAGCTGTCTTTTGTAAACTTAAATTATCCCTATGCCTTTTGTCTGACTTATGTCCAGCAATTCTTGTTTTAAGTTTGTTCTATATAAAGTCGTATCTAATTAAACTTTATTACATGCCTCACTATCATTAACACCACAAGGTAATTTAAATGTTAATTTAGACTTATCTCATTTTTGTAGTCTCTCTTTTGTTTTACTTAATAATCCACCCATCGTATTATACAATTTATAGGCCATTCCATATCTATTAGTATCAAAAACTTTAGATTGTTTTAACCTTTCTATTATTTATTCCTGGAACATACATAAGTCAATGACTTATAGATTTTCAGTTCAACAATATTCTCTGAATTATTTGCATTCTTATTGTCAAATTTACTTAAATTAATCTATAAATTAATCTAATTGGAAATGCATTATCCCTTAGAATATTCCTAATTATTTCCTGATTTTTTTATAAAAGTCCCTGTCACTTATTGTTATAATAATTTTTTCGCCGTATTAATAATAATTTTCAGTTGGTTTTTAATACCAATATTTCTTATTATTACGAATGTACCTAAATAGGGGAGTTTTAAATCTTTTTCTCTCTGTCTCTATGGTAAATTTAATGCAAGTATTAAAACTAACACATTACACAGGACGACACTCAATTTGCTTCTTTGAATTTATTCTAGATTCTAGTTAATTTGGGTGCGCTGAATTCAAATCTGTAATAAGTTTGTCTCTATCATGATATAGCTTTCTTTTAAGTATTTAAAAAGTAAAACTTTTCCGTAGGAATTTAAAAAAAAAACAAAGAAGTAAAACGATTTCATACAGATTTATTAAAATAAAAAAAAAAAATTCTCAAAAAGCATTAAAAACATAATAAAAATATAACTCTAGTTAAAGGATGTAAAGCTTATTTCAAGAGACAATCTGGAATGAACAGCCGGATTAGAGTCTCTTTGCAAATTCCAACAGTAGTCTGCCTTCATATGTGTATCCCACCTTCCTTGGTACCGATTCTCCATAATTTTGATATCTTGGTGAAACATTTCTCCTTGTTCTTCGCTTAAATTACCCAAATTTTCGGGAAATCGGTCCAAGTGACTGTGCAAATAATGGATTTTAATACTCATGTTGCAGCCAAGATCTCTGAACTTATCCAGCATATTCTCCACTAATTGAACATAATTTGGAGCTTTATTATTTCCCAAGAAATTTTTTATAACTTGCACGAATGATGTCCACGCATTTCGTTCAGTTTCGGTCATTGACTTATCAAAATTGTTGTCATTCATAAACTGCCTTATTTGGGGACTGTCAAAAACTCCTGCTATAATCTTATCTCTTCTTATATTAGGCATTTTGCTGCAAATATATGCAAAACATTCCCCAACGTGATTCAGAGCCTTAACAAACTGCTTCATGAGTCCTAATTTGATGTGTAACGGTGGTAGGACGATATTTTCACGTGCAACTTAAGCTTCATTTAGAATATTTCTGTGTCTTCGAAAACACTGTCGCAATCAGTTAGATCATTAGCGGTATAATGTTCAAACTCCGAACTCAGCTCTGAGGAATCATTCAGTTTTGGAATGGGAACATCTTCGGAGTGGGGAATTGGACGGCGCGCTGACGATAAATCGGGATACTGCCATTTATTTCGATTTTTCCTATTAATACCAGCAAAACTCACTAAACAGAAGTAACAGTCGTCCAAATGATTTCTGGGCTCTCTCCAAACCATCGGCACACCAAGCTTAAGCCTATTTCGTTTTCCTTGAGTCCACTGTTGAAAATTTACACAGCAAGTATTGCACACAATGTGTGGAGCCCAGCTTTTATCTTGGTCACCAAGATCAACTCCGAAGTAATCAAAATACGATTTTTTAATACATTCCGAAATAGTTCTTATGTTTTCTTTAAATGTGTATTCTCCACAAATATAACAAAATGTCTCAGCGTTATTTTTACAATATCTTCTATTGGAAGTCATTTCTATTTAGATCAACACTTTTTTAATAAACTTTGCCAACTGCAATAAACCACTTCGTACAAGCAACTAACTTCCGATATGCAATTGGAGTGCAAAAAGAAAGAAATAACGTTCTGAATAATATTACAAAAATAAAATTCCCGTTGATCAGCTAGCAATTACACAATAAATAGTGTTTTCGGAAAAAACGGAATGACAAACTGATATATACCCTCATCAATTACTAAGTTCGTTCGAAAACTCACAAATTTGTACGAATTTGTACAAATTTTTACTGCATTTTACGAAATTGCGTTCGTTTACACAAATTTGTAGTAAATGAGAGCACAAATAGAGCGCGAAAAGTGACAGCTCTTGACTAAGTATTTGCAAATCTTTACAACAGAAATTTCTTGCAGTAAGATTTAGCAAGACCAAAAAACATATGATTCAAAAGGTAAACAAACAAAAGTAAGCAAACAAAAAGGATACAATTTGTGAAAAAAATATTAAAAAAAGGAAAATCCAAACAAAAGTGCAAAATATTATTAAATTTAAATTGTTTGCGAAATAAAGTTAGTTAACAATGTCTACAGATGAAAGAATGGAACTGCCTGAATCTGGCGCAGGTTTACATACTTAAATACATTTTTGCACATGCTTCAATCTTACGAATTTTTACAAGTGTCTGTTCGAGTACTTTTTTGGACAAATTCTCTTTTTGAGAGTAAAATTTTCAATTTACTAAATAATTACTCATTTACTACAAAATGCAGTAAAAGTACTCGAACGAACCTACTATAAAAAGCTATATCATGAAAACTAGAGCTGATAGAGACAAACAGATTTGAATTCAGCGCACCCAAATTAACTAGAATCAGTTAATAAATTTTAAGAAGCAAAAATCTTTTTTAATTTTGTCGGGCTGTGTTATCAACAAAAGATTTAGAAGTAATACAAAATAAATCATCAACATATTTTGTCATTTATTTTGGTTTTACATTAAATTTTAAGCTGAAATAATTGTTGTTAATGTTTAAATAAAAAAGGTAAAAAAACAAAATAATTAACATGAACTCTTTACAATTTGGAGAAACAAAACCGAACTTAAAGATACAAGATGGTGAAAAGTTAATTTCACTTGATGTTGTACCTTTGTTTCCAAGTATATATCATATCAAGCTTTGGTGTATTGTATTTAATAAATATTTCAAATAGTGTTAAATAATACTGATAATAAAACGATAAATGTGTATAAAACAATTAGAAATCAAATGTCTGCTCGTCAACAACTAGAAAAATCTTAAAAAGAATACTTGCCTGTTACGTCCTACAATATAATATCGGTTGCAACGACTGAGAGTTGTTTTGGTTTTGTAACGATAATATTCCTAAAGCAGGTCTTTTCAAACCTTAGAGTATTTTATGATTTTTCTACAATCATCTATACCATAAGACGACATAAGACGGTTCCATGACCCTTGTGCAAACAACTGAAAACAAGTTTTAACTGTTTTACCTATTCCATCGGGTTGATAAGAGCATATTTTCAAATTCTCTACATTTTATAATTCTATAATGATTTTTGCAAATTAAACATTTCACTTTTTTTGTTTTGTCTATAACCATCAATTGACTCGGTTGAATTGTTTGCGACAAACTAATTGGCATAAGACTGACGACTCCAGTCATATCACTTATCCAATTAGAAAAATAAGTTATTGTCGAATAGGGTTTGATTCTCATAGAAAGGGAGCATAATCCATCAGCGTGTGTACTGGTAGTTGTTTGACTAACTCTTCCAACAATTTACAGTTTGAAGAATTGAGAAAGGTTACAGCAATCCATATCTTTATAGAAAATTCAATTAATTGACTAAACTTCTTATTGTTCACGGAATCACGGGAAATTAAAGTATTTTCATCAATTTCGGCCAAACTAGAATATCTGCTCTCTCATAAGGAAATTCTAACTCTTCAACAACCTTTGTAAAACTATCAGGATATATCAACTTTGGGCTTTCTACTTCTCTTCCTTCACCATGTAGACATTTTTGCAAACACTTTAAGCTACGGTAGTTGCTATATCTATCTATATATATAAAAATCAATGTGTGTTTGTATGTTTGTTTGTGCTTTATAGACGGTTAAACGGCTGGACAGATTTCCTTGATATTTTCACAGAATTTTTCTGCATGTCTGGAAGAAACTATAGGCTATACTTTGGTTTGAAATTGTAAGTGGGCGGGGTGCCACGCCCTATTAAAGAATAAGTATTAAATATTATATATCGCGAAAGTTAATGCAGCTAGAGTCTTCAAATTAAGTACGGTAAACTTTGACATCCACAAGAAAATTTGGGTAAAAAATGGGCGGACTTGCAATAGTAGGCGTGGCCACATGAATTAAATACTAAAATTCGTATATTTAGAAAATGATATCGATTGGAGTAGTAAAATTTTGCAAGAGCAACTTTGATATTCAAATAAACATTTATGGAAAAAATTGGTGCATTAACAATAGTGGGCGTGGCACCCGCCATATGAATTAAATACTAAAATTTGGGGTGGCGAAGCACACCGGGTATTAGCTAGTTTATACATATTTGTAGTTTCTCTTAAGTTAGTAATGAATAATAGCCAATCTTCAGCAACTCCAGAATATTTAAGCAATTCGTATAATTTATGCGCTGTAAAAAAGCTAAAGGCAACATCGTTTCATGGGTCACATCCCCACTATTTAAGGGCACGTTTCCCATTTTTCCATCCCCATCTGGAATTTCAGAATCTTGCTGTTGTTGACGAGTAGACATCTAATTTATAAGAAATGTCATTTCATTGCAACTGTCTACTATTGACTTGGTTAGTTCGTGGAGACATGTTAAAAATTCGGCAAATTGATTTTGACATACAAGATCTTCTCCGGCATCTATCATTGTAGTATTGAGATATTCTGTGGATCTAAACTGGCTTCTTAAATCGTATCGCTTAGCCGTTTAAATGAACTGATTCACAACTTTCGCGACAATATCAAAGATATGAGTAGTGTGTATAACAAACGGGATGACTTAATAAATTTAAATTTAACAAATTGTTAATTAATACGAGCAAACGTCTTTGTATAAAAATACTCGGAAAATTAAAACTTGCAAAAATTAAATACTTATTTTCTTCAGTTTTATGTTTAATCGTGTCGCTAATCTCTAAAAATATTACAAAAGCACCCAATACAGCAACCATTAACGTGAAATCAACCCTATTTTTTTAAGAAGGCTCAAAAAGTGTATTGAAAGTGAAACTGATTGCCAAAATTCACTATTTTTTTAACACAACAACAAAATGTATGCTACTGCAATTCGCTTCGCTTTACCTCATTTGAACTATAAAAACTTGAGAAAAATTGGCTGTGCATATATGCTGAGAAGCATATAAATGACAACTCCTGTTGACATTTCGACCGCCATTAATTTTATGTAAAGGAAAACTAAAATTACAAGAAATTTCTTTTAGTAACAATGATATTAAAAATTTCCTCTATGCAAATTTGCACAGGATCAATCGTGAGTTCCCCTTATATTTTGCATGACCTTTAATGTTTAAAACAAACCAACATGACTTTGCAGTTTAATTAAATTGCACGGTACTGTAGATATTGTGTATATTCTGACACTACTTTGACTGGTGTTCTCAGCAAATTTCTGTTTTCGAATAAAACTCTTTTTTTCTTTCAAAGTTTATTTTTTGTATCCATTACCTTTTCTCAGAGCCACAGGGGGAGATTCTATTTTGTTCAACAAATGAACAAAAATTAAACACGTAATGGGTGCAAATTACTCTATAAAAAATGGTTTAATTGCACTTTTTGTACTAACCAAAAAGATATTGAAACAATGTCACAATTTTTATGTTCTACTATATAAATGATTGTATAACTCTTCAATTGTGCATAAATTAATTAAGGTCAAGGTCGACGCCTAACGATCCTATCTATTTCCCTACACTATAATTACAGCGAATTAAAGCTGGCATTACGGTGTTATTAGAACTTCCGCAATTTCTTACACAAATACATCTTAATATTGCGAATAATAACACTTATTAACCGCTAGAAATAGTGTCCCCTGTTCACGTAACTTTGACCCAAACATGTGTTCGCTATGATTGACAAGTGTAGATATAAACACATACGAGTTGGAGTGGTGTGTCACCACCACTAGTGTCCGTTACTTTTCATTCTACATTTTCCACATTTTTTTTTTCTTTGTATACAATTTTTTTTTTTTGGTGGGGGTGGAGTATGAGAATGAGTTTGAGGACAGAAACTGTAATTGTATTTTATAGGTCTCTATGTTGTTTGTTGGTTGTCGGTCATGTGGTCATATCTATTCGTATTTACATGTCTGTTGAGCTTTTTTTGTCTCTAAATAATAGACCATTTCCAATGTGTTCCATGTGGGAGTTTGTTGTATTGCGAGAAATTTATTTATGTTTTTTTGTTGTTGTTGTGGTTTTTCGTATATACGACCTTGATCCTATTACATATACACATATTTTTTTATATTCTTTGTCAATTTCACTCGGTTTTCTATTTCATTTTATAAGTAGTAAATTTTTCTATACGTTTGTTGTTGTTATTTTTCCACATTTCGAGAGAAATTGTATATTTGTGATATTTATCGTGCTAATTATAAGTGGATAATTGTATCAAATAGTTGTCGCTTTAATTCATTAATTCTTGGTAGTTTTACATCTTGATATAGTGTAAGATTTTTTCAGTTTTGGTTTATTAATTTAAATCAGATAAGAGAAAATTCTTCAAATTACATATGTTTGTGTGAATGTATCTACATGTATGTTCTTTTTTAATTTGTTTAATATTTTTTCAGTTTAATTTTTTTAAATAAGAAATTTATGAATTGTTATATTGACTAATGCGAGCATCATTTGGCGACAGAGTCCTGTTGAAAAAGGACGATAAAAAGGGTGTTTTTTATATAATTATATGATTTTGTTTTTTTAACTTTTTAAAATGACATGAAATTTTCTTTATTCGAAAGATAATATTTGGCTAATATTATTTAAATATGGGTGGATCGGACGTATCCTAATCTGGAGATCCAATTTTCGATGACACGTCGTTTAATCCAGCTCAAATTTTATCTTTTTCAATATATGGAAATGGAAACAAAATTCCGAATTGATTTTTTGCGGTCACGCTAGTATTTTTGGGTTTTTGCTTAAGTTGGAGAAGTTTTTTTGTTTGTTTACTGTGCGTTGCACGAACATGATAACAAGAAGGTATGTACCTCATAATGAAATGCCATGAATCAGCAAAGAATGAGCAAATCTGTTTCACAAACGATTTATATACATACAAGCTAATACCCGGTGTGCTTCGCCACCCCCATCGTAGTAAAATAAAAATTTTATAGTTCAAAAATATATTTATGTTACAAGTGCCACGCCTACTATTACTAAATCCACCATTTCTTATTCAAAAAATCATATAGACGTTAAAGTGTCTCTTACAAAATTTGGGTACTCTAACTATTATCGCTTTCCAGATATACGAATTTTTGTATTTAATTCATATGACAGGTGCCACGCCCACTATTACTAAAGCATCCATCACTTATCAAAATAGTCATATAGATGTCAAAGCTTCTCGTGCGAAATTTGGGTACTCTTACTGTTATTGCTTCCCGAATATACGAATTTTAGTATTCAATTGCTATGAGAGCTGCCACGCCCACTATTTCTAATGTGCCCATTTTTTCCAGAAATGTTTATTTGGGTGTCAAAGTTGCTCTTGCAAGATTTTAGTACTCTAATCGATATCGTTTTCCGAATATACGAAATTTAGTATTTAATTCATGTGGCCACGCCTACTATTAAAAGTCCGCCCATTTTTTCCCCAAATGTTTGTGTGCATTAACTTTCGTGATATATTATATTTAATACTTATTCTTTAATAGGGCGTGGCACCCCGCCCACTTACAATTTCAAACCAAAGTATAGCCTATAGTTCCTTCCAGACATACAGAAAGATTCTGTGATAATTTCAAGGAAATCGGTCCAGCCGTTTAACCGTCTATAAAGCACAAACAAACATACAAACATATAAATATACAAACACACATTGATTTTTATATATATAGATAAGTATATGCTTTTATTTGTTTTAGTATAAATTTATTCCCAAAAATTTGGGTATAATAAGTATGAAAACATCTACTGCCATCTTTCGTGATTCTATTTATAAAATTATCATTTAAAAGTCTTGAATTCGTGGTCGATCACTTTTTGGCTCTCTCTGCATTGTATTTTTTTTTTACGGTATATCGATGTAGTGCGGACAGTTTATTTCCCAATGTGTATCAGATCGGAAGGCTTAGTCATTGTTCTAAAGCCTGTTAATTTGCCTTCAGCTGAAAGCTGTTTCTATTGTAAAGAAATAATTAATTTTTTTTAAATTTGTAGTTTAATTACTTCGTCACTATATTTATTATTCAACTGTAGTGCCAAAAGTTTGGACAAATCGTTCACTAATCGACAAAGTTATAGGCAAAACTTATATGGATGGATCTTTTGTATATGTCAAGATTCTTAAGTTACTAAATAATTTTTGGACTCGCCAGTGACAACAAATTGCAAGCCGTAGCCTTGAAAATTTGAGATGTACTAAGCAAGATACAGTTATTTTAGTGTTTTTCCTAAAACTTACAAATGGAAATAAAATTTTTTTTTTTCAGCTGCTAAACCCCGAGAGGGTCAGTATTGGTATCAGGACAAAGGTTTACCACTTTGTGATTACATGCTGATAATAAAGCAAATGCGAATAGGTTAGGTTAGGTTAGGTTGAAAAGAAGGGGCATTAAAAGCCCAAACCTATGACAGGTATGCACTTATGCCCAGTTGGCATGTTGTGCGCTCCATGTGGAAAACGGAATTCCCAAACAAAAACCATAAACATAAATTCCCATAAATAACGGACTAGTCTAAGAACCCAGTCCCCTTAATGTAACTCTTTATGGATCTCCAGTTCGAGTTCCCCAGGTATTCCAAGTTCGGCATAGTATCCACTGTAAAATTCTCGCGCGTAATATGCCCAAAAGCAGGACAATGACAGAGGTAGTGTACCAAAGTCTCATCCTCTTTTTCGCATGCTCTACATGTTGCCTCCTCAGATAATCTCATGCAAGCTAGATGGGTTCTCAACTCCGTCTGACCTGTAATTACACTGGTTAGTTTCCTAAGTGTTGGTCTACTCAGTCTCAGAGTCTCCTTTGATTTTCCAAGATTTGGGTTAACCCATAGTATATTAGTCACTTTATCGACATCAGCGCTTTATCATTTTCTGACATGGTCCTCCATCGCTTAATCTTTAAGTTCGTCCTTAAATCGTTTAAAGGGTTTAGCATTTTCCAAAGTTATAGTACTTAAAGGAGCTAGCATTTCGGATAATTTGTCAGCTTTCTCGTTTCCGATCAGCCCGTGATGGCTCGGTATCCATATTATCTCCAGATGTTCACAATTTGCATGTGAGTTTATCTCACTCTTGCATTGCAAAACGGTTCGGGATTCAACTTTCTCCTTTCTCAATGTCTTAATCACTGATTGGCTATCGGTAAAGATACGAATCGGGGTTCCGCTATTCGTTTCCTTTATCCATTTAATTCCTTCCGTAATCGCCATTACCTCAGCCTGGAAAATAGTGTTGTGATCTGGTAGACGGAAGTATTTGCTTCTATTTCGGCTTGTGTCGCGTAAGCCCATTCCAGTTTAGTCACCAATCTTTGAACCGTCTGTATAAAGATCGATTCCATGGGTGTTTCCCATCCTGATTATCTCATCCCATTCTCCCTCTTCCGGTATTATGGTGATGCAGTTAGTATTCTCATATCTCATCGGGATTTTATCACATGTTAATTCCGTAATATTTCCCATCGGTAAGATATCCGTTATTCTTTGGTATCTGGTCTTATGTTCTCTTATTTATAAGCCACTCATCTATTGCCATTAATCTTGTGGCAGCTATAATGCGAATAACGTTAAATCTGAAATCTAGGGTAAGCTGCGATGTGGTCATTATACCTGTTTTAATGATAGTGACAGGTATTGTCAGATTCGGTTCGGTCGAATATGGCACCATCTTGTTTTATCTTGTTTCAAAAAAAATTTAAAAAAAATAAATTTTCAGAAAAACTCCTATCTTGGAAATTTATGAGGCGATTGTGCTGTATTTCAATACCAAAATCTTTAAATGCACTTCTGATAAACTAATACTATATACTAGTCCGTGAGATGTATGGCGGCTTCAAAAAGTTGATTTCCACGCTCACACAGACGGAAAGACGAGCACTGACTTCTCTATCTAAAAGGATTTAGAATATATATATATAGTCGTAAATAAATACCGTAGAAATTACAAAAGGAATGTTAAACTTATATACACCCTTTAACAGTTTCGTGTGAAGGGTATAGGAAGTGTCTTAAATCAAATCGGAATTGTGTTTCAAGCACACAGTTTTTATTTTGCAAAATTGTAGCGCATACAAAAAATATTGTAGGAGAACTTTCATTAATATAAGTTTAATTTACATATGTAAATGTAAGTATATAATTACAGTTATTTTATTTATTTTCTGACATTAAACAATATTTTTTTTTTGTATAGATATTTGTGGCAATAATTAATAACGACTTAAGTCTGATTTTGATTTTATATGAAAGCGTTAGTTAAAAGAAACTATTCTTCGAAATGATTTTGTTCTTTAAAAAAAGGAAGCAAGATAAATAAAACGAAGCTTAAAATTACGGATATACAATGGACTTAAGCAGTTATTTATTTTTCCCATAGATATGCATAACTCCAGATCAGAACTCAGCTTATTTAAGGCTGTTAACACAAATTAACAAGTCGTCACTTATTATTATTAACTTATAATTACCTTTTTTAATCTTTTTATACGAATACAGATTGGTTTTGTCATTATAATTTTTTGTTGAAATTGCCAATTATAATTTAAATGTCCCCGGCTGGGACTACAATAAAGTTAATAAAAAGCGACTAGTTTATGGTGTCCCTTGGGTCATGATTCAAACCACTACCATATTGTTCGAAAGTTAATACTTTGACATTTCATTGCAAGCTTTGTCAAGTTGGAATGGTTTCAAAACAAATTCGACCTTCCATTTTTCAATCGTTTCATGTTTTTTTTATTATTTTCTTTTTATGCGTCAAAGTCGTCTTTGTATGAAAGTTTGATTTTTATGTTCAATTGTGTTCGCTTCTGTAATAGTTTTGTCTTTTACATACATCAGTAAAAAAGGTTTGTTGGGTATGAGTTTTAAAGTGATTTTTATCTGTAATTTACCTCCTAATTTCTTAGACGCATAACTGTCATTATGAACTAAAAATATATATTTTTCACACCCCTCTCGTATTACAACATTAATATCAACAATTATTTCATAATTCTTAATTTTGTAGTTACAATGTCATTGCAAAGGTCCAACAATAAATAATTACTAAATAGCACCTGATTAACAAATTCTCCCTGCCAAAAAAAATAGTTAAAGACACAAAATATATTTAATTGTAATAAGCGATACATTAGTTAACTAACTCCCTCTTTAAATATTCCTTCAAACCATAAAAGCACGTGTTTTTTTATGAAATACATACATACTTTCGTATGAACATACATATATAATTTATTAATGTAATTTATTATTACAGTGGCGAATGAAATAAGGTATACCTACGACTGTCATTTTTCCCTTTCGGTTTCAATAAAACTATGTCAAAATGGGATGGAAATAGTGATTGAGGGTTTTGTTTGAAAGTCTAAATAGCGACGACAGCAACCTTATTCAGTAACTGGCTAAATCTCAATCGCTAAGACTCTAAAAAATATGTTAAACGATTTTTGACTAATAAATTTATTTATATTAAATTTGTAGAGATAGAGATTTAGTTTTAGCGAGTTACAGAATAAGGCTGCTGTTAGTAAATTGTAGTTCTATAATAATGTAAAGTTACAACATTTCGTTATTACTTCATTAATTTTTGTACCTGTTCTGTCTTCGGAATGGAATTATATTGTTCGTAATACAGAACAACAATGTCTATAATTTAATTTGATTTTTATTTGTGTGTGGTGTGTATATTACTCTCTCATTATAACCCTGCAAATAACGCGACTAGTCCGTACACGCATGTAAAGTATACCCTGTAATGGACTAGGACTAATCCAAAGATCATCCAAATGTATAAAGGAATCGTGGTCAATATAACATTACGATGTCCTAGGGCTGGACCATATAACCCATCGGAGTAGTCTCAAAACTACTCTTTGTCACTACTCGATGGCGCACCTATACGACCATTATACACTTCTTGAAAAAAAAAAATTTTTTTGTCTTAACTGAGATTCGAATCTACGTTTATCCAGTTTGTATTGGTGTAAAAAGACGAGGTGGTCTAGGTTTTTTCATCATATCTCAGTTGTTTATAGAGCAAGTTTTCTGATTTTCAATACCGAATATTTCTGATATTTTAAACCTTATACGGATCCAGGCGATATCGTTGGGCTTCAAAAAGTTTCTTTCAACATATACACGGACAGACGGACAGTGCGTAATTGACTCTCCTATTCACCAGCTTTCAGAAAATATGGCCGACTTCCTAAACGCAAGTTGCAATTCATAATTAAAAAAACGCGTATACAATGCTAAACATGTCTTAAGTGCAACCTTGCGTTGCAGAGATTTTTTTTGCATTTTATCGGCATTTAGGAACGCTCATAGATCCACTTTTTGTCTCTGCAATATAAAGTGTTTAATTGTTTAAATTATAAGTCTGTGATTTAAATAAACTCTATCAATTATAAATAATTTATTAAAAATAAACAAAGAAAATACTAACTCAGCCATTGCAGCTCAAATGTTTGCATACAAAATAAAAATGATGTGCGATTTTGACAGCTGATACTTAGTAAAATGAGTTGCCAAACGATTAGGAACATTGGACATTGCTAGAAAGTTTACATATGCGTTTACGAAGTGTATGCATTGTAAATATGCATTGCAACTTGCGTTTAGGAAGTCGGCCTTTATACTTTATGGGGGCAAAATGACAAACCTATATATACCCTTACACTCACTGTGAACGGTATAACAAAACTGAATTAGGACAAAGATTAAATTAAATTTTTAAAATAATATAGAACATTAAAAACATGTTTAAATGTTTTGGTGGTAGACCTAGGCCAAAGAAAAACTTGCGCAAAAGCTTTCACTATTAATATTCTGTAATGAGATGAGTTCCCTTAAAAAAACAACTTGTAAGATAGTGTTCTCTCATTAAAATGCTCTAAATGCAATAATTAAGTAACACTGCCTTTTAATAATTTTTATGTTTTTTTATATGTTCTACTGTATTTGATGTTATTTCTTTATTGTATTGTCGCTTTTTGTTTTGATATTCTACTTTGTTTTAAAACATAGACACTATGTCCTCATCCGTTTTATGGAGAATTTTGTTGCAAAACTTTCTTAATTTCTATTTTGAAATTCAATTTGTGTCCAGACAGCTTTGCACCCTTTTCCAGTCTTCTTTTCAATTTCGAAAGTTTTGCAATAAATGTAGTGTGAAATAGAACCTATAACTTTAAGAACATTTTACGCAGCTCTTTAGTATTAACCAACCTAAATCAAAATCTGATAAAAGTGTTAATGATAACAAGTTTTAATTAAATAACCATAATAGTTTTATTCCATTATTTTTGTTACTTATACATAAAGCTACGTACATATATATGTATGTATGTACGTATAGGTAGTTTGTATTTAAGTTAACGAATAATATGTAATATTTTATCTAACGGTACCATTAATATTCCTCCCCACTGTATATTGTCAAAACTGATGACCATGAGAATATTAAAGAACGGTAAATAATAATAATAATAATAATAAAATAAAAGCAAAAACGAAGAATTGACTTCGCTTGTGATTTATTATGTGTTGTAAAATCATACCGCTATTTAAAGAAGCCTATGGGGGTTGCCACAGTAGCAACAGTGTATTGGGAATAAATTTTACTTTTTTAACGAGTTCCCTTTAATCCACGGAACACCTAATTTGGCTTAGCTTTATATTTTCAAATGACAGATTTAAACAAGGGAATATAAATGATTTTTTTCAAATAAAAAAAATTATTAAAAATAATTTGTATTCTTTTTTATTCCAGCTGAATAGTTTACTTTATATGACCTTTTTGTTTTGGAGCCTTTTTTAAGCAAAATATCGATTATGCGAAATTCACTTAAGATTTTACATTAATTTTAGTTTCCGCTAAGCCAAGATCCATTAAATACCCAAGATGCAATGGCAGTATTATTTTTCCTGCTGCTTCGAAATCGGGTTTGCAAGAATTATTTACTAGTTTCGATTCCATTTAACTATTAAGTACTGGGTTCTGCTATGAAACCTGATTATTTTGGATTGGAATAATTCAATAAATTTTTAAAGTATTTTGTTATATTTCTTTTATCGAAAAACCAACAATGGAAAAACCATATGAATCAAAAATAATCACAAAAATCGTGACCTCAATTGTCAAAAATTGGGCTCTCTTACTGTTATCTTACAAACTGCCGCTCGGGATGTTAGATTTTTCCTGTAATAAAGCTATAGATGTATCTATTTGATATAAGCTTAGTGGGGAAGTTTAGTTTATTAATGAAACCATTAAAGTGGAAGTGATTTTTGTCTTAGGTCAACACAATTACTTCAGGGTGTACTGATGAAAATTCTACTTTACAGTTAGTGTCCGCCGAATACTTTGAACAGTCTGAACATCAGGGAAAATTTATTGCAAAGAACTTTGTTGAAAGAAAATCATATTACCACGGCTTATAACTGATTGACGTATTACTCGTACATTTGAACATTATTCGAAATAACTGGATCAATATTGGGAATATTTTAAACAAGATTAGAAAGAAAAAGTTGGTTTATTTGCATAAGCTCAAAATTTCACAAAACCCCAATAAATAAATAGATTGTTTCTCCACATGTCATCCATATCCATGCCGTCCAGTTAAGGCCACAATAACTCCGTTATCATGTTCCAATAACCAATGCATTTCTCAGTCACTGAAATTTTAGTCTCATATTCATATTAAAATAAGAAAGGTCCAAAATCCAAACCAGAAAGAAGCTTGTTGTGTGTGTATTTATTGATAATGGATTGCATGAGGATCTTTTAAATCCCAAATACTAAATTTTCTTAATTCCACGAAGCCTTCTGACGGAAATGCGTTTAAAATTAAAAAAAAATTTTAATTTTCTAGTAAGTTTTCACAATTAAAACTCGTTGTTGTGTTGTAAAGTGCCTCTTTTTTATACCCTTCACACAGTGAAAAAGGGTATATATAGGTTTGTCATTCCGTGTGAAATTTCTACAATTTTCATTTCCGACCCCATAAAGTATATATTTTCTGAAAGCTTATGAATAGGGGAGTCGATTAAGCTCTGTCAGTCTGTCCGTCTGTCCGTGTGTATGTTGAAATCAACTTTTTGAAGCCCCCCGACATAGGTTGGACCCGGGTAAGGTATTAAAATATCAGAAATATTCGGGAGTAGATCGGTATTGAAAATCAGAAACATCGGTACATAAACAACAGAGATATGAGCAAAAACCCACGACCACCTCGATTTTTTTTTCACAAAAACAACATTACAACAACAACATACATACATACAAACGTGTATACTGGTTAGAGAAAACGTGGCATCGAATCCCAGCTGAGCCAAAAAAAATTTTTTTTTAATTTTTTTTTATTTTTTTTTTTTTTTTTTATTTTTTTATTTAATATATTATTTATATTTTTATTATTATTTTGTATTATTTTTTTTTTAATTTTTTTTTTATTTTTTTTTTGTTTTATATATATTATATACATAATAATTTTTTTTTAAAATTTTTTTTTAAATTTTTTTTTTTAAATTTTTAAAAAAATTATTTTTTTTTTTGTTTTTTTAACATACATACGTGAATTTTTAATTTTACAATGGGACGTTTTTATATATGTATGTTTTTATATGTATGTACGTATTTCATATGGGATGAATGGTGACACAAACCACTGTTATTGCATGACCACACGTTGTGAAGGGTATATAAGATTCGGCACGGCCGAATATAGCGCTGTTACTTGTTAATAATCGAAATAAACATATTTATAGATGTATATACACACATGTAGGGAAATACCGAAGCAGATCTTTTCCATAAACGGGTCCCTTTTTGACCCACATCGTTTCGCAGAGATTATGAGGCTAACAAAAAAGGCTATCCCCGACCTCACTGAGTCCCGTGTCATCCCAGGCGTTTGCTCTAGACTTTTGGGACTTCACATTGTAGACTGATGACTATCTACAAACCTCATTACAGAGTCCTTTGTAATCGCCAGCATCTGCCCTAGACTATTTTTCCCCATAACACTCACATCCAACGTGTACCTGTCGGTGCCGGATATTCGCATACTACATGAGTAGCTGTTTTAGCAGTCTCAAGGCATATTCTGCAAACATCATCCTCCATCCTGTACAGATGATATTTTAAGTTGCCGTGCCCTATGATTAAAGTAGTTATCCAGCTCAGGGTCCTCTGTTTATATCTGAGTACCTTGAATATATTCCCTCCAAGGGGCACCATATGTGACTATCTTCATGTGGTCGTCACCATTCACCTTCTTAGATTCATAGATTTTACCCATTGTGGGAGTTTTGCTCGTACCATACTATCCCCAATAGCAACTCCAGGTTCCTGTCAGCAGAATGCCACAGTAGCTCCCCTTTTCGCAAGTTCGTCTGCCGCCTCATTCCCATCTATGCCGAAATGACCTTTAACCCACATTAGCGTTACCTCATTCAGAGAGGTGCACCTATTAAGCTTCAGAACACATTCGAGCACCAGTTTCCAGTTCACATCACGCTGCAGGCATTTAACCACAGACTGGTTATCAAGAGCTATGATAATTCTCTTCCCATGCACTCGATCTTCCAGCAAGTATTCGAACGCGTGCAGCAATCCAAGCATCTCTGCCTGATATACGGACACGCACTCTCTAAGACTCAGGAAAGGTTTAACTCAGTTAGTTGAATAGACCCCGGCTCCTGCTCTTCCATCTATTAGGGAAACATCAGTAAATATACTGATGTCACTTTCCATGCACTCATTGTGCATGAATCCATCCGCTTTGAGCGTGGATGTAGCCTCTCGACCACTTTCACCCGTTCCATGCGCTCCATCGGCATCTGAGTTTCCCTAATCTCGTTATGGGCAAGATCCAGAATACTCCTATGCTGAAATTACTCCCAAAGAGATATCATGTTCCATCCGCAGTGCCGCCATTGCCACCGTTTTCGTTATAAACAAGCCCAAAGGCAGCAATCCTAGCATTGCCTCCATTACCCGCGTCAGAGTAGTACGCATCGCACCACATATACCAATACAAGCAATCCTCTGAACTTCATCCAACTTTCGCTTGATAATTACTGGAGTAGCTTTCTGATACCAAACGACAGTCGCGTAAGTAATTGTCGGTCTCACCATCGTCGTATAAATCCAATATGCAGCTCTTGGTGAGATTCCCCACCTTCGACCACACACTCGCTTACACTGATGCAAAATCCTCTTCGCTTTCCGTATCCACGTAGGGTTGCCATTCGTACTGTTTTAATTAGTACATGTACTGTTTTTTGTAATATGTACTGTTATATTCACAATACCTAAAACAGTACGAAAAAGTACTGTTTTTTTATATTTGTACTGTTTTTGTACTGTTTCTGGATATACGTGTATTACATTTTGTAATTTTTTGAAGAATGAAAAAGGAAAAAATTTTATTGTTAAATGTGTACAAAAAAGGGATAAATATTTATAATTTATTTTTGAATTAACTTTTTTTGTAAGCATAAATTATTTTCTTTTTTATAACTGTACCACCTCTATTTGTGTTGTATAATTATTTATTGAATTTTAAAAAATCATTTTAAAAATTCAATTGATTTTTTTTAAATTTTTTTTAAACAATATTTAATTAATACTTTTGGGTTACTATATTTAACTTAAAAAGTATCAATTATAATTGACAAATTATCAATTTTAAAGTAGACTTTACTTTATTGTTCATAAAAATTGTTATTGTCTTTAAAATAAACTTCAAAAAAATTATTAAAAATAATATTATAGTCGACTTTAACAAGAAATGTTTTCTTTTTGTTGAGCCTAAATATTATTTTCTTAAATATTGTTAAATATTGATTTTAAGTACAATAACAATTTCTATGCATGATAGATTAAGTGCCAATATTATAATTTGCCTTTAGTTAAAGGTAGGATTTTTTTTTTTGCTCGATAAATAGCTTTGCATTATTACAACTTCCATTTTTTTATTGTTATTATTATTAATTTTAATAATATTTAATGAATAAAAAAATAATAAATTAAGGGTTTATAATGCAAAGCCATTTATCTGCCAAACAAAATCCTGCCTTAAGCTAACGGCAAGTTGTAATAATGGTCCTAAGTCTACTTAAAAATTGATAATTTGTCAATTACAATTGATATTTTTATACCCTTCACACAGTGAAAAAGGGTATATATAGGTTTGTCATTCCGTGTGAAATTTCTACAATTTTGATTTCCGACCCCATAAAGTATATATTTTCTGAAAGCTTATGAATAGGGGAGTCGATTAAGCCCTTTCAGTCTGTCCGTCTGTCCGTGTGTATGTTGAAATCAACTTTTTGAAGCCCCCCGACATCGCTTGGACTCGGGTGAGGTATTAAAATATCAGAAATATTCGGGAGTAGATCGGTATTGAAAATCAGAAACATCGGTACATAAACAACTGAGATATGAGCAAAAACCCACGACCACCTCGATTTTTTTTTCACAAAACAACATTACAACAACAACATACATACATACAAACGTGTATACTGATTAGAGAAAACGTGGCATCGAATCCCAGCTGATGCAAAAAAAAATTTTTTTTAATTTTTTTTATATTTTTTTTTTTAATTTTTTTTTATTTTTTTTCTATTTTTTATTTAATATATTATTTATATTTTTATTATTATTTTTTTTTAATTTTTTTTTGTTTTATATTTATTATATATATTTTAATTATTTTTTAAAAAAATTTTTTTTTTAATTTTTTTTAAATTTTTTTTTAATTTTTTTTAAATTTTTTTTTAAATTTTTTTTTTTTAAATTTTTTTTTTCATTTTTTTTTTTAAACATACATACGTAAATTTATAATTTTACAATGGGATGTTTTTATATATGTATGTACGTATTTCATATGGGATGGTGATACAAACTACTGTTATTGCATGACTACACGTTGTGAAGGGTATATAAGATTCGGCACGGCCGAATATAGCGCTTTTACTTGTTTAAGTTATAAATAGTATTCCAAAAGTATTTATGGAATATTATTGTAATTTGAAGAAACAAATCAATTGAATTTACATATTATAGATAATTTCAAAATTCAACTCGTAGTTTTTGAAATTCAATTACCAATTTCGAAATTCTATTTACTATTTTTGAAATTTAATTAATAACTTTTGAAATATGTATATTAGATCATTTTCAAAATTAAGTTTGAAAATATAGTGCATAGTTCTGAAATACAGTCAAAAATGTTAAAGCATTGGTAATTCGTTTATTCAAACGACGTTTAATTTGTGTTTTTGACCACTTTAGTAACTTAAGATACTATTTGTAGTTCGACTTGATATGTATTGCATTTTGAAACAAATGCAATATTTTTTGTTATGTTCTCATAGTTTTGTATATGTGTTTTATATTATTTTTTTACTTATTTTTAAAACATATGTGATGCATTGAATTTAAAGTTAAGTCACGGTTATGTTCTCATAGTTTTTACATGTTTTTATGTTTCTTATTAACTTTTTTTTAAATAAAAATGTGATGTATTGAAGTAAAAGTTATGTTATCAATAAATACAAAAATGTTCTGTTTTTTTTTTTTTTTGAAAAGTACTGTTTTTTCCCCCTCAATGTACTTTTTTTCACTTTTCAAATATGGCAACCCTATATCCACGCCTCAACATGATCAGTCCAGGTTAGTTAGAAATAAACATAGATAACATAGATTTTCAGAGTTACCACTTGCACTAAAAAATTATTAAATTTCTCATACGATCTCTTACGCTTCAGGATATCGTAATAGATCCATTGCTACTTCAATTCCTATGGTACCCAATTTCTCTGATTTTGGAAGAATCTTGCTGCTTGCAAATGTTTGCTTCAGTAGCTTTTCATGAAGTCATTCTTTCAAGTGTTGGTATTTTAACTTTCCTGACTTTTTTGTGTGATCTTTGTCTTCCATGCCAAAATCAGCACTTTTAAACCGCTAAAACTAATTGTCGCACGTTGAAACCAGTGGAACACATTTATAATGAGCTACAGTGAACAATTGATGTGCTATAGCGACACTTTTTTCATACTAAATAAATCAAACAGAACTTCCCGAATTTAAAGCTTTATTGGCACAAAAATCGTAATTTTAAAGCAATAAAAACTTTGTTGTTTAGACTGTAATGTTCAATAGCTAAGTCGGAATAAATGAAAGATTCTTCAAAATTAAATTTAAATTAAAGATTTAAACTGCATTCGAAAGATACCCCATATATCCATTTACACGCAATATTTTTTAATATTTAAAAATTCTCTTCAAACAATAATTGACTATTGGCAATTCCACTCTAATCCTAAAGATAGAGGTTAGGTTAGGTAGAACAGACAGCTGTTGTGCAGCTCACTTGGGTCCATTATATTGATCCCTTTGTGATACCTGAATAGAAAAGAGAGAAGAGAAGCAGACAAGTCCAAAGTTTCCGGCGGGAATCCAACCAGCAACCCACAAACTAGCAGACCAGCACACTACTGATTAGTCCACCGGGGCACCCTATCCTAAAGATATGCTTCTCCTTTAAAATTTGTTTACACATACAAAACTACCTGTACAAATTTAATGAAATGTCAAACACAAATGTGAGGCGTACGTTTGTATAACTAGTTCTTAATGGCAGTAAACAAAGTTGAAATGACAATTAAAAAAGGGACATCGTGAGAATTGTATTATAGAATTGCACAAGCAAAACAAAATGGAAAAAATATAAAAAAAGGAAACACTGTAAAATGAAAAGTATTCAACAAAAACAACAATAGCTCAAGCAAGTCCATGTGAGTTGTAAATAAGTAAATATATTCAACCTTGCGTGTACACGGATGTTCGTTCATTGACCACTAAAATGCAATTGAAACATATATGAAGCACAATTGATGTTCGCTCGAATAGTGCTAGAAAGTATAATTGAAACTAAACACAAACTTACTAGCTCGCAAGTCCCCTCAGAAAACTTCATAGCCTGCCCTACCCTACCATTACCAGCGCCAACTACTGCTACTAACTTTGATTGACAATCCTGTGAAAAAAACTCTTTTTGTGCGTGTCTAAACAGCAATAATAACTACAACAGCAGAAATATACATACAACATTCAGAATTAAAAACATGTCAATTAAATCGTTGACTGACTCGGAGTAAAACAACAAAAGGCACTACAACAACTAAACCTAAAAACGAGGAAATCAATAGAAAAAGTGAAAACTGAACTAAAAATGTTTTCATCTGTACCCGAGTGCATGCATTCCATGTTTAAGCAAATAGTCAGTCAGTCAGTGGGTATTAGTTTTTTTTTTAATGGTTTTCAAACAAAATTTAAATCGATTTGAAAATTACTGCTCTTTGTAGTGTTTACTGAAATAAATCTATTGTAAAGTACTTGTGTGCACAATAATTATAGTACTGACAATGTTTGAAATATGACAGGGTGAGGATTTTGAATTATTCGATTAAAAAATTTAATGACATCAATCAATATTTCCAAGCTGACGAAATGTGTTAAGTTCACGCCTAAATAAGACTCTGTTCAATATTATTGATTGTCTAAAAACAAATGCCACTACACGGTGCTATTATTACTTGTTCGAAAATGAGGTTGACCGAACAGTTCTTGATATTGCGATATGATTTCATAGTTCTTCCTACATAAACTGGATGATATAATTGTGGTTGGCGGTACGTATCAAATAACCCAAAGAAAAATTCAATTCTCATATGGGTGACTATATGTGGCCACCTCGAGCTTATGATTTAAAAACATTTTATATATTTTTATACCCGCCACCATCGAAATATCCATTTAAGACCCCATACAGTAGACATATTCTAATTCGGGGTTTCATTTTATGACGATCTAGCTATATCCATCCGTCTGTTGAAAGCACGATAGAGGTCGGACCGAAATATTTCTTATACACAAGGTTTGTTTAGTATTAAAAATGGGCTAAATCGGAATATTAGGAAGTGAGTTATAGCTCGTAATGCACCGTGTCCTTCTAACATCGAATAAAATGGAATTTTGTTCAAACGCATTAACGTAAAGCCATGAAAATTCGAATGTATATTTCCTGAGTAAAAAAAATACTTTCCCCCGAAAATTGCCAAAATCTATGAATTTGGAAAGGAATTATAATTATAGATCAAAATGTACGAAAATTTATACCTCGCAAGGTATTTTTCAATATATTAAAAACTTAAAACGTAATATTACTGATAAAATTAGATGTATGATTCTCTAAATAAATGTGACACGCCCACTTTTACGCCCACCTCCCATATAACGCTTTATCACAAATTCATATAATTATCTATGGACAAAGTTTTTCGAAGAATAAAGGACTATATTGAAATATCTAAGTTGTATTCATTAGCAGATACAAATTCGATACGCCTACTATAACGCCCACTTTTCACGTTATCCAGAGGTATGATGATGAAATTTTCTGCATATATCCTTCTAGTCAATGTCATTTTTATGCCAGAAAATTTAGGTGACACGCTTATTTAAACGCCTATTTTTTAGTTAAAGGCTTTGTTCTTACGGAAAATAAATGCGACACGCCCACCTCCCATATAACGCTTTATCTCAAATTCATATAGCTTCTCTATGGACAAAATTTTTGGAAGATTAAAGGACTATATTTAACTATCTAAGTTGTATTTATTAACAGAAACTATATTGACATGCCTACTTTTACGCCCACTTTCATTGAAAGATTAAATTTACGAAAATATTTTACTAGCATATCGAAGTTATACAGAGAAAGTGATACATAATTTAGTATAAAGATATTATTCCATAGCGATTAATGTTAATAACAAAATAAAAAATTCTGTGCTATAAAAGTACATCAAATTGGTGGTGGGTATAAAAGATTCAGCACAGCCGAATATAGAGCTCTTACTTGTTTTTTTTTTTTTTTTTCGTTAACGTATTTATTTAATAATAATATTTTAATTTTTCATCTCAAATTTATTCGCTGAATTAGTAAACTGATATTTTTGTATGCGTTAAATTGATTGCGAAGTTTAAATATACTGCTCAAGGTATATTAACTTCAGGTGGACTTCAGTCTGCAGCTGATCATTATTTTGTTTATGTATTTCTCTTCCCAAATGTCATAATTTGTTTACGTTTTTTTGTTCGTTAACATACCTTTTTCTTTAGTAGACGTGTTTGTATCATAAATATTTTGTATTTACTAACATTTTGTTACTTTTTTTTATCAGCTGTTTAAATGTTTGTTTTGACATTTAGGAAGTTTTTTGTAGCAACAAAATAAACGGTGCGTCTACCTGGAGTTAGTATACCTTGAGACAGCTGAAGACAATTAAAAGACAAATACCTACTAAAGTTATTATGCAGTTGAATAAGAATTTAACCAACACCTTTTTGATTTAGATTTTAATACTGTGTATATAAAATAATTAAAACAAAATAAAAACTATTAATATTTGTTAGCTTTTGCACAAAGTTCATATTTTAGAGTAGTCAATAGAAGGGTGTTCTTATAATTGCGAGTGCACTGTATTTCAAAATTTATATTTAACATTTACTATTAAGCTGATATTCAAAAGTTCGCTTTTATCAGATCTACATTCAATTTAGGAGCATACCTATCGATCCTTCAATCTATGAGCTGCCTATGTACGTAAAACTATGTGTCCTTCACATACATATCGATCTATATAAAGATTTTAATAAAACTACATAATTTGGTGACCGCACGCACACCTTTAATTATAACAGTTGACTCCAATTTAATAATTAATACTCGTTTAAGGAAAAATTTAAACTCATAAATTTATCATTTTATCGTTTTTACGTTTTATTTCATTAAAACAATTTTCTGAGACGTACCAATATGTTTTTATTCTATCAATTTGCGAGGTATTTGTTAAAAGGACCCTCAATTTATATGAATGTAAGAGTGGACTTCATATTCCCTTATACGGAATTAAGTTAACCTGCAAGTGGATTAGAGAAAAGTAGCACTTCTAATACTTATCTCTCATGAAAATTTTTTAAACCCTTTTTTAAGTGACTTGATACAGAAGCCTATCGTATTGTCGAACTAATGGGGGAATTAGTGGACTTGATTCTTTTTATTCTAATTACAACACTCAGTATAATATTAATGTATGTGTTTGTTATTAGGGTGTTGTGTGGTTCCCTTTTCACGTTTAACAATATTGTAATAATTTACATTATCATTTATTTTAGTTGTAGTAGTTTAAGTTACTGTAGTTTTGTTTGCATTAGTTTATTTCGCTGGTCGTTCGAAGATGATGTCAAGATGTTATTATGTGCAGCATACTCTTAGGCACTTTTATTATTCCTGCATATTACTTAACATTAACATTACGTCTTAATTTAAATGTAACGGTTTTCGAATGAACTAGTGTGTACATACGAGAACTTTGTCGAATGTTACCGAACACCACTTTGTTACTATAAAAGCCGAACAACACAGCTAACATGATCAGTATCAGTATCAGTATAACAGTAGAGCTTGTAAATCGCGTATCAAAGTGAGTTTGATAATAAGTGAAATAAGAAAAGCGACATATAGCAATATCTGAGTGTGTTTAAATAAATAAAGTGCTTTTAATTGTATAACTAATTTCAACTGTTTTTGATTGCAATAAAAGAACTCAAAGTTTATTTAAAGGAAATAAGCCAACATTTATAAAAGGTATAAACGTAACAATATTTTATAATTCAACGTTCTTGACATAAAAATCCATTGTATAATTATTTCTGCGATACCTGATATTTGAATAAACAGCTGAAAGAAATCTAAGAAATTTACCATTAAGACACTGCATTTCTCCATTATTATTTTTTTTACCTAGACCGCAAAAAGTGGTCTGAAACTGAACCCAGGCAAAATAGAATTGGCAACAAAAAAGACCAAGGTTTAGTTACATGCATGTGAACGTCCACTATACGCCCTCTTCTAACGTATAGATTTTTAACATAATTGACTGCAACAAAAACAAGTAAAAGTTATATTTGACTGTGCCGAATACTACCCTGCACGATTGTATATATAATGACCCCATCGTAGCGTAGCCTACATTTCAGATTTAATGTTATACGCCGTTTTACTATTTTATTTCTGATGTCATCTTTGATTTTAAATTTTTTACTCTAGCCCTTTCATTTGATGCCCATGTGGATAAAGTTAAATAAAAAAAATTATCTGCCGATTTAAAAAATTTAAGAAAACCACCGAAGCAGTTGTACTTTGGTGCTTGTAGTTACTTTTACACAGATTTGTTAGCATTTCTTAAGTTAATAAGTTTCAAGGGTAGTAAAATGTGTTGTAGATCATCTAACCAGATCTATTTGTATCGAAATAGTTGATGCACTGCAAATCAGCCTATCGAAGGAAACGGACTTATACGCTACACCCTGCTCCTTTTGATTTTCACATAATCGATTATTTTGTCTATAGCGAAGTGAGACTAAATGCATCTGAATATAGGAGATCATGATCATATGGAAATTTATCGATTTTATCACTCTGCCCGTGATCTTCAACCAAACTTCGGTCGATATTACCTCATACACAAACTTTTATAGAGCAACTTCAGACACATTTTTCAAAGGCCTCAAAATAGGTGGCGTAATACTGATATATGTAAGGTTGCTACATTGCCGTTGCTATTATCAGCATCCACTGTGAATACTTAGCCTTAGCTGTAAACATAAACAGATTTATGAGCTACCATAAAAAGGGCGTCTTAGTAATAATGCACTTTTAAAATATAGTGTCATTTTTTTTGTGCAAGTGGCAACTCTTACATTTGGCAGCTGTCACATGTTTGTCTTGGGTATTAAGAATGGCAGTCGTAGTTCAGCTCTGGTCAGGTCAAGAGCTCGCGCGCGTCATCGTTATCGTTGTCGAATAAAGACAATCAGGCCGTGCCTTTTCATCTGACTTCGAGAGTTTTGCGTCTCACTATCGCATTGGTTAATTGCGTAGCGTCGGTTAGCGGTACTGAGGTGCAGGTACCCGGAGTCTAGATTAAACTTTGCAAAACTTTTCAAAAGAATTTTATTCGCCTTCAGCTCCGATTTCCTATATGAAGGTATAGGTCGACTTACGGATACTGAACCTGTGTGGGATACCCTGGCTCTATGGTTTTAAAGCCTTGCATTTAAAATTAAAAATAAACAACAAACAACAGTATTAAGAATGAAGTGCGTTGCGAAAGAGCAGCGCGTTATAATTGTGAAAACTTATTAAATATAGAAACTTGGAAAGTTATGTTAAGACCGCTTGCAAACTTCGAAGAATTTTCACTCGAGATAGTGCACACCTAATTTTTCAACCATTCAAAGTATGGTCCACAAACTTAAAGAAACTTGGCCGGTTATGGACAGTAAGGCTCCTGCGCGTCAATGTCCCGGTACACAAAACTGTCACCGAAAACCCAAAAACATTGATTCAGCATCATTCTCAACAAATTAAAATTTTACGAAGCACTATGCAGCGACATTTAACAAACGACCTCCATCTTCATGCGTTCAAAATGTAGCTAAAGGCTGTGGCACAATGAATCCGTCGTTCGTCAAACTTCAACTTTTTCAACTGACATCAACGTATTGACGGAGAGGCGTTGGCACAATCAGTACTTTGTGTTGACTGAACTGAAGGCAAGTTCAATTGTCGACTGCTGCGACTAATCAAAAACAAACAGCGCCGGCTGAAGGCCGATAATATTTATATAATTTTTTTTTTACTTGTCTTCACAATAACAAAAAATTAATAAAACAAAATTATATTTTTTTAAGAAAATGTCAATTTAGCTTCAAATTCATACAATCTATATATAAAAAAAGAGTTTTGAACCGAAAAAAACTGCATGCTTCTATGGCGGCTCATGCATCACACAAAAGTACGGCGGCTGCTGTAAAGCCGGTTGACTTCGCTTTTTGCGCACAACCATATGGTAGTTGTCAAAGTACTTGACGTACGTCAAAAGTTAAAAGTTGGTTAACTTTCGTACTTTGCGTTGACGGAGACGTACTGAATGTGACAACACTAATAAGAAAACATGTATTTTAACTTAGTTGTCAGTTGAAAAAGTTGAAGTTTGACGGACGACGGATTCATTGTGCCACAGCCTTTATTCAGGAGCTCAAACCAGCAGACTTTGGAAAGTGCCGCCAATTCGTTCAATGGGTAGTGGCAAAATGAAGTCAATGCCAATGAAAAAATTATGTTGTCAACTAGCTACCAAGATCATGTGATTTAACACTGTGCGATTCGTTCTTTGGGGTTTTGTAAACTTTCGAGCTTATGCGAATAAGCCAGAAACAATTTCTGAGCTAAAATCTGAGATACCATGCAAAATCTCTGAAAAAAAGTCATGGCAAATTTCATGAAAAGAGAAATGGCCTGTTAACGAAACATATCCTCTTTACCATCCAATAAAAAAAATCACAACAGTCTCAGAAATCGCGTTTTTTTTTAAATGAGGAACTGCATATTTACTAAGAAACCCTTTTAAAACTGATCTGTGTAAAAATATCTGAATCAAGTCTAAATTATCCATTGAAATATCTAACGGCCACAGGTTGTATTTAGTTTTCTTCCTTATTTGTTCTGACAAGTGGTTGGTCTTCCAATGAATTCCTTATCAATCTACTTGACAATTTGTAGGCAGTGAGCTGATACGAAAATCAAACCGTTAATTTGTTTAAATTAGACAAGTTTTTGTTTAATACCACACAAAACCGAATTTTCCTCCTTATTGCCTAAATATCAAATGATTGGAGTCAGTTGTGCTAGACTTAAGTGATTGATACCAAGTGAAAAAACAAGACACAAAATTAAGTTAAACCCAATGAAAAACTCAAAATGCACCATTTTGACTTAATACCTTTTCGTCTAAAGTCAGTGAATTATAAAGCTAACTGCCGTATTCATTAAAAAATATTTTAGATTTATTAAAGGCTTATTTAACAGATATTGTCTTCAATAGCCCTTTAATATTAATTTGAATACGGCAGTTAGATTTTGGATATGCAGTCCTCGAATATACTGCAAGTTTGGTGTTTAAAAAAAAACAATAAAATTCTTAAAGTCAAATTTGACTACTTAACTAACTAACTTTTTAACTTTTATTAAAAAATCCAATCAAAATGTAAACTTTAAATCGGTATTTACTCTTTATCGTTGCAGCCGTGATCGCACTTCCATTATAAAAAAATTAAATTCTCTTGGCCAAACTACTCACTATGCAATGTCCTGTTAGACTCTGCAATTTATCTTTATTTCGTAAGTCCAAATCCCTTTGTATCATGATTTCTATCAAATTTTAAATGTTAAACGTTGTCAGTGCTGTCACCACGTGTTTTAGAGTTCGAATTTGTTTACACACTTTAACAAATTTAACGCAACTTTTACACAAGTTTTTCGTTTTGATTAAATTGAATGTGAAATTTTTATTATCTGTGTATATAAAAGAGAATCGTGACTGACTGATTCATCATCGCACAGCAACGTATAAAGCGAAAGACATGAAATTTGGACAGTGTGTTCTTCTTTTGATGTCTAGCACCACTAAGAAGGGATTTTTAGAAATTCAAACTTTGAGAGGTAAGGCCATGACGGACTATCCTACAAAGTCGTGCTAAATATTATGTCAAATAAAAATTTGATAGGTTTCTGCTCTACATAAAAAAGATCGCAACAAAATGTGTGATTGGATGCCACACTCTGATCGCACAGAAACTACTATTTTATGAAAATGTCCAAAAGATTGTCTCATTGGACACATTTGTCAATAAATCTGTCACACATCTGCACTTTTTGTCCACACTATCACACTGTCTGAACACACATACAATTTTTGACATATCGAACGACTAATCGAACGACTAGTCAGTCATGGCCTTTAACTAAAAATAATACAGATTAACCTGAAAAGGTATTGTAATCTGCTCACAAAATAAGCTGACTTTTCTGTCTGACTTTTTTTTTATTTTCAACTCCAGACAGATAAAAACTATAATTTGCCTTTTTTGTACCCTGTGCAACTACCAAACACCTACAGATGGGGAAAAAAAAGTTCAGTTTCATTAGTTAATTCTCAAATAATAATATAAATAGGACTTCGATTTTTTTAATTTTGCATTTATAAGGGGTGAAAATTGTCCCTCCTCTTGGTAGTTTTTAAAACAATAGAGTTAATTGTTTTATTCAACAGGACTTTAATTCACAATTATTATCGCATAATAGATTATGGACAACTTTACAGGTAAAATTTTTGGAATAAAAAGAGGTACCAAGAAGGCAAAATACAGGAAAATGCATAAAAATCCTCAAAACAAGGTTAATTTGAAAAAAAAAAAAAGGGTCCGCCATCTAGCGTTTTTTTCCCCAACTAGTGCTTATTTTGTGAATGGTAAAACTTAGCTCATATCTGATTTGACAGATAATTAGTTTTATCCTTCCGCTGAACGAATATGGTTGTGTATACGCTTCAACAACGCTGGGAAATATTGCGACATTACTTTGGCCGATTTTGCCAAAAAAATCCATTTTTTGGATGAAGCTCATTTTGATCTTGGCGGGTATGTAAACAAGCAAAATTGTTGCATTCGGGGCACAGAACACCCGCACGCATACATTGAAAAGCCGATACACCCAAAACGAGACACTGTTTGGTGTGGATTTTGGTCCAGAGGCATAATTGGGCCATGTTTCTTCGAAAATAAGCAAGGAGTGGCCGTAGTCAATGGCGATCGTTATCGGGCCATGTTGAACGAATTTTTGTTCACAAAAATTGAAGAGGAGGATATTGGCAACATTTGGTTTTAACAGGACGGCGCTACGTGCCACACAGCCGAAGCTACACTTTTTTATAACTTTTTCAAAAAAAAAGTTATTTGGCGGACCCTTTATAAAAGAGATTTCAACCAATATAAAAAAAATCGAGAACTACTTTTTATGACATAATATTTTTAAAAAGAAAAGGGTTGATCACTTTAAATCATGTCAATTCAAATATTTAATTACGAAATAGATATTTAAACATTTTACACTTGGAATATGTACATTGATATGGAAAACCCGAAAAGGTACTTTTTATACCCTTCACACAGTGAAAAAGGGTATATATAGGTTTGTCATTCCGTGTGAAATTTCTACAATTTTCATTTCCGACCCCATAAAGTATATATTTTCTGAAAGCTTATGAATAGGGGAGTCGATTAAGCTCTGTCAGTCTGTCCATATGTATGTTGAAATCAACTTTTTGAAGCCCCCCGATATCGCATGGACCCGGGTGAGGTATTAGAATATTAAAAATATTCGGGAGTTGATCGGTATTGAAGAAACATCGGTTCATAAACAACTGAGATATGAGCAAAAACTCACGACCACCTCGATTTTTTTCACAAAAACAACATTACAACAACAACATACATACAAACATACATACAAACGTGTATACTGATTAGAGAAAACGTGGCATCGAATCCCAGCTGAGCCAAAAAAAAATTTTTTTTTTTTTTTTTATATTTTTTTAATTAATATATTATTTATGTTTTTATTATTTTTTTTATTTTTTTTTTTAATTTTTTTTTATTATATTTTTTTGTTTTATATTTATTATAAATATTTTAATTATTTAAAAAAAAAAAAAAATTTTTTTTAAATTTATTTTGTAAATTTTTTTTTTTTTTTGTATTTGTTTTTTATTTTTTTTTTAACATACATACGTAAATTTATAATTTTACAATGGGATGTTTTTATATATGTATGTTTTTTATATGTATGTATGTAGTTCATATGGGGAATGGTGATACAAACTACTGTTATTGCATGACTACACGTTGTGAAGGGTATATAAGATTCGGCATGGCCGAATATAGCGCTCTTACTTTTTTATGGTACTTTTTGTTTTTTATGTTTCAGAAGCTAGAATTTTTTAAATTAGAAGCTATTGATCAGAGGTAATACTGAAAATTTTGTGGGCGGTCGAAAAGGTACTTTTTGTAATTTCAATGTACTTTTTGTAATTTTATGGTACTTTTTGCATTTTCTACGTTTTTATAGCTAGAATTCTTAAACAAGTGATTATTGATTAAAGGTGAGACTGAAAATGTTATGAGCGGCCGAAAAGGTGTTTTTTTTTGTATTTTTGTGCTATTCTCTGTATTTTCTACGTGTATGAAGATAAAATTCTGAAATTAAAAACTTTTGATTCGAGGTTAGACTGAAAATGTTTGGTCGACCAAAAATGTTCTTTTTTTCTAGAATTTTAAAATTAGTGACTACTGTTCCGAGTTAAGACTCAATATATTATGGCAATCAAAAAGTTATTTTTTGTCATTTTTATGTCACTTTTTTTTGTATTTTTTATAAAAATACACTGAATTCTGAAATTAGGAACTAATAATACAAGTTGACTTAAAAAATTATAGAGAAAGACAAATGGCACCAAAAAAAAAGGATGACGAAATTTGCTACAGATAACCTTTTAGTCGATGTCATTGTAAATGTGACACGCCCACTTTAACGCCTACCTCCCATATAACGGTTTATCTTAAATTCATATAATTTCTCTATAAACAAAGTTTTTTGAAAGAATAAAGGACTATATTGAAATATCTCAGTTTTATTTATTAGAAGAAACTATATTGACACGCGTACTTTAACGCCCACTTTCATAGAAATACAAAATTTACGATACATTTTACTAGCATATCGAAGTTATACAAAGAAAGTGATTCGTATTTTAGTATAAAGAGATTATTGCATAGCGATTAACAAAATAATAAATATTGTGCTTTAAGTGTACACAAAATTGGTGGTGGGTATAAAAGATTCGGCACAGCCGCATATAGTGCTCTTACTTGTTTTTGTAGTCATTTTTGAATTTTAAGAATTTATTGATCTAAGATTTTTAAACTCAGAGGCATTGATCTTCGCTGAGATAATTTTTATTTTAATTACACAAGCAAGATTTCCTAAATTAAAAAAAAATTATTTAATAATTAAAAACAGAACTTGAGTACTTAAAAAAAAGTAAGAACTGCACCCAGCAAACTGACAATCACATTCATTGCCAATCGAATGGTTCACTTTTCATTGGTGATTGAAAAATTTCAATTGCAAGAATCATAATTAATTAGTGCTGACTACATATTTACATCCCGTAACGAAAATCTGTAGATATAACCGTAAAATTCTACTATCACAGCTAAACTATGCGATTGACAACAATTGCAGTACTCACATACGATACTGATTTCTCTGTGTGCACTTGGAAATAGCGGATATTTTAAGAGTTTTATTTATAAAGTTTCGCAATCTAAAATAATGATAAAATGATTTTATTCGATTGATAGATTGTTTTCAAATCGTTTTCAATTTGAATTTAAACTTTCGTGTTGGCTGGGTTTACTGCCTTCTTCGATATAAACTGGAAATTACTTTTGATTTTATGCATGTTTTAGTTTATTAATGTTTTATTATTATTTTGTTTCAATTTTTTTTTTTTTTTTTGTTTTTTAATTTCTTGTTTTTCCTTTTATTAATGCCAGCAGGAAACAAACTATTTGCACATACAAATGTAACAATTAAAATGTTTAACAACATTTCAACACGAATTGTTTTAGTTTCTTTTCAGCAATTTAAATGGCGATTAATGCCAAACCTATTTATTTTCGATTAAGCTGTGCTTTTTATTACCGTTAAATAAAATAACGACCAATAAAAGGCATGTCGTATAACAATGAATGTTAAAAGGACTTGTAAATTTGTTTTAGATGATATTTTACTTTGAGTGTTTCCAACAGAATTCAATTGGTAGGAAAGTGATGCAATTTAAGCTGGGTTCACCCCCCCTAAAATTTTAGTTCAAAACAAATTTTTTTTATATTGAGTTTGACGTTTTACTTTTGAGAGAGAGAGAGAGATTATTTTGTTCAGAAAGTTTTTTCTTGAATTGGTTTAATTTTAATTCTTGTTCAGAAGAAACTGAATTGGGATGCCACTTTTTTCAATATTTACATGAAAATTGAATTTGGTTGCCACATTACACAGTGTCAGTACATTTATTATACAAAAATTGTTTTTGCCGAAAATTAACAATTAAAATGGAATTTAATGAAAATATTGCTCAAAAATTAATAGAAGAATTAAAAAAACCAGGAAGAGAATGTTTGTATGACATGAGCAATAGTGCATACAAAATTAATTATTTAAAACATGGTTTTTCTCACTGCGACTCATTTAATTTTCAATTTTTTTTATAAATTTTTTTGCAAGCAAATTGACTGTATGCACTTCAATTAAAAATAATAATTTTAGTTTTCTTCTATCCGACATTTTCTTTACATATATTTTAATGAAATAATTTATGTACGTTTGTATTTATTTACATAGTTTCCTAGCGGTGCTGCCACTTTGTACAACTATTTGCATTTTTATATTATATGGCAGCTTTGTTTGTTCGGACAAATTTTCTTAAATGGGTGAATCGTTCTGCAGAAAACTCTCAGTAAAAAATGTTATTCTCCGGAAAAAGTTTTTTTCAGAACAAAAGGGTGAATTCAGCTTTAGTTCTATAGTTTTAGTTAAAAAACTCTGTTACCACAAAACAAGGATTCTCCTGTCAAAATGTTTTCAAACAAATATTTTTATTAATATGTATGTATGTGTGTGTTGATGAAACTGAAATAAAACTCAGATACAAAGAAACTTAGGTTATTTACAATGGGTACCATCATATTGTAATATGGCAAAATTGTAACATTTTCGTTGTGAGCAACAATATAAAACACAGAACTTTAAATTACAGCCTCTAAAGGGTGAAGTACTTTGAATCCGTCGCCGTTTCCAAATTATATAACCGTAACGACGGAAAATGTTACCGCAATAAATAATTTGTAAACGAAATGTAATAATTGTATTACTTTAAAAAAAATAAAACTTATAGTTCCTAGTTTTTGATAAAGAATAATAAAATTTATTTTCGAAAATCTTAAAATAAAAATCAAAAGTAATTAGATTTAAAAATTTTATATGTGAACAAGTTGTCCTCAACAGAAATAAAAACAAAGTAAAAAGTTAGCTGAAAGCTGATGTACTGTGGTGACGTACCAAATGGAACAATGCTTATAAGAAACCCCTTATTTAAATTTTCAGACAAATCTAACAAGAGCGGCAAGCGTTGTGGCTAGCGCATGGTGTAATCACATAAGGTGATAGCGCGGAGAGAGAATACTTTGTGTCTCTCTTTTTTTATAGATTGAGTTTGACAATTCTTGGCAATGAAATCTCTTTTTTTTATATGAAGCTTGACAAACATTAGGACACAAAAAAATAATCAGCTGGGTTGGCACCATCATCTGTATAAGAGCACCTTGGCTCAGCGCTAACACTGAAGTGTCAAACCTAAACAAAAGCGTCAACATAATATAATAAATAGCAATGCTAACTTGTTTTTTAAATAAAACCTACTAAATAGAAATGAAATCGCTAGCTTAACAATTGCATAATGAAAAGACAACATTTGCAAAGCGTATCCGTCGCGATATTTCGGTTTGCTTCATACAAATTATTAACGCTTGATATCTTAGGTCTAGGTTTGGTTCTTAATTGTCACATTTAAGTGATGACCCATCGACCATGCGTCTTAAATACCAGGAGTATTGAATTATGTATTACTGTGCAATAATTCGATTTTAAATTATAAAGTTTACAAAATCCACATATTTACTGTAAGAATCATTCGTTCACTCAACAAATTGTGATTTTTGTGATTTCAAAAACACTTTAACTCAATTTACACGATGATTTAAAAAGTCACGACATGAAAGGGCTTGACTAGTACACCACATTTAACTAAGTACAAATCCAAAAACAAAGATGGCGTCAGGAATAACAAAGCAATATCCCTACAACATGAAAACTAAAATCTAGGCTAAGCTACGAAGTGCGCACTATGCCTATGTACATGATGGTGAAGGGTACTATCAGATTTGGCACGGCTTAATACAGCACTTTTACTTTTTCCAGCTTTCAACTAGTTTTCAAATGCTCAACGCAACATTTAGGTGGTGAAAAACAAGAATTTCGCTGAATATGTTACCGATGCACGCTTTTAAGCAACTAAATTTCCAAAAACCAGGCAACCGATTAACTTACCCACGGATGCGTAGCATTCCTACTGTAAGTTTAAAAAATGTAAACTTTTTTTGAGACACCCTGTTTTCGTAAAAAGTTATCGTGTTGATTTGTTTGTTAAACGAAACGTACGCATTTTTATTTATCTTCTTAAATATTCATACAATTTATTTACACTTTTATTTGAATAGACAATAAGTAACAACGAGTTTATGAATAATTTCATTTCCTTCATTATTATAGTAATGCATAACTACGATTAACATACTATACACTTCACTTATGTATGTATGTATGTATGTATGCATGTATGTACATATTTACGTACAAATTACAATTTTACAATAAGTGTTCTCATTTAAACGCTTTATTTTATTTGTGCAAATTGAAAGATTGTCAAAACGTTAATAAGCTGACATGTAGAGAATTTCGTGGGCGGTTGACAGTTTCTCCCCTTATAAATCACCTGGACCTGACGGAGTTCTGCCACGTATGTTGCAGAGGGATATGTTATTCCCTGGCTCCAGAGGATTTTCATACTCTGCCTATCTCTAAATTATGTTCCACGGAATTGGAGAAAGGTCAGGGTCGTTTTTATTCCGAAGATCGGCAAGAGAAGTCATGAGGATGCTAAGGACTTTCGTCCGCTCAGCCTTTCATCTTTTCAGCTTAAAACACTAGAACGACTCATTGACTCTCATATCAGGCAGCGCCTGGAGGGGACGACGCATTTGTCGAGCAGTCAGCCTGCCTATCTTAAGGGACGCCCTACGGAGACAGCTCTACATGAGGTTGTGGGAACCATAGAGAGGTCTCTCGGATTCGGGCAGTATATAATGGCAGCCTTTAATAAAGTAACCACCCTTGCAATTCAGCATGCCCTCACAGGTCTGGATGTTGAGGAGTACATCAGCAACTGGCTAGTGTCCATGCTGAGCACAAGATTGGTTATTGCTTGTCTTGGTAACAGCATTATGTCAAGGCTAGTGGAAAGAGGTACACCTCAGAGCGGGGTAATCTCTCCACTGCTTTGGCTTATTGTTGTTAACTCGATACTTATTGAACTGGACAATAGGTTAATAAAAGTCGTGGCTTATGCGGACGATGTTGTGATACTAGTATCGGGACTATTTCCGGACGTGATTAGTGGTATCATGTCTGATGTCTTGAGATTACTAAGAAACTGGGCCACGGACAGCGGTCTAGTAGAAAACGGAACTGGTACTGTTCACAACAAAGACGTATGCAACCCTTTCTATTTCTTACTTGTTTTCGTCTGCAAATAGAATCAAATTCGATTGTATACTTTTATGTCAATAAAAAATATTAAATAATTTAAAATAAAGTCTGCGTTTACATTGAACAAGGTTTCTTTCAGAAAGTTTTCTCTTTCATCATTAAACTTGCCTTTACGTTTACACAGACAAATTTTGATTTTATATACGCACCTTATGTCAGATTTGAAATTACGAGAAGCAAAACGAATTTCAAGTACATGCAAGCATGGTGTAATTACTTAAGGCTGGGGCACAATGAATCCGTCATCCGTCAGACTTCAACTTTTTCAACTGACAACTAAGTTAAAATACATGTTTTCTTATGAGTGTTGTCACATTCAGTACGTCTCCGTCAACGCAAAGTACAAAAGTTGACCAACTTTTGGCGTACGTCGAGTACTTTGACAACCACCATATGGTTGTGCGCAAAAAGCGAAGTCAACCGGCTTTACAGCAGCCGCCGTACTTTTTTGTGATGCATGAGCCGCCACAGAAGCATACAGTTGTTTTCGGTTCAAAACTCTTTTTTTATATATAGATTGTATGAATTTAAAGCAAAATTGACATTTTCTTAAAAAAATATTATTTTGTTTTATTAATTTTTTGTTATTGTGAAGATAAGTAAAAAAAAAAATTATATAAATATTGTCGGCCTTCATCCGCCGCTGTTTGTTTTTGATTTGTCGCAGAGGTCAACAATTTAACTTGACTTATGATCCGTCAACACAAAGTACTGATTGTGCCAACTCCTCTCCGTCAATACGTTGATGTCAGTTGAAAAAGTTGAAGTTTGACGGACGACGGATTCATTGTGCCCCAGCCTTTAAGGTGATAGCGTAAAGGAGAGCAATTTTTGTCTCTCTTTTTTTATGTATGGAGTTTGACAATTTCCGGAGTTGAAAACATTTTTTTTTTAATGTGTAGTTTGACATACTCCAGAACACAAAAAAAATAGTCAGCTGGGCTGGCACCGCCACCTTGTATAAGTGTACCCTGCATGCAAGTAATAACCGATTTTTTCCCTTCTCTTTCTCTCGCACGAAATTTGTTTCATGTAAACGCAGAGATACAACTTGCAACTAATTCAGATTCCATTGTAAAATTAAATGTATGGACACAAGAAGAAATGAACAAAACAAACGCAAATTACATTTAGCCATTGCAATAACTTCATGGCTCCAAGGCATTAAAATTTAACCTCTGCTACAAGGTCGATACTTTTTGACCCATCAGGCAGCCTAGGATATCGGGCCTGTTCGTAAACGCATCACTGCGCTGCACAATATGATTACTTTGCGCTGCCACTGCAAATCATATGTTGCTGATGCTTCTTTTTGCTTATTTTATTGCTGCATTTACGAACGAGCGAACACTGCGGAAAATGGAAAAAATTATTATAAATTAAATTTGTGAATTTGATAATACAATATCTGACATATATTTCACATTCGAGGCTAAAAATGTTTAAAAAGTAAAATAATCAAAAATAAATCATAAAAACCGCATTCTTTATACTCACACATCTATTGCATCAGCCATTTTTGTGATTAGTTTTTTGTATTTATTTGCGCATAATAGACTTCAGTGTTGCATTTACGAACAGATGACTGCTGCAGTGTTGCCAACGTTTGCATTTACGAACATTGTGCTCATAATATGCACAGCTGTGATGCATTTACGAACAGGCCCATCGCTGTGCAAATGTAAGTATAAATTAAATGGACACTTTGGATGGGTCGTATTTAGATAGATACGTTTTCGTAGGTTTCAGATCGACGGAGTACTTATACTATTTTGACTGAGTAAATACACAATGGCCAAGGTCTATTAAATAAGGTCTGTTCAACTAATCTGCTGATCATTTTTTGCTCCCTTATGTTTACATACCATAGTTGTCAAAATTTGTTTACATTTTTAGCGCGCCATTTCTATTTTTCTACTTTTGTTTGATATTCTATTCTTAATTAAACTTCATATTGTTGACATTGTTGACGAATTCTTTTTGGGTTTATGTACATATAAACCTTTTAAATATTATCTGCCGTATTCATAAAATTTATTTTAGGCTTATCAAAGCTTATTTGACAGATGTTGCACAGAAATTTGTCAAATAAGCCTTCAATAAACCTCAAATATTTTTTATGAATACGGCCCTATACATAAGTATATAAAAATCCAAGTCTTTTAACACAATTTATGCTCATATTATACAACAGATTTTAATAAAAACAAGTAAGAGTGCTTTATTCTAATATTCCACTGGTTGGGCATTAACGCCCTCATCTTGATCTCGCTTTGAGACGGCGTCTATGTCCCCTTTGATCTCTTCCTCGATTTCATTGAACATATGTTCATCTTGGTATTCCTTCAATATTTGACTTGAACGAGTTTCATCCAAAAACTTTCTTTACATCATCTGTTGTGACTTCGGTAACCTTACGACGACGACACACTAAATTAGCTGTGGTAATCAATTGTATGCCATAACGTAAATTATCTGTGGCAATTCTTGTTAAAAGTATTTCCTTATTTAAACTGAAAAATTGTTCAACAAAAGGAAAACACAAAAAATACTCAAAAAGTAAAGCGTTTTTTTTCTTGGTATTTAAGTCAGCTGTTTTTGACAACCTCATTGTAGTTTTACACTAACAAAATGGCTGTAAATTTTTTTTGCTCTTTGTTTTTGTAGAGCTTCACAGACCTTATTAAATAGACCTTGGCAATGGCTATTGGGATTCTTCAATACCCATATTGATGGTTGTTTAGGACGCTATGTTGGATTTTTAATTTTTTCAAAGTTTTTGTATTAACTATTTCTAAACCTAACCTCTAGGCACATTTATTCATCAGGTAGTCTTGTTTCGTCAGCTGATTATTTCAGCTGTCAAAGTTTGTAAATCAAAAATAAATTTCTCTTCTCTCTTATTTATTTCAAATGTCAAACTTCATATATGAAAAATATAAAGAAAAAAATTCTCTCCGAACTGCAATTACCTGATGAATTAATATGCCTTGACCTAACCTAAGACCTAGCATTATTACAGTCAAAAATGTATCTGTGTTTGTGTAGCCTTGATATTTTCAAGAACGACCACAAACAATTGGAATTGAACTTAAAAGAGGATTAACAGGCTGAAATAGCTCTAACGACTATTTTTATAAACATTGCAAATTAAGTTGAAATAAGAATCTGTTGTACTTTAAATTTATTATTTTGTGATATTTGCAGATGCCAGTGCAGCTCAAGACACCGGCGAACAAGGCAACGAATGGAATCGTACTCAAAATCAAAACAGTGCCAGCGGCGGCGGTGGACGTGTTGGTGTCGCATCGGCGAATACAAACGTTATCGATATGCAAAATGTTGGAAAAATAAAATTCGATCCGCCCAAAGTTCCAGTGATATTTGTTTTAGGCGGCCCAGGTAGTGGCAAAGTAACCCACTGCGACACATTCATGCAGGAGCGCCGTGGGGTAACACACATCAATATGATGGATCTTTTACAACAATATGCCATGGGAAACGGTAAACATTCGCCAACTTTTATTAAATTAATTGTAAAATTGTTAATTTAATCGTTTAGATATGCAAGACTTTTCCCAATTATCTTCGAAAACTGTAACCGAAGTCTTAATGTTAGAAATGAAAATGGCTCCAGCTGCCAAAGCATACCTGATCTCAGGATATCCACGTTCAATGCGAGACGTAGTCGAATATTCCGAAAAGGTAAAGTTTTATAGAAAAAATAAATTACATAAAATCATAATATTACAAATTTATTAACAAAAATTGATCTTGATGGATGACTTTTTACATTTTTTTTATGGTGAACTTCTCGACTACTTAAATTAGAAGTTTTCTCGCGGCCTTTTGATATTCTTAAGAAAAAAATATTTATTTTAATAGTCAAAGACAACAACTCATTTACATAGAAACACGAAAAAAATAGAAAAAAATTTTAATTGTGGTTTTGTACAATCGTATCAACTCACTGTACAAACTCGCCTCAAAGTTCTTTTCAATTAGTTACACAATAAATTGTAATCAAGTTGCAGTCGCACTATTGCTACCAAAATCTTAGGTGGTGCTTTGCCATTTGATCTACCCATAATATCCCACCTCAATGGTTCTACGATATTTTGTGTGTTTTAGTTTTGTGTGTGCGTGCACGTGTTTTTTTTCTGCTTTTGTCGAGGTCCTTTTAAATAACAACTTTCTCTTGTTGATGTTTGTTTGCTCATACATTTGTTATACAAAACACAAACTGGTGAATTAATTTAAATGTTAAATTATTAACGAAGCATTCATCATTCATAATAACCACTTGACTTGACCCTGAGAAAGACGCACATACATACGTACGTACGTACGTACCTGTCCGACAGACGGACAGCTGAATAAACAATAAATCCTGTTGACAAACAATTCTTCTAAATACTCTCTGTGCATTCGTTAAATTGTGTGTTTAGTTTGTCGCTGTATTCTATTCTTTTTTTTTTATAACTTTCAAATATAGTTTTTGTTGTTCTTTTTGTGTTCTAACTAACACTGCCACTTGTTTAAACTTGAGCGTTTTTCCTATAGTTTATTTGTTTGTGTGGGCGTTTCTTTGACATTTTCATAAATTGTGGGAAAACTATCAAAAAGTTTTTCTTTTAAACTGTACACTTACTTCTGAAATATTCATTAATTTTAAGAATTTTAAAGCAGATATTTAAACAACAATAAACGTTCCTCGTTTTCGTTTTATTTTTTTATTTTTTGTCAAGGTCGAATTTGATGGGAGTAATTATTTATTACTTTTATTTTGTTTGGCGTACGACACTGCATATATTTTCAATATTTGAGTCTTCTTTCTTCACGATAAATTTACTGTAAAGTGTTGATGATGCAAACATTTTCTGTAATACAATACCCATTGTTGAAAGTTTCAACAATTTTGTTAAAATCAATTTAAACCCCAATGAAATTTTCCTAAACTTTCACTTTCCTTAAATGAATCGTTTTGTACTTTCAAAGCAAATTTTAAATTTTTCGTTCTTCGTTCCGCTAATTTTTTAATATGAAATAATAGAAAAAAATTTCTAAAATTTGCCAATAAACTATTGCACAGTGGGATCAATCGCAATATTATGATAAGAAATATGTAACTTTTAGCAATCAGATTTGTTTAAAACTTGAAACTTTAATAAAGAATAAGTAAGGCACAGCTGCAGCAGTTTGATAAAGTTAATTTTTCTTTCCGGCGGGAGGGACGAAATCTTAAACTGAGTTAATTTTATTTGTATATTAAATGTAAATAGTTACTTTTTTAATTCTGTGGGGTGGGAAGTTGCTACTGGCAAAAACATTTAAAACAAGCAAGAGCGCTATATTCGGCCGTGCCTAATCTTATTTACCCTTCACAACGCGCAGTCATGTAATGACAGTTGTTTGTATCACCATTAATCTCATTAATATGAAATACGTACATACACATATCGATGCCTTACTTCCTTAACCTCGTAACCTAAAAAATACGGTTTTGACTTTTTCATATCAAACGACTGTTTTATGGTTTAACTAAAAATGATTGGTATATTATTACTACTAATATACATAAATACAATCAATTCCTTAATAATTGCATTTCAACTTTTAACCAAACACCGAAGTATAAAAAGATGAACCGTTTTTCTCTTCTCTTCTAAAAAATATTATTTTTTTAAGATACGAGGTTGAGGAAGTAAGGCATCGATATATGTTTTATTATCTTTATAATGACTTTGTCCCCTTAAAAACATCTTATTGTAAAATTAAAAAAATAAAAAATTTTTTGGTCTTAACTGGGATTCGAACCTACGTTCATCATCCAGTTTGTATTGGTGTGAAAAGACGAGGTGGTCTAGGTTTTTTCATCATATCTCAGTTGGTTATAGAGTGATTTTTCTGATACCGATCTGCTCCTGAATATTTTTGATATTTTGGTGCCTTGCACGGGTCTTAAAAATGTCTGGGGGCTTCAAAAAGTTTATTTTAACATACGGACGGTGCTAAATTGACTTTCCAATTCATAAATTTTCAGAAAATATATACTTTATGGGGTCGGAGATGAAAATTGTAGAAATTTCACACGGAATAACAAACCTACACTCACTGTGAAGGGTATAAAAACAAGTCTAGTTACGCCCATGTGCAAAACCTCGGAAAAAAGAAAATTCTAAAATAAAGAAAATGTTCCACACTTGCGTTAGTAAAAAACCAAACTTCGAAATAGACTCGAGCTATATTCCCTAAATAATATTATGATGTGCAAGGAAATGATAAATAAGACTGATTCGCACTATATCTGTGGCCACAAGGAATAACACCTAAAGTCGAGTTAGGACAAAGTAGAGTTACTACTACTGTTGTATTCACTGTATTCAAATGCAGTACCACACAAAATTTTATCACCGTAGCGCAAAAAATTAGTATTTTATACCTAAAAAACTAAACAGCTAAAGTCGAAATTTTGCTCGTGTGATTTTGAAATAACAGCCTATTACAATTTGCTTCAATATTCTTTTAAAAAAAGTTTCTTAAGTAGAATTAGGATTTTATTCCAAACAGTGCCGTGCGTGTATTCAGGCGTAAAATATCTGCTTAACTCGACTTTAGTCATTATTCCGTATGTTAAATTGATAATTCTTCAAATTAGGAATAACAACCAAACTCGAGTTTAGTCATTATTGAGTTTTTTTTTCGAGTTTCCAGTAAAAGACAAAGTCGAATTTGGTCGTTATTCCAAATGTGAAGAATAATATGTTCAAGGCCTAACTCCACTTAAGTTATTTTTTACAATTTTAATCCTACATGCTAAGTTGAATTTAGTCGTTTTTCCGTAACAGGTTTTTCAGTTGAAGCATTTCTAAAGTAAAGTTCATTTTCCAAATTTCGTGTGCAGTTCAATAAAATCTTAAATCGAATTTGGTTGTTAAGTGTAAAAGTTCATATAGAAAAGTATATCAGGATGTCTAACCATGCAAAAAAAATTGTTAGTTAGCAGCAAAAAAAAATTCAGAAGTGTCATCGAGCGTTCAAGGTTCCAATAATACATTTCCTTATGATGAAACGTTAAAATTAATTTTTAAACTTAAACTTTATAGTGGAAACAACCTCGAGTAATTCTTTTCTTATTCAAAATGTTAAAAGGCAGTATCAAATTGATAGAGATATTCAAAGTAAGTTTAACTTTTTAAAGTATGGTACGTAGAGTAGAGTCTGGATCATCTTAACAAAAAAGAGTTTTAAATTTTTTATAGACGACATGAGGAATAAGGAATTCAGTTTGAAGCAATGGCCTAATATTTCTCTAAGACAGGTATAGTTTTATATAAGTTCATATATTAACATCTGTCTTGTCTCCTATCAAAACTATGTGCGTTGAAATGAGAGAAAAACATTTTCTTAATTTCTCGGAATTATTGAAAACGAAGTTTATTTAGAGACGGTGCAATGAAAACGGTGACAGATTCATTTGGAACGAAGTGCGATGGCTTCGTTATACGCAAGGCGAATTCAGTAAGGTGAACTCGTCGCTAAAACAACTACAAAGTTGAAAAACACAAACGTGTATTTTGTTAGTGTAAAACAAAACAATATGTCCAAAATACACAAAAATTTGACAAGTGGTCCATAGAAGTAGTCAACAGTTGATGATCAGCTGATCTAATAAATTCACCTTATTGAATTCGCCTTGGTTATACGAAAGATATTTCTTCCATTTTTTATTAAACCTCTTTAGATGTCGAAGAGCCATTTAAAGCTGGATTCACCCATAAAATTTTAGTTCAGAACAAATTTTTTTTATATTGAGTTTGATGTTTTACTTTTGAGAGAGAGAGAGAGAGAGATTATTTTGTTCAGAAAGTTTTTTCTTGAATTGGTTTAATTTTAATTCTTGTTCAGAAGAAACTGAATTGGGATGCCACTTTTTTTCAATATTTACATGAAAATTGAATTTGGTTGCCACATCACACAGTACATTTATTATACAAAAATTGTTTTTGCCGATAATTAACAATTAAAATGGAATTTAATGAAAATATTGCTCAAAAATTAATAGAAGAATTAAAAAAACCAGGAAGAGAATGTTTGTATGACATGAGCAATAGTGCATACAAAATTAATTATTTAAAACATGGTTTTTCTCACTGCGACTCATTTTATTTTCGATTTTTTTTTTGTAAATTTCTTTTGCAGACAAATAGACTTTATGCACTTAATTAAAAATAATAGTTTTAGTTTTCTTCTATCCGACATTTTCTTTACATATATTTTAATGAAATAACCTACGTTTGTATTTATTTATACTATGTTCACACAGGCGCCTTAATTGTCAATTTATTATATCGCAATTAAAGTCCTTATTGAGCTCAATTTACCATACTAAAAATTATTTTTTAATTGAGCAATATATACTTAATTGTTTCACTTATTGTCTAAAACTCGAAATACAATTCTTGAGAAGTATGTTCAGTGAGAAGGAAATTCTATAGGTGGCATTTCTAATGTCAAACAAATAAATATACAAAAAAAAAATTAAGAAAATGAAAAATTTTTGAAGAAAATTTTAAAAAAGTGTTTGAATAAATTCAAATACATACATATAAGTATATATATGTTTAAATATAATTGTAAATATATTTTATCCACAGGAAAAACACTGAAAAGAAGGCATTATTTGATTTGGTATAAATACATTGTATTTTTACAGCTATTAAATGCTAATGGAGTAAGATAAATTGAGTATGTCTGAACACTTATTTTAATTGCTCAATCAACACTAAATTGAAACAATTAAAAGTATCTGTCTGAACAAGGTATTACATACTTTGCTAGCGGTGCTGCCACTTTGTACAACTGTTTGCATTTTTATATTATATGGCAGCTTTGTTTTTTCGGACAAATTTTCTTAAATGGGTGAATCGTTCTGCAGAAAACTCTCAGTAAAAAATGTTATTCTCCGGAAAAGAATTTGTTTAGAACAAATGGGTGAATTCACCTTAAGGTACTCAAAATAGGCAAAAGAGGAGTTTATTCTATCAGCAATAGTGTTTTAAAAGCAATAAGTATTATCCCAGCTATATCACATGAAAAAAAAAAGATCTTCTGGATATGCTAAGTCTTATCGATCCAGAATTTCACTTTTTTTATAGAAATTTTAATGAGAATTCAAATGAACCTGATAATATTCATCCAGATTTGGTAGATGAAGAGCAAGATGTCAATGCTTAGCTATTTCTGCATTTTTATAAACATTTCGTATTATAAATTTTATTTTAAGACAATCTTGCAAGTGTTCATTTGTATGTATAACAGATTATTTTATATTTAGAAACCTTTCATTAATTTTTAATCTTATTAACTGAATTTCTTTTTTATATTTCGATTTAAATTTGACAAACATATGGGTCTGACGTATGCATATTTTTATGTTTCTTAATTAATTCTAATCACAGCAACTGAAGTACAAATATACATACAACAATTTTATAATCCTTATAAATAAAAAAATTAAAAAAAACTTGCTATATCTAATTAATAACTTTTTATTCAGCAAGAGTATCAAAATGAAAGTGCATAATAGCTAAAGTCAATTCATTGAGTTTGGTATAACAGCTAAAGTCGAGATAAGACTTAGAAATTTTTAGAAACGAAAAAGGAAAAGAAGCTTTATTTGTTTTGCTTATTTCTCTTAAGTTAGCTGCTTTCTCGTTATGAATTGAATTGCAAATTAAAATATAATAAAATTGCTAACATCGAGCTTTCAAATATTAGCTTAATCTCTTTCCCTGATATCAGGCACCAATTTCAAACTTAAAAATGCTCTGCTGAAAATTTCTCAAAATAGAGTTTAGTTGTTATTCCTTGTGGTCACAGATATATGGTCAGCAAAAAGAGACTTTAAAAAATAAACCTTTTTCCAATAAACACTTAAGATTTTTACTTTAACAATAAAGTAGTCTTTTTTATTATACCCTTCACACAGTGAAAAAAGGTATATACTTATAGGTTTGTCATTCCGTGTGAAATTTCTACAATTTTGATTTCCGACCCCATAAAGTATATATTTTCTGAAAGCTTATGAATGGGGGAGTCGATTAAGCTCTGTCAGTCTGTCCGTCTGTCCGTGTGTATGTTGAAATCAACTTTTTGAAGCCCCCGACATCGCTTGGACTCGGGTGAGGTTTTAAAATATCAGAAATATTCGGGAGTAGATCGGTATTGAAAATCAGAAACATCGGTACATAAACAACTGAGATATGAGCAAAAACCCACGACCACCTCGATTTTTTTCACAAAAACAACATTACAACAGCAACATACATACATACAAACATGTATACTGGTTAGACAAAACGTGGCATCGAATCCCAGCTGAGCCAAAAACAATTTTTTTTTTATATTTTTTTTTTTAATTTTTTTTATATTTTTTTTTTATTTAATATATTATTTATATTTTTATTATTTTTTTTTTAATTTTTTTTTAATATTTTTTTTATTTATTTTGTTTTATATTTATTATATATATTTCAATTATTTTTAAAAAAAATTTGTTTTTAAAATTTTTTTTTTTTTAACATACATACGTAAATTTATAATTTTACAATGGTATGTTTTTATATATGTATGTTTTTTATATGTATGTACGTATATCATATGGAATGGTGATAGAAACTACTGTTATTGCATGACTACAAGTTGTGAAGGGTATATAAGATTCGGCACGGCCGAATATAGCGCTCTTACTTGTTTTTTACTTAAGATTTTGTTTCTTTTACAATGAATTCTTATTTATATTTAAAAAGATACATTTTAAATTGTTATGTAATATAAACTTGTTTTGTATTTTTTTTATAAATCTAATAACTATAACTGCATGGCATTTAGCCATTTGGAATTTTTTGAATTTAAATTTGGAAGAAAAAAAATTTTGAGTGGCAAGCAACCCTGGTGATTAGTGCCTTTTGACAAACGCTGTTTTACAAAATGTTTCCGTTTACACAAAATCAAGGCGAATTTATTAGATCAGCTGATCATCAGCTGTTGACTACTTCTAGGGACCACTTGTCAAATTTTTGTGTTTGTGTGTGTTTTTTTATTGTTGACATTTGTGAGCGGTGTTTTATTAAAAATTACAAAAATTTGTGATTTGTGAGCAAATCGTGTTGTTAACTTTTTAATTGTTAAAAATTATTATTATTTCAGAACAATGCCTTCTTGCTCGGTATGCAAAAGAAAATATTTTGTTTGTGAGTACGCTGGCCTGGAGCTGATGTTTAGCGTTGTCAACTCGGTGATTTTATCAACGTTTTTGGTGATTTCATCACCGTTTTTGGTGATTTTATCACCGTTTTTGGTGATTTTTAACATTTCGAAAGCGGAAAAATTGTGAGTTAGTGCTTGGTGATTTTTTTTTATTATTTTTTAGTGCTTTTCTTTTTGTTTCGGTGACACCAAAAACTAAAATTCAAATTTATTAATTGAATAAAATTTTTTGTAAGTGTAAATTTATATACATACATATTGATAATGGATGGCGAATGTTTCACCTTATGAAATGGCAAAATATTGAATTCAGTCGATTTTTGTATTGAAATTAAATCGTAGAAAGATGCAGTTAACTTAAACCTCTTTGAAAATTAGCTAATATTTCCGGTAAACTTTTGTCGCTCCCATGAATATGTTTAAATCTAAAATTCGCAACCGAATGTCTTTAAATTCAGTTAATGCCTTACTTCACATTAAAAATGGACTTAAACGGGAAAATTCCTGTTGCGAAACCTACCAAATACCTGATGAAGTAAATATTCTGATTAATGCAATGATATTTATAAAGCACTAGCCAATCCCGGCGCGCGTTGCTACGCCCCTTAATGAATCGAAATGCATTCTGAATTTTAATTGAATATCAAGTGCAAAAACTTAAAAATTAGAATTTTTTTTTATGGGAGTGGCCTTTCCCACTTTTTTAATCACGAAATTGTAAAGTCATAACAGCTCAATATGTGTGCAAAGTTTCAGAAGAATTGGACCAGTGCAAGTACCTCAAAATTATAATTGTTTTTATGGCCGTGGCCCTGCCCACTTTTCTAATAACGAAATTGTAAAGTCACAACAGCTCAATATGTGTGCAAAGTTTCAGAAAAATCGGTCAAGTGCAAGAACCTCAAAATGATACCTTTTTTTAATGGGCGTGGCACTGCCCACTTTTCTAATGACGAAAGTGTAAAGTCATGACAGCTCAGTATGTTTGCAAAGTTTCAGAAAATTCGGTCGAGTGCAAGTAGCTAAAACTGATAAATAATTTTTTATGGGCGTAGCCCCGCCCACTTTTTCAATCACGAAATTATAAAGCCATGACAGCTCAATATGTGTACAAAGTTTTAGAAAAATCGGTCCAGTGCAAGTACCTCAAAATTAAAATTTTTTTAGGGGCGTGGCCCCGCCCACTTTTCTTATCACGAAATTATTTAGTCATGACAGCTCGATATGTGTGCAAAGTTTCAGAAAAATCGGTCAAGTGCAAGTAGCTAAAACTGATAACTAATTTTTATGGGCGTGGCCCCGCCCACTTTTTTCCACCCATAAACACTCCCTGGTATGTGTCCAACAACTTGCCAAAGTTTGAGTCCGATCGGTTTTACAGTTTCGGAGTCTATAGCTAACACACACACACACACAGAGTTTCACTTTTATATATATAGATTACAATCAGTGTTGCCACGACCAAAAAAAAATTACATCCAAAATTACTTCAAAAAGTAACCAAATACAAAAAAAGTAACCAAAATTAAAATATATTTGATTTATTTTAAATTTGTTTTACATTTTAATCTAAAAATATTTGTACTTTACGAATGAATTATGAACTAAAAATAAACCAACAATTCAAGTCTTACGTATCAAGTAACATAAAAATACTTAAAGGTAATTTTATTACAAATAACGATAAATAAATAAAAAGCTTTAATTTAAAATAAAATTTTTATTTATTTTAAATTTTAATACAATATAAAAATATTTGTACTTGTGCTTGTTTTTTAAAACAGTCATGTATTTTTTCGTACTCCAGAGTTGATCATTTGCTAAAAGAAATAGGGTTTCAAGTGCTAACAATGTTGTCTAAACATTGTCACTTAAATGAGAACATTGCAATGTTAAACGCAAGAATGATAGAAGAAAGATTACGACAACTCGAACTCAAAAATTGAATGTTCTGCGCAGGTGGGTTAAATGACGTCACGAAATAGTCTAACATTTAAACATGACAGTGGGACAATTTCTTAATTTTTCCCATAAATAATTTTATGAGAAAAAAATTTTTTTTTTTACTCGTATTTTTTTCAAGAATAAAAATAGTAAAATATTGAATGAATATATAAAATTAAGAATGATTTCAAATAAAGATTAATAAATTTTAACATATGAATAATATCTATCTATTACGTTAATGTTTTAGTATATTTCCGCATTAGCGTTCTTAATCTAAAATACATCCTACATCTAAAAAAAAGTTTTTTCTCTTCTTCGCTGGCTTTTACGTCTTTTGCTTCCAATAAATGTTTTTTAAATAATAATTTGTTGGAAATAATTTGTCTCCATTTAGCCCCATAAAAATATCATCACAAGACTTTAAAATGTTCATTAAAGAGATTGATGGCTTACTTAAGCCACCTTCACTTAAGTGATTAACCCATGAATATGATGAGTCTTCTAGGGGCTTAATGGCAATAAAAGGTTCTTTGTTTTTTAATTTATGGCAAATATAACCGGCCAAATTCTCTAAACCATCACAATTTATGTTTTTGAGCTCACTTTCGTGATTTTCTTCTTGCAAGTTTTGTTGTTCTATGGCAGGATTAATGTGTTGAAGTATTTTACCTACAAAAATCAGAAGCAAAATTAGCTCTGTACTACGAGTACTTAAAACTTTGAATTTACCTGTTAAAGAATATTGCTCATTTTCTAAATCAGGAGTATTATCTTCCTCAACATTTGCATCAGTGCCTAAGATCCCTTCGTTGTACCCAAGAATATATGATCTAAGTCTGTATTTAAATTCTTGACGGTCAGAATGGTCGTGAAGACCTCCTTTGGATCTAATAATACCAAAAAAATTTTCAAGAACATCCTGATTTAGGCGATACGTTAAGATATACTCAATATTATAACGACTCTTAAGTTCACTATACATGAGTCTTAACGCATTATTTGTTTGAATAATGCCTGTTCAGTAAAATAAATAGATTCTAATCAAACAGTTTTCAACATTCAAATTAAACTGTATACCTTTTACCTAAGTATTTTTATGATGTCCTTCCATTTGCAAAATGTTATCCAAAGCTTTCTTTGTTGCTCATTATTTTTTGGAAAAGTGTAAAAGGACACATCTAAGATAAGTTATATTAAAACCACGCACAAAATTAGTTTTAAAAACAATTTCTCACTTGATTTCTTTCTATCGTTTCGCATGCATTTGCCCACTGCGCACTTCATGTTTACAATTTGCTTCAAATTTTTGAACAAGAATTTTTTACACTTAAAGCTTTCAAATAGCCTCCACACACGGTTATTAAAATAATAATTATTTTTTTACACAATATTTAATAGATAAAAACACAATATTCTTGATCTATAACGAAATATGATAAATTAATTTTTTGAGAATTGTCAAACTAATTTTTGTTGCAGGGCTACCAAGTCTTACATAACATATAAATTGTTTCGAACAAATTTAGGAATAAATCCAGAATATATTTATCTTAAATATTAATAATATAATTAAAAGTCTTTTAATTTTTGATTTTTCTTGACTCTTCTTGAGTTTAAGGTATTTTTTTTTTTTTTAATATGTTTTTTATTTTTTAAGTTCAATATTTCGAGACTCTACATGAATAAGTAATGACCTTTATATAAAGAAAAACCACAATTCTCTCATTACAATTGCAAGAGATTGTGTAAACCAAATTAAATATTTTTAATTTGAATATAGAAAATTATCAAAAACATATGTATGTACATGTTAGTAATGTCAGAAATTATTAAAACCAATACTGGATCCGCCTTGCTATAAAAAAACATTTAATGTTTATTAAGCGCTTAATTGGCGGATAACTGTAGGAAATTTGTCAAATAAGCCTGTATTAAATATAAAATATTTCTTGTGAATAAGGCAAATATACATACATTTAATATACAAAGAAACGCCAAAATCAGAAACTAAAAATATAGAATTAGGTTTTTGTCATAGTTTGCTTGATGTAAAGGGACCGCCAAATAACTTTTTTTTTTAAATGCTATAAAAAAGTGTAGCTTCGGCTGTGTGGCACGTAGCGCCGTCCTGTTGAAACCAAATGTTGCCAATATCCTTCCGATAACGATAACGATCGCCATTGACTACGGCCACTCCTTGCTCATTTTCGAAGAAAAATGGCCCAATTATGCTTCTGGACCAAAATCCGCACCAAACAGCGACTCGTTTTAGGTGTATCGGCTTTTCAATGTATGCGTGCGGCTTTTCTGTGCCTCAAATGAGACAATTTTGCTTGTTTACATACCCGCCAAGATAAAAATGAGCTTCTTTTGAAAGGATGATTTTTTTTGCAAAATCGGCCAAAGTAATGTCACAATATTTCCCAGCGTTGTTCAAGCGTATACCCAACCATATTCGTTCAGCGGAAGAATAAAACTAATTATCTGTCAAATCATACATGAACTAGTGTTATCATTCACGAAATAAGCACTAGTTAAAAAAAACTCTAAATGGTGGACCCTTTATAAGGTTTAATGTTATTATTTAAGTTAAAGAAATTTTTTTTATCCTATGGAGTTAATTTTCATATATGTAAGTTGTCAATTCAATTTTTGGTTCTCAATTTTATAAAATTTTCCTGAAGAAGATACACAAAGTGATACCGAAATATTGATGTTAAAAAATAAAAAACAAATTTAAAAAAAAAACACCTCAAGCTCTTAAGAATAGTCAAGAATACACACATAGCCCTAAATATTTTGCAAATACAATAGGTAACCCTAGCTTGGGTTAAGCTACGTCATCTAACGGGAAAACATGCGCATGTCGTAATCTCTTTGTATATCATTCTTGGTTAAACGTACATATCACAACATGATTTATAAATAAAACATATTAAATACCAAGAATGATTAAATAAAGATTACGCCATCACGCAGCCGTAAAAAAACATTTCTGCGCATGTAGGAATTCTGACGTCACTCAAGCTGTGTTTTCATTGGCTAATAAAATTCAGCTGTATAACTAATTATGTTTGTGTAAAAACATGACAGTGGGACAAACTGTTATTTTTCTAACTAAATGTTTTAAAAGCAAACAAATTCTTTATATGTATATATATTTTCATTATTTTTATTACAATTAGGTATGTGATGGAAATCGAAAACGAAGCAATTTTGAAAGTTCGTTTAAATACTCTATGAATAAAATTTTTGTAATTTTTGTTATAAAATTCTTTTTAATATAGAAATATTTATGTACATATATAACAAAAATTACAAAAATTTTATTCATAGAATATTAAAACGAACTTTCAAAATTGCTTCGTTTTCGTTTTCGATTTCCATCACATGCCTGAATATTTCACTATTAAATTAGGTGTAGAATTCATTTTGCTATTTTATCAAATTTTCTTTTTCGCTTATAAGTATTTTCAGCGATTTCGGCATTTAGTTTCTTGATTCTAAAATACAGTCGACACCTTAAAAAAAAGTTTTTTCACGTCTTCACTGGCTTCAATTTCTTTTGCTTCCAACAATTGCTTTTGTAAATATCCGCTTGGAAGTAATAATTTGTACCATTTAATTTGAAAAATATGGTGTAAGTCTGGAGGCGATCTTCTTCAAAATCAGTCGGCCTTAGAGCATTTTCCGCGACCAATTTTTCTTCAAAACTATTTGGAGTATCATTTTGCTTTTTAGTTTCACATAGTCCTTCATATACATTTGCAACTTCAGTTTCATTAGCAGTTTTCGTTTTACTTTCAATAGCACTATTGTCTAAAGACGGAACTGCATGGGATTTTAAAAATTTTTGCACGCCGTTTGCTAAATTCTATTCATAATGCCTTAGTAATGTACTGCAAGAATTAATTTTGTTTTAACTTACCCATTTCAAATTTCAAGTTTCTTTCAAAATCTTCTTGCTTGAAATGTAAAACACAAATTTTTTCTTTATCCACATCTACAGGCTTCCCTCGTTTGCAAAAAATTACCCATAACTTCCTTCGAGCTTCATCTTTTGTAAAATTGTAAAATGATACATCTGTTTGAAAACACAAACGTTTTATTAAATATACGCAAATTATTAGTTTGTAATATAATTTGCTGTTACTTTGCTTGCATTTGCCCACTTCACATTTCATATTTGCTCTCTTTCTTTTCTTTTCACTTTATTTTGTTTTCTGTTTTTATTAGTTTTGCAGCTTTTAAATAACCAAATTTAAACACTTTTTATATAATTTTAATAATTTAAATATTATTTATATGTATTTATTATAATATATGATACGAAATTCGTTGTTTATTAAGCACCGATGTAATACTTATTTTTTATAACTCTCTGAGTAAATTAATTACAGGGCTGCCAACTATTACAAAATACATAAATTTTTTGTAAGAAATTATAAATTTCACATATGATACAGACTTGGTAACCTTTGCGAGGGGATTACTACGTCATCAAACGGTAAATCATGCGCAAGGCGTAATCTTTATTTAATCATTCTTGTTAAATACTACTGAATTTTGGGCTTTAAAAAAGTAACCAAAAGAAAAAAAATACACATCACACATTGGCAAAAAAAATAACCAATTTTGGTTATAAATAACCAAAAACGGCAACGCTGATTACAATTTGAAATTAAGACTATGTGTGGCCAGATGATAGTGATAATAATGAAGAAATAATTGACTTTAACATTGATATTATTTTACACAGAGAAAAGCTTAACCCCCATACCTAAACAAGAGCGTTGAGCGTTGGAGTTTTACATGTGTTTTGTTTTTGTTACAATAACAAAATACATGCAAAATTGGAAACGCTTGACGCTCAACGCTCTTGTTTAGGTATGTGCCTAAATCCTTCCTAATCGAATATTAACTGCAAAAAATATTTAAATATTAAATAATAGTTGTCTTATTTGGTGAATAATTTCTTTAATATTTCGTACAACAAATTCATATACATATGTCTACTGAAATTTATTACTTAATTTGGGCCGAAATCCCGGCGGTACTGCAATACCGGGCCAACCCGTGACAGGAGTGGAGCAAGCCCCTAGACATCCCATCTGATTCCAAAAATCAGTTTAACATTTGTTGTCCTCCGATGGAGGATCTATCAGATGTTAAGCTGATAAGAACAGATACTACACTTTGATCTTAGCCATAAGGCCGAGAAGCGATAAATTTTACCTGCAAACTTAAGTGATTTATGCTAGCGGATAGGTAAACCAAACGAGAATTATATTGACTCGTATGTATGTTTTCTACATGTAACAAAAACATCCAAACACAAAGAACAATAAAACAACCACTTAGCAAAGCAATGTACTCAGTGTTGCCATATACGAAGATTTTTGATACACATAGTTTATGTAATTGGCATTTTTAAATGTATTAAATAATCTATTTGATATGCTTGAAAATTTTTATTTTTATAAATGGAATATTGGAATAAAAAGTATTATATGGGTTAATCCAGGTTGTTCAACCATTTTTGTGTGATTAAGTAATGGTTAAATTAGACGTGACATAACAATAACCATACAAAACAGCTATTTGAACCAAACTTATGGACAACAATGTATTTGATTATATAAACCAATTGAATTTTGGTTTCTTAAGGCTATAGCATTATGGTTAATTTAGTTTAATAATTTAAGCTTAGTATAAATAAAAACATTTACACATGTTATGTTATAAGGATACTTACAAACATAAAACTAGCATCGTATATTATGATGTTGTACTAATGAGGTAATCTTTATAGTACGAATATCAAAAATGTTTGATTTTCGTGGAATGAACTGCACATATGTGTATGTACATATAATAATATAATAATAAAAACACATAACTCCAAGGATGTTTTGTTTCAACACACAATAACACTCAAGGCGAATTCATTATCAGGTGGTGTTGACAACGCAGCTGATCTACTTTTTTATTTGCAAAAATGATGATTGAATTGTCAAATATTATTTATGTTTACATAGATCACTCCTTCCCGCGCAAAAAAACACAAACAAAAACCATGTAGTTTTTGACACATCGACAGTCGAAAGAAACAATAAAAAACCATGTTGTTTTTTTAATGTTGTATTTGTTGTAGAATTACCACCACTTGATAAATAAATTCGCCTTGATAACAGCGTTGTCAACTCGGTGGTTTTATCACCGTTTTTGGTGATTTTTAACAATTCGGAAGCGGAAAAATTGTGAGTCAGTGCTTGGTGATTTTTTTTTTAGTTTTTAGTGCTTTTCTTTTTATTTCGGTGACACCAAACACTAAAATTAAAATATATTAATTGAAAAAAAATTTTTGTAAGTGTAAATTTATATACATACTACCAAAATGTAACTTATAGTACAATTACATGCAACTCGGCAAAAAAATAATATTACACTAAAAATTTAATTATTTATAAGATGGTATTGATTGCCCAGAAAGTTTTTGTTTCAAAATGTCTAACTTTATACATATATGCATATGAGGTAATTGTGAATAAAAGAAATTCCTCTTTCTATCATCTTATAAATGACTTTTAGCGTCCCACAACTTTAAACGTTTAAAAATTTTACCAGAAAACTTTGAAATTTTGAGTAAAATTAACATAATTAATGTTAGAAATGTTTTATAACTTACAAAAGAAGATATTTTACCATTGCCAATGGCAAAATATCGAATCCAGTCGATTTTTGGATTGAAGTTAAATCGTACAAACATGCAGTTAACTTTAATCCCTTTGAAGCATTAGCTAATATTGCCGTTAAACTTTTATCGCTCCCACGAATGTGTTTAAATCTAAAATACGCAACCGAATGTCTTTAAATTCATTTAATGCCTTACTTCACATTAAAAATGGGTTTAAACGGGAAAATTTCTGTTGCGAAACCTACTAAATAGCTGATGAAGTAAATATTCTGATTAATACCAATAATATTTATAAAGCATTACAATTTGAAATTAAGACTGTGTTGTGGCCAGATGATAGTGATAATAATGAAGAAATAATTGACTTTATCATTGATATTTGATATTATTTACACAGAGAAAAGCTTAAATCCGAATCGAATTATTAAACTGCAAGTTTATTAAAATTTTTCATAATTTTTAGTTAGAAATATTTCTATTAATTACTCTAATATGTAATATAAAAATATTTAAATATTAAATAATAGTTTTACTTATTTGGTGAATAATTTCTTGAATATTTTGTACAACAAATTCACATATGTTTATAAAACGTCGTATAAATGCATCAGGTATGGAAAAATTAATCCTGTCTTAATTTTTTCTCAATGTTGAAATAAATTCCTTACAATGCATCAATCCTGAGATATATTGTGAATTGATAATTACTATAATAATTTTTCCAATGTTTTTGTTTATTTTTATTTTCATATAAATATATGTATCTATGTAAATCTCTACTGACTGACTACAAGATATTCGTTGTTTGATTTTTGTAAATTTTTTTGTTATTTATTCTGATATGCATTTAAAAATGTCTTAGTTTTAAAGAAATTTATAAAAATGTATAATTTTATTAAATAAATAAAAAAATAATTTACAAATTATAAATTTAGTGCTTTTTTTTGAGAATGACGCGTTTTTTCCTGGGTTATGGTGCTTTTTGAAATTTTAAAGTTGACAACGCTGCTTGATAACACTGTTTTGTATTAGCGAAGCGTCTAGGAATGCCAGACTTATTTTTTTCATGTCATCATATATTTTTAAACTTGTTTCGTTGTTCAGTTAGTAGATTTGTCTTATTTTACTTAACAGATTTCAGTGTCATTAGCATATATGGGCAAAAACCATTAAAAAAGTACTGCATTACTATTTCCATTACCAATAAACTTTTACTAAATTTTACTTTTTAAATTTTTACTGGTAATGAAGATTAAATTCCAGTACCAGTAAGTATTTATTTCTAATTAAACAAAAATTACATTACCAGTAAACATTTACTGGTAATTAAATGAAAAATTGCAGTATCAGTAAAAGTTTATTGGTAATGGAAATAGTAATGCAGTATATTTTGTAATGTTAAAAAAATTAATTTTTAGAAAAAAATAAATAGTAATTTTGTTTCTTTTTCTGTTTTTATTTTAATTTTGATTGAATTTTCTCAATATAATTTACATTAATATAAACTTCTAAAAAAATATATTTTTTTTGAATATGCATAAATTTTTTTTTAATTTTATTAAATTTTTACTGGTACTGCTATTTTTTTAATTACCAGTTAATATTTACTGGTAATGCATATTTTTTTTAATTACCAGTAAATTTTTACTGGTACAGCAATTTTCATTTAATTATCAGTAAAAATTTACTGGTACTGGAATTTTCATTTAATTACCAGTAAAAATTTACTGGTAATGGAATTTCATTTTCATTACCATTAAAAATTTACTGGTACTTGAAGTTTATTTTAATAACCAGTAAAACAATTTCAAGTATTTCTGTTTCATGATTTTGTTAATCTTTTTTTGTTAATTTAGTACTATTTACTGAGTTTGGAAAAGTCTTTAAATTACATATTTACAAATTCACTTAACCTTGCAAAAGCTGGTTAATTTTGTAGTAAAAACATATAACTACTGTTTTTAACTAAAAATTTAATGTCTCGAACATTAGCAAATTTTAATTTTTTAATATATATGGAATTATGGAATTTTTAACTTGAATTACTTGTTTTTATGTTGTCATACACTTTTACATTAAATTGTAAAAAGTTGATTGCTAATTTTAACATTCATTATACACTTATTTTGTTAAGTTTCTAGGTATAGTTACAAGCATTAAAAATATGTAAATTAAATGTTTTATTTGCATTAATAAAGTTAGACATTAATAGCTCAAATTAACATAAACAATGCTAAAAAAATATGTTAAGAACTTATTAACATATTCTTAAAAATTTTTAAATGTTGTTAAAAAAAAACTGATACCATATTTGCATTGCTTAAATAGAATCTACACATCACATAATGTATTTTATATTCTGATAACCCTTAAGCTGAACATAAAAAATATTGTTATATTCCATTAGATTGTTACGTATAGAGTCCATATACATATATTTAGAAATAGTACCAATATCAATTAATAGTGAAATATACAAGTTTCTGAATATCCTTATAAAAAATCGTTAAGTGACGTAAACTCGTCACGTCTGGCACCCCTGTTTGTGCACAAACATGTGTTTGTTTGACTTTATACAATTTGTTATTGTACACGTGTTTGGTTGAGAAACTGTTTAATACAAACAGGCTTGCCATTTAATCACTTTTTATGCTTGATTTACCATTTTTTTTCTTAAGTTAGCACAAAAGATATTCAAAAATGTGCTAAGTGCTAGTTTAGCACTTTTTAATAATAATCCGGCATTTTTTGCACTTTTTTCATACAAAATTTAAGATGATATTTTCTTTCTTGTAAAGGTTTTAGCTGGTAAAATGTATATAAAGGAAAAGCTGATGGACATAATTTTTGGAGATAAGGAAGAAATATTAAAAGAATATTTGATACCAAATCAGTATTTAGGATATAATTTCGAAACGTTATTAAAAAAAAATACAGAAAAAAATATAAAATCTTCTGAAGAAGACACAATCAGAAAAATATGTTTACATATTTTAAAATCGTTTGTAAATGAACTAAAATTATCGGTTTCCCAAAAATATTTTGATACTAAAAAAAATTTCAGCGTTTTCAATAGATAATACACTTAAAAAAATTAAGGCACCACCTATTACTTGTATCTTAGAAGGTATGAATTTTAGTATAACTGAAATGAAAAAATCCAAAACTAGTGGAGCTATATAACTGAACAAATCTAGCATACCATATAATGTCGTTAATAAAAATCAAACTTTGAACAAAAATGAGCACACAACTTTTATTTTCTGTTGTACGTATAAGGGAAAGCGTAAAATTTAATACCGTATGTACTTATGTTGATATAACATCAATATATCGGACGATGATTTGATTAAAATTGGTTCATCTGAAAAATACCAAAAAAGAATTGGTATATGAGGAAAATTATATGATTGAACTTGTTAACCTTCTTAGCACATTTGAGTAATTGTTTACACTTCGTTTGTGTAAATATAATTGAAATTAATTGAATTAATTGAAATTGAATTTAATTGAACAAAATATGTAAATATTGCAAAATTTAAGCATTTTTCTTTTTGAACTGTAAAACATTTTAGCACTTTTTTTCCTAGGTTTTGCACTTTTTCTCTATCATCTTATGGCAACACTGAATACAAATGATTATGTGTTTGTAACACAAGTCGACATAAGTATCAAAAACTGCTGGGAGCTGATAAAATGGTACAAATAATTGTGTCAAAATATTTCTATAACTGAAATAAAATACCTTTACATAAGTACATATATGAATTATCAAATTTTTTTAATACCTACATTAACAACGAAAGTAGTAAACAAAAGGTTAGAATTTAAAGCCTCCCATTGACTTGGCCCACCGTACACCAACAATATTATTAAAGGTCGATATTCTACAAGTCTTTCGATTTTCATTGGATTTTGTCACAGCAAAATTAAATGATTTTTAGTCTGATTGTCCCCAATTCAAATGGAAAATTTCCACATTACAATTTGTGACTACTCACTCGAAATAAAAAACGAAGTCTGTGTAGTAAATAAACAAGGGCTCAAATCTCGTTCTATGAAACTGTCAAATAAAAAAGTTTTTATGTATACATATAGCAAAGGGTATGGTGACTTTTTATTTAAAAAAAATTGAATTTAATTTTCTCACAAGAAATTTAAATTTTTTTCTTAAATTAGACTATAAAAAAGGCAAGTAAGAGCACTTTATTCGGCTGTGCCGAAAGTTTTATACCCACCACCAATTTTGTGTACTTTTATAGCACAGAATTTATTATTTTTTTATTAACAGTAATCGCTATGGAATAATCTCTTTGTACTAAAATATGTATGTATCACTTTCTTTGTATGACTTCGATATGCTAATTAAAGTTTTCTTAAATTTAGTTTTTCAATGAAAGTCGGCTTTAAAGAAGGCTTGTCAATATAGTTTCTTCTAATAAATACAACTAAGATATTTCAAAAAACTTTTTTTTTATAGAGAAATTATATGAATTTGATGTAGAGCGTTATATGTGAGGTGGGCATGTCACATTTATTTTCCGTTAGTACAAAGCCTTTGACCAAAAATCAATAGTAAAAAGATTTCAGAATCATACATCTAATTTTGTCACTTATATTACGTTATAAATATGCCGAAAAATACACTGCGTGGTATAAATTTTCGTACATTTTGATCTGTAACTCTTTTCTAACTCATAGATATAATCAATTTTCAGGGCAAAATTTCGTTACATGTACATACGTTAAAGCGTTTAGACACAATTGTATTTTATTCGATGTTGGAGGGACAAGGTTTTTTTTTTACCTACTCTTGCATTATCTTCCTAATATTCCGATTTAGCTCATTTTCAAAACCAAACAAACCTATTGTATAGGAAATAAGCGGTGCACTTCATCATATATTCTTTGTATTTGAAAAAAGCTAAATATAAATAAAAAATCTTCATATACGAAAAAACAATCATATTTTTTTTGTATGACAAAAAATTATTATTAATATAACAAATATTATATTTCTGGCAACGCTTGAAGAATGATTAAACAATTCCTAGTTTTGTGACCCAAGTTTGATGCATTCGCCCTAAAAAATACAGTATTTATCGGTTATATGCATTTCTAAAAATGCACAACTTTTTGTGCATATAAGCGCGAAATGCAAATATAAAAACACGTTTATATGCATATACTGTGCTTATAAAAAAACTCGTTAATATGCATAAGCAGTGCATATATAAAAACTCTGATATTTGCATAAAGGGTGCATATAAAAAAAGTAGACAAAATTTATCCAAATTTTTATATATATACAAACATATGTATGTATCAGTTTTTTTTTTTTTCATTTTTACAAAAAAAAAAAACTATAAATATTAAATTAAATAAATAATATTATTGTACATTTAGAAGTTTGTACTAAAAGTATAATTTCACTGAGATCAGTCAACTAGGTTGATAACATAAGAAACTAAAAATTCATTGCTTACTAGAATTGCCACAGCAGTTCCAATACTTGCGAAGTAAGAAGTGATTTTGTCACGTCCTTATCATTGCTAATAAATTCACAAGCAATGAAAACTTGAATTTGGAATTGCTGAGGTAAATTAAAGTACTTAGTCTAATGCATACTAATTTAAAAAAAAATATTTTTTGTTTTTTTTTTGTACACTTTTGCAGCAGCTCTCAAAAATAAATTGTTCAATTTTTTCCAATTCATCAATAATTCAATTTCTTGCTTGGAGAAAACACCGTAAAGCACTTAAATATTCCACTGCATTACTTACAGATAGAATTGGTACATACTCATTGTCATCATCCTCGTTAGCTTGATTGAAGCTCAGAAACGATTTTCTCCTCGTTAGGTATGACAAGGTAAATTTTCGTCCTGAGTTACAAAATTTTCAAATTCAGCTCTAAATTCTAAACCAAAGTCAGCAGTTATAATTATTTCATCTTCGCGATCTTCCATCGCTGGCAGCTCGTGAGATTCCGAAACAAAATCACACCGAAATATATAAAAAGTCATATAAATTGGAGAAAAAAAATAAGCCTGTGTATTTTAAAATCAACTTTTTAAAGCAGTTAAAAATGGTACTAGAAGCTACCACCCAATACGCTCGCTGTATATAATGATGCTAACATATGAAGGCAGTACTTGTCAAGAAACATAAAAACATGTAAAAACTATGAGAACATAACGTTGACTTAACTTTTGATTCAATACATCACATATGTTTTAAAAATAAGTAAAAAAATAACATAAAACGCATATACATACAAAACTATGAGAACATAACAAAAAATATTGCATTTGTTTCAAAATGCAATACATATATATGTAGATCGAGTAGAACTACAAATAGTATCTTAAGTTACTAACGTGGTCAAAAACACAAATTAAACGTCGTTTTTCGATATTAATATTGATATTAGTTTGAATAAACGAATTAACAATGCTTTAACATTTTTGACTGTATTTCAGAACTATGCACTATATTTTCAAACTTAATTTTGAAAGTGATCTAATGTATTTCAAAAGTTATTAATTAAATTTCAAAAATAGTAAATAGAATTTCGAAATTGGTAATTGAATTTCAAAAACTACGAGTTGAATTTTGAAATTATCTATAATATGTAAATTCATATTATAATAATAAATTACAATAATAATAATTCAAATTACAATATTCCATTAATAATTTTGGAATAGTATTTATAATTTTAAAAATATCAATTGTAATTGACAAATTATCAATTTTTAAGTAGACTTAGGGCCATTATTACAACTTGCCATTAGCTAAAGGCAGGATTTTGTTTGGCAGAAAAATTGATAATTTGTCAATTACAATTGATATTTTTTTAGTTATAAATATATAGTAATCCAAAAGTATTAATTAAATATTGTTTAAAAATTTTTTTAAAAAAAATCAATTGAATTTTCAAAATGAATACATTTGATAATTTTTAAAATTCAATACATAATTAAACAACACAAATAGAGGTGGTATAGTTATATAAAAGAAAATAATTTATGCTTACAAAAAAAATTAATTCATAAATAAATTATAAATATTTATCCCTTTTTTGTACACATTTAACAATAAAATTTTTTCCTTTTTTATACTTCAAATAATTACAAAATTCAATACAAGTATATCCAAAAACAGTACAAATATAAAAAAACAGTACTTTTTCGTACTGTTTTAGGTATTGTGAATATAACCAAAGACAATAGACTATTGTCTTTGATATAACAGTACATATTACAAAAAACAGTACATGTACTGTTTAAAACAGTACGAATGACAACCCTAGCTTATGGGCTGTGACATTATCAACGAATAACATTACTTTTCCATTTTGCTGAATCATTTCTTCATCAAAAGCTAGCATTATTTCAGTCCAAATGTCCTGTGTCATCCATGCCTTGTTTTGCGAAAAATACTTAATTTTTTTATTTTTAAAACATCGAGGCAGTTTTGGTTTACCTATGGCAAACATAGTCACTAGTTGCATTGCACGAAAGGAGTAAAGTTTTACGTTCTTTTGATGACGTCATTCCAGAAATTTTAAAACCACTCCTATTGAGTGTTGATGAGGGCAATGCTTTGAAAAGTAGTCCCGTTTCATCGGCATTAAATATGTAACTTGCCTTGTATCCAGCGGTCAAATTTGGGAGAATTTCTTGAATATTGTCAACTGCTTGCTTATCAGCAGATCTTGCCGCACCATTAGGGTTGCCATTTCTATTAAAAAAAAAGAGGACGCCAGCACAAAAAATGTAGGACATTTGCCCAAAAAAAGAGGACACATTTAAAAAAAATTAAATTTGATAAAATTTACGACGCCATTTAAAATACAAAAACAAAATTTGATTTTACGAAAAAAATTTATTTACAAAAATACAAACTGAACATGTCATTCTGATTTAATGGTTGAAAATAAAACCAAAAAAAACTACAAAAATTCATTGCATTCATTATCGGGAATGTACACTTTTAAAAATTTTACATATATTTTTCAACACTTCCAATTTGAGCCAATATATTACCATCGCATCTCTTCAAATATTTGTAAAACTCTAGGCAATCCATATCAAAATTATATACCCTTCTTACTATATTTTTTGTTCTTTCTTTCTTTCTTCTATATTTGGAAAAAAATTTTTATAAAAAACACACAGCTGACAAGCAGACCCCTTTGCCGAACATTTTTTAAATAAGAGACAAGTTAAAATAGGCCACTTCGATTAATAGCGACAATTAAGGATAATAAAACTAATTTTGTACACAGAGAAGTTTTAAAATTGTACTTTTTCAAAACTAATTGTACGAGCTCCTAAATCTTTTTTTTATACATTTTGTGACCTGTGATTTAAAGTTTAAATGTAAGAAAAAAACTTCAGAGAAGGTGCAAAAAGCCGGACAACCCCGGACATTTGCTAAAAAAGAAGTAGGACTGCCCCGGATGCCCTAAAAAAGAGGACGGTGTCCGGGGAAAGGAGGACGGATGGCAACCCTACGCACCATGAATCTTTTTTAAACTAATTCCCTGTCTCCGTTGCCATCAGTATAGGCAGCCAGGTGTAGGATATAAATTTTCGTTCAGGGCAATGTCAAATTGTTTGCCTTTTCCATTAGCATATTGTTTGACACTACAGCGCCAGACAACCTTATTTGATCAAACCATTTCGATAATGCCTTTTCCTTTTTATTTTTTCGACTGGATTTTTTCTTTGCGACATACATATATTGCTTGTTTTGCTGCTTTGAATAATAGAACGTTTGTCTCTTAGAATACGATTTACGGTGTCGATTGAGCATCCATACTTTCTACAAATACATACTTATCTTGTTTAGTAGAATCTTTAATTTCATTTATAATTGAAAGCTTTTGCTTTATAGACAAGCATATTCGTTTGTTAGCACTAATTTTTCGTCGCATTTATTCATGATGCATATAGAAGACAATTTCTTTTGTAATTTATTCAAATTATATTAAAATTATGGTGCATAAAAGCGATAAATGCATATAAGCGAAATGCATATAGACGACATTTTTATGTACTTATATTTTAAATTACAAGCTGAAATTGCACAGGCTTGGATGCATAAAAGCGAGAAATGCTTATAACCGACGTGCATATAAGCGATAAATACGTACTGAATTGAAAAATTTTAATTTTTTTTTTGTTAAAATTACAAAACTTTACTTGATCTTAATTTAGTTAATTTTATTGTTGGTCTTGTGCAAATTAAAGAAATATGTAAGTATGTATAAGAATATCGTTAATTTTGTTTAACTGCATTTTACTCTACAAAACAAAAATAAAATTCTATTTTTAAATAACTTATAGACTTTTAATTGAATAAAATACCAATGGATACCTACTACTACATAGTTATTTAGTGATTTGCTGCTGTATATGCATTTACATATATACGGATGTACATATATACATACATATGTATGCATATAGATAAAGGTCAGCGTTGTCAACTTTAAAATTTCAAAAAGCACCTAAACCCCTTAAAAAGCGCGTAATTTTCATAAAAAATCACTGAGTTTAAAATGTGTACAAATTTAACTTTACATTTGCTAATATAATCATTACTTAAAAAAAATTAAAGCTTTTAGATGCCAGTTGCCCCCTAAAATAAATTATTTTACAAATGGCAATAAGACTGGAGTTTTGATTGATATCGATAATCGAAATACAAGTCTAAAGATATTCTGTTCTTTATATTATTAGGCCAAAACATCCAAATGTACTATCAATGCAAATATTAACCTTATCAGGGTGTCAATTTGTGATCTAAAAAATTTTAAAATGAAAAGTATTTGCATATTAATTTCTCTTTTTTTATTTTCACCAAGGTTTGATCAACTTGAAACTTTACTTACAAAATAAATTCTCGTAACAATTTCATTTTATAAAAAGTAGGTGGTTTATGTCTCAAAAACCATACAGGATATCAACAAACCAGTATCGGAAATAAGTTACAATTAATAATAAACAAGCAAAACACTCAAATAACAGAAACATTGTATACTATCAATCCTCATAATCTTCTTAATTATTAGTTTTAGTATCATAAGCTGAAAGTATTATCAACATAATATCATTTTACAATGAGTAAATATTTTTTAGCTTTGTTAAGATACAAAATACGTAAGGGTAATTAAAGATATTTACCCTTACAAAAATTGTTTTCAATTAAAAAAATTATTTTAAAATTTAGTATTTGGTGTCACCGAAATAAAAATAAAAGCACTAAAAACTTTAAAAAAAATCACCAAGCACTAACTCGCAATTTTTTCGCTTTCAAAATGTTAAAAATCACCAAAAACGGTGATAAAATCACCGAGTTGACAACGCTGATAAAGGTGCATATCGATGCCTTACTTCCTCAACCTCGTAACTTAAAAAATACGGTTTTGACTTTTTCATATCAAACGATTGTTTTATGCTCTAACTAAAAAAGATTAGTATATTATTACTACTAATATACATAAATACAATCAATTCCTTAATAGTTGCATTTAAACTTTTAACCAACACCGAAGTATAAAAAGATGAACCGTTTTTTTTTTGTCTCTTCTGAAAAATTTTATTTTTTAAGATACGAGGTTGAGGAAGTAAAGGCTTCGTTAGCCAAGCGCTGCTGCAACCGTACTGTAATGTAACGTACTGTAAGCTCATTTGTGCAGTTATAGAACATTTAAAAACGTGACATATAATTTTGACATAAGTCGTGTTTTTGTTTATAAAAATATTATTTTCAAGAAATAAAATAAACTAATATTTACGTATTTAAAATGGAATTTGAAGATTTGTTTATCAGTTTAAACTTTTTGAAATTATCTCAAATGTATTTGTTTTTGTTGGTGCCATAGATGGGAAACACGTATCTATAAAGTGCCCCACAAATTCTGGATCTATGTTTTACAACTATAAAAAATATTTCAGCTTAGTTCTAATGGGCGTATGCGACGCTAAATACACCTTTACGTCTGTTAGCGTGGGAAGCTACGGTAGCCAAAGTGATGCAGGTATTGATTTCAATTATGTGCCGTCCTTTTCATGGTTTAATTACAGACATACATATATATTTTTTAGGTATATTTCGTTTGTCATCGTTTGGAGAGTCCGTTAAGTTCATCATTTGGGGATCCTTTTCCGCATTATTTCATAGGTGATGCTGCTTTTCCTTTGCGGAATAACTTAACCCGTTCTGTCCTGCTGTTGCCATATGGCAACACTCTCTGTATCAGTTGTTACTCAGCTTTTCCTAAGCATAGGTAACGGTTATTATGAAATTAGCGAATATTTGAGAATGTTTATATAATGTTTTTACTATTTTAGGTAAAAGAAATTCAATTTCGTTTAAAGCGTCTTGTTTATAAGCTGTATTTTGGAAGTGCAAAAAAATAAGTTGTAAAATTTTATAAAAATGGATTTCATGAAAAATTAATTGCCAATATTTTTCAAAACTTGTTGTATTTTTTAAAGTTATTTGATTAATTCATTTTGTAAGAAGTGTATCTTTGTTTTTGCGTAAAAATTATATATATTAAATGTTGATATCATATGTATATTTAATTTTTTTCATACACGTTGCCATATGGCAACGGCAGGCGTTATATGGTGTTTCATATTTGCATAGTGAATAAATAAATAAATTAATTTTTTGAAATATGTTTAGAATTTAACAGATAGTTAACATTTTCTGATGCCTTAGACTTCCTGGAACCGTTGATAGTGAAACCGAAAATAAAGTTACAAAGATTTTTGTTGAACCACCTGAAAATGATGGCTATATAAGCGGTGAAGATGACGCTTCAAAAGAAGAAGGCGGTATCCCAGACAACATTTTTCCTTCTCTGCTGAAATCGAATTACAAAATAATTTTTTGAAAAGCGAAAAGCGAAAAGATTCTAGTAAAGACATAAGGCAAAAATGATAGGAGATAGATGATCTGCACAATTCGGTTGCAAATTCTACGGTAAGTGTAAATTCTCAACAGAAAGAATGATGGTGTAGATCATCCCGTAATACTAATTATTGAAAAACGACGTTGCGCCGGAGAAACTTGCAAGACCATTGGTCGAAAAGCCTGTAAAAAGTGCAACATTGGCAGATATTCAGATATATAATAATCGTCAATCCTCAATCTCCAGGCCGCAGTGGACGGTTTTTCGACCAAAATCATAATGAGCGTTGAGGCTCATTTTCACCTCAGAGGGTACGTGAACAAGCAAAACTATAGCTTCTGGGGCACTGAAAATCCACATGGAGCCATTGCACCCGCTCAAAGTGTCTGCATGTTGCACTGTTCATGCTGTAGGAGTCAAAGGGCCGAGTCTTTTCTGCCGCAATTCAAAAAATTAGGACTGGAGGATATGTGGTTCCAAAAGGACGTAGCAACGGCACACACTTGGCGAGCCACAACCGATATTCTGAAGGCGGTGTTCCCGGTGTTTACGTGAATAAGCCCGAAACTCTGGAAGCCTTTAAGGACAACATGAGTGCTAGAATCTATCGCCCGAAGTTCTCGCCAAAGTTATGAAAATTGACCAAAAAAGAGCCCGTATAGCAATCAATTGTAACGGCGCCCATTTGGCCGATATAATCTTCGCGACTTGACCTATGAAAGTCTAAAGGTTCAAATAAACACAATCAAAAAAAAAATCGAAATTTTTCAAACCACATCGGATAATTTTTATTGTATTGCTTGTTTTTTAACAAAATATATCAACAAAAAAATTATTTCATTATTATATGTTGTAAGTTGAGATAGTTCCTGGCGTTGCCATATGGCAACAGTCTTTCCTGGCTCCAGCAGGACCAGGACAAAAAAAATAATTATGACGAAAAGATCTTTTCATGAGTGTGATTGGAATTTGATAATTTTTTTTTTATTTGTGCAATAAAGTATTCTCGGACATAATGGGTTAATGCGACCCTATCCTGGCTCAAATTTGGAAACAAGAAAAACCATTTATAACTATAGACTTTCTCGAGGGCGACGAGTCATTGAAAATTGCTTTGGGATATTATGTGCACGTTGGAGGATATTGCTAAAAACAATTGAAATGTCACCGGACAATGTCGACGTTATAGTACTGGCATGTACTGTACTCCACAATTTCATAATGATGAATGACTTAAAACGATGGTATTGTCCAGATAGCTATGTGGACCGATAAAGCGAAGACGGTACTACGCAAGAAGGAGACTGGAGAAACCAGCTTAGAAGTAATGGTGAAAGGCCTATGCGATCGATCTCTACAAATATTAGGAGATCTACCTAAACAGCAGTAGACCTGAGGAATAGGTTGGCGCAATATTTTTCAGAAGAGGGTGCACTACCATACCAGTACCGCATGGTATGAGATATTTTAAACTACAATTTATTTTCTTATTTTTTTTTTAAAACTAAACCAAATGTCGTTTTGCAATATACATATATACATACTTACATACTTGTGAATTTAATAAAAGCGTATAATTAAAATGCATTTGATATTAATATTTTATCGTTAAAAAGATTTGTTAAATAAATTTATTTATAAAAAAAAATCACAATGAAATTTGTACTTTTAGTTGAATTCTGCACTGCCATTCAAAAGTAAAAAAAAACATAAACATTCAGACTCAAATTCATAAATATTTCTTTGATGAAATATCATTAAAAAAAAAGATATTTGTTGCATCTTCAGTCATCTGGTTCCAATTTCATCTCCATCACTACTGATGTCACCCCTTGCATAGCTTTAATCTGCTTTACAGAGCTCATGCTCTGTATTGTCGATACTATCATCTGTCCAAACCCATGAAGAGGACTTTTATCTTCTCCTTTTTCTTCCATTTTCTTTTTGCAAAGCTGTTTAACAACTTCAAGGTCTTCGGAAAAGCTATTGTCGTCATTTGAGTCTGAAGTAGTCCGTTTCCGCTTGTGCACTGTTGAAGTAATTGGTGATGGAGCTATTGGCGTGAATACATTTCTTTGTGAATTATCAGGCAATGGTGATGAAATGGAGTCCGAAGAACCTGACGATGGCTACGATGAAGGTGGTTGTGTCGGCTGAGAATTTAGTTCAATTGTAGTGGCAGAGTCAATCCCATCAATGTCTAAAATATTGTACGGACAGCGGGTTCTAAAAAAGTAAAAAATTATTAATTAAAAAGCATTAAACACCACTGCCAGAAGGTAAGTTTAATTGGCGCTTCTCTCTGGCATGTCGGTCTCGCAGACATGCCCATCTTTTAATGCATATTTCCTCTACAATTTCATAAAAAATGTGCACATTGTAAATACAAAACTCAAGTTTCAAACTTACCTGGGATCTGCATCTCCAAAGAAATTTGTTTCCAAATATTTTTCTTCTTTTCAGAGAACTTATAGCCTGGACAATACTTATTGTAGAGGCATTCATTTGCCTGCACTAACAATATTAATTTTTCGTCGTCCATATTAATTTTTTAGTTATATTTAAATAAAATAAGCACTATTACTTTACAAAAAACACAATATATGTAGGTAGTATAAAAATAAAAATACAATCAGCTGTTCGCAGCAGTGATGGTAATAAAAAACTTGTTTCGTTTATTGGGATCTACAAGGGGATGTAGAAAACGTACCAAAATGAAAATAACCGTTTTTAAGATGATAAATTTCTTTCGATGCTTAAACAAAACTATTGTTATACAAAGTTATTAAAAGGTTTTTTAAATGTTGCCTAATTTTGTAAATAAAGTGTACATATTTATATGTATATGCTTATGCACATTTTTTATCAAAATTTCAAATGTGGGTTGTATATGCTGCAGTATATGTAGGTAGGATTTTGCCAGAATTTGATATTTAACTTTTATTCACTTCATCTGTATGTATGTTTATTGTAAAATTAATTTTGGTTCTGCTTTAGGAGTAACATATAAGAAAATAAATTATAGTTAAAAAAACTAAAAACTCACTTTTATAGAAAATCAAACTTAAAAGTAGAAAATAACTTTAAGTATAAAAGGCTATATTGTAAAAAAGTGTGTGGTGATTGACATCAAAATGTTTCGAAAACGCCCCTACATTTTATTTCTATAAAACCTTTTATACTTCAAACTATTTTCTACTTTTTAGTTTGATTTTCTATAAAAGTGTGTTTTTAAGGTTTTCTAAACTATAAATTATTTTTAAAAAATACTTTAAACATATGTATATGTACATATACATATGTATATGCAAATATGAATTATTTTTAATTTTTTTGTCAAAATTTCCCAGATATTATTTAAAAAGAGTACAAAAAAAAGAGCAGAAATACCCTCATATCATAAGCTCATCACTGACTTACAAATGTCACTTAACAAAAATAGGAATTTTTGTTTTATACTGATTGGAACGTTACAGCAAAGTGACGTTTAAGTTCGGTAAGCTTTTGTATTGCTTTTCCCATGCTATACACGAAAAGCTGACACGTTTTCTTAAAGAAACGGTACGGTACGGCTCGCTATTTCTACCTTAAGGCATCGATATGTGTGTTGTATAATATTTGATGTTGTTGTTGTGTAAGTATACATCTTTTTTGTGTATGATACTTTTTGTTTTGGATTCTCATTTAGTTTGTTTATTAATTTGTATGTAAGATGTAGTTTGCAGTTAATATATTCACTCTGGCTTCTCTTCAGTTGTCGAATAAATCTTTCGCCTTTTACTAAAGATTTCCGTGGAGAGGAGCACTCTAATGAGTCTAAACTCAATTTTTTTATAGTCCTCCCGAAAGGGAGGCTCTGAATAATACATTTCATTAAGGCCCATACCTAAACAAGAGCGTTGAGCGTCAAGCGTTGCAATTTTGCATGTATTTTGTTATTGTTACAAAAACAAAACACATGTAAAACTCCAACGCTTGACGCTCAACGCTCTTGTTTAGGTATGGGGGTAAGTAAATTAGTTTTTGTAGCGTGAATGGAAAGATTGGTCAGCGGTGGCAATGTTATGCTTTCCTGTTAAATTTAAAAATTTTTTAGATTCCTGGTGATCGGCGATTCGCGATCATAGCTGCCAGATAAAATAGGGGCAAAATCTTCTAATTTGGGAGAAAAAATCGTCAAATAGTTTACTCAAATCGTCATAAAAACGTCAAAATAAAAAAACGCATTTTTCAAAACAAAACATTTTTTATTTAATGCATAACATAACAAACTTTTTAAATCCAGAGAGATCAATGGTTTTATTAGACCCTTTTAAGTAAAGAACATGACAATAAATATAATACAATTTAGAATTAATTTCAAAAAATAAATATTAATATGTATATAAATACAAAAAATAATAAATAATGAATTGGCTGCATCTAATTCAGACTAATTGACAAATAATTATAATCATTTCTTTCTAAAGCTTCTACCGATTAATGTAGCTTTAGGCAAGCGTTAGACGAGCACAACGCCAAAATAAACTACATCGTTTCGCTTTTTAGCCCATAAATTTATTTCTGGATCTGCAAACCAGTCTTCCAGTCTTCTACTTACAGAGGAAGAGCTGCTAGAATTTTCATCATCTTGGTTTTCTATTGAAAATATAATGTTTGATTTTTAAGGTTTTAATGTATAATTAAAAAGAACTTACCATTTTTTTTAAGTATTTAAGCATATTAATTTGTCACCTAAATAATTTAAATAAATTTACTTAAAAAACTAAAATTGTTTAAAACGCATTTCCAAATTTATATTTGTTCGTGTTGTAGGTATCAGTTGATAATATGTGAGATCTACTATGTTAAAAATGTACAAAATGGAAAAATTACCCACACAAACACATTAAATAATGATCGATATATCTCTTTCACTCTGTTCTATTATTAATAACATAAAAAACCGTTACAAATTATTTTTATTTAGTTTAAGGTTAATATAAAAGTAATGAAAAATGTTGCAAGCTTGAATTCTTGAAAATCGTCAAAAACATAGCATAAATCGTCAAATCGTCAACACTTAATTTTAGCACGTAAAATCGTCAAAATGACGATAAATCGTCAAATCTGGCAGCTATGTTCGCGATGCGCACTTTTGACGGCCAAGTAAGTTACGAAATGGTGGTACAGCACTGTTGACAACTTTTTCCCAAAAAATATCGCTAAAATAAGTAGGAAAATAGCTAAAAATTAATAATTGCCAAAATTTTAGCGATAAATCGCTAATATTAATTTTTTTTAAAATCCGGGAAAAAATAAACAAAAAATAGCCAAGTTTTCGTCGATTTTTTTATTGCGCGGAAAATTTAGCGTTTATAGCTCAGTTTTTCTTAAACAATGAAAGAAAAAAAGAAAAGTACAGTCGTCTTTATTAAGAATGCAGCTTTTATTAGTTACATTTTAATACATAATTTACATATGTATGTATGACGGTATGTGAAAAAATTAAAGAAATATACGTACACATATATACGTTATATATCAATTTAAAAAAAAAAACGTTTTTAGTGTTGCTAATTACGTTATATTTATAATATGCATACTTAACTCCTATTTAAAAACATTTTGGGACTTATTCACTAAAAGTCTAAAGCCAATTCTCTAGATTGACGCATCGGCCACTTCAGCCAAGCTTAGAAATGTTAACACAATTTGTTGTTTTTCCGTACTGAAAAAAAAATATTTATTTTAGATTTATGTACCACGTAGGTTTTTAGTTTTAAAAAAACAACCTAGTAACTTGATGATACAAACGTCTATTGATTTATCTCGTAATACACTGTACCTAAAACCTGATACATCGTTTCTAAGTTCCATTAAGAGATGGATCACTAAAACATTTTGATTTATTGCTAAGCATTTGGTTATATTAATACGCTTTTCATTCGTTCTATCGAAATCTTCTTTACATAAATCACTAAGGTGATCAATTGAATTGATTGACGTATGTTGAGTTATTAATGAAGCCTTCTTTAAAATAAAATTAACTCCAATATAACCCTCTCACCGATGCAGATGACTTGTATTTTTATTTGTAAAATTTTGCAGACAGGGAGTACCTGCATCAATATCCTTTTGTATCGTCTTTTTAATCTTGCATTTCCCAGGACTTAAACTTTTAATGGCTTAACAAAGCACAAATTTTGGTTTATATTAGTTCTTTTTTGCAATATTTCGAATATCTTGCAAGAAATTTTTAAATAGTTTTTTTTTGTATAATTTGTTTCTAAAGAAAGAAAGCAACGTTTTTTTAAAATCTTTTTACAAAAAAATTTTTGAGCTATAAACTTTGCAAGATAAAATTGGTTTTTGAATTTTAATGTATGTTTTTTATACCCTTCACACAGTGAAAAAGGGTATATATAGGTTTGTCATTCTGTGTGAAATTTCTACAATTTTGATTTCCGACCCCATAAAGTATATATTTTCTGAAAGCTTATGAATAGGGGAGTCGATTAAGCGCTGTCAGTCTGTCCGTCTGACCGTCTGTCCGTGTGTATGTTGAAATCAACTTTTTGAAGCCCCCCGACATCGCTTGGACTCGGTTGAGGTATTAAAATATCAGAAATATTCGGGAGTAGATCGCTATTGAAAATCAGAAACATCGGTACATAAACAACTGAGATATGAGCAAAAACCCACGACCACCTCGATTTTTTTTTCACAAAAGCAACATTACAACAACAACATACATACATACAAACGTGTATACTGGTTAGAGAAAACGTGGCATCGAATCCCAGCTGAGCCAAAAAAAATTTTTCTTTAATTTTTTTTTAAATTTTTTTTTTTATTTTTTTTTTATTTTTTATTTAATATATTATTTATATTTTTATTATTTTTTTTTTTAATTTTTTTTTTTATTTTTTTTTTTATTTTTTTTTGTTTTGTATATATTATATACATAATAATTTTTAAAAAAATTTTTTTTTTTTAAATTTTTTTTTTTTAAATTTTTTTTTTTTTAATTTTTTTTTTAAATTTTTTTTTAAATTTTTTTTTTTTTTTTGTTTTTTTTAACATTCATACGTGAATTTATAATTTTACAATGGGACGTTTTTATATATGTATGTTTTTATATGTATGTACGTATTTCATATGGGATGAATGGTGACACAAACCACTGTTATTGCATGAATTCACGTTGTGAAGGGTATATAAGATTCGGCACGGCCGAATATAGCGCTCTTACTTGTTTTAGCTTTGTGATGCCGAAATCTGTAAAAAAAAGTGTATTGAAAATAGCATTCACCTTACAAATGAATTGGTAGCTACTCTTTAAGAATATTAACATCAAATGTATTTAAAACACGTTAAAATCCAACATCGCAAAAATCGCTAGATTTCCCGCTAATAGCTAAATCATATTTTTTCCCGGAAAAAATGTTTAAAAATCGCTAGATTTGACGAGAAAATAGCTGAAATGGCAACAGTGGTTAACAGCATAGCTGCCAGATAAAATATGGGCAAAATCGTCTAATTTGGGAGAAAAAATCGTCAAAATCGTCAAATAGTTTACTCAAATCGTCATAAAAACGTCAGACGTTCAGACTAATTGAGAAATAATTATAATCATTTCTTTCTAAAGCTTCTACCGATTAAGGTAGCTTTAGGCAAGCGTTAGACGAGCACAACGCCAAAATAAACTACATCGTTTCGCTTTTTAGCCCATAAATTTATTTCTGGATCCGCAAACTAGTCTCCTTAAATTTCTTCTTCTTGTTGGTTACCTGTGAAAAACACCATTAAAATTTCATTTTAGCTACTACAAAGTTTTGTATAAAAAATGGATGAAATTTCTATTTACAGAGGAAGAGCTGCTAGAATTTTCATCATCTTGGTTTTCTATTGAAAATATAATGTTTGATTTTTAAGGTTTTAATGTATAATTAAAAATAACTTACCATTTTTTTTAAGTATTTAAGCATATTAATTTGTCACTTAAATAATTTAAATAAATTTCCTTAAAAAACTAAAATTGTTTAAAACGCATTTCCAAATTTATATTTGTTCGTGTTGTAGGTATCAGTTGATAATATGTGAGATCTACTATGTTAAAAATGTACAAAATGGAAAAATTACCCACACAAACACATTAAATAATGATCGATATATCTCTTTCACTCTGTTCTATTATTAATAACATAAAAAACCGTTACAAATTATTTTTATTTAGTTTAAGGTTGATATAAAAGTAATGAAAAATGTTGCAAACTTGAATTCTTGAAAATCGTCAAAAACATAGCATAAATCGTCGACACTTAATTTTAGCATGTAAAATTGTCAAAATGACGATAAATCGTCAAATCTGGCAGCTATGGTTAACAGTGTGTGCATCACTGTTGGCAAAAGTGGTACAATCGTGCCATTTTTGGCACATGGCACGCTCAATAAAATTTTGGCACTTTTTCAAACAATTAAAAATATATAATTTTACTTAGTTTTTAAGAAATATATTTTTTAATAATAAGAAATAAATGATTTTTCTCCCTGTTGTAAATACTAAAATGCGAAACTACGGACTAGGGATGGGCAAATTGGAAAAATCTATCGATATTTATTATATCGATATTTTATTTTACCATCGATATTTATTATATTTAAAATATCGATATTTCGATATATCGACTGAATCATATTTACCTAGTTATTGTTGAAATGCTTTACATTTGAAAATTAAACACACCCACTTACAGTGAGTCACAGTCAAAAGTATCCATATGGGTTTCTTATATAAAAAAGGCGATTGTTGATAGTTAATTAATAAATTCAATTTTATTCATTTTTATATTTTAACATTAACGTCCTAACTTAAAATTAATGAAACAAAATTAGCAATATTCAGGTAAATTCAGATAAAAAAAATAGTAATTGTTAAATAACATCAATTTCTACCTCACAGTGAAAGTATCCACCTGGCAACACTTACAATTTTATAACGGTTAATAGGTAATCTTGTCATGAAATTACGAGCACAATATTGCATCAGTTGTTTTTTTACAATTTACGCATAAGTTTGCCATTTGAGAAAGCAATTTTTTCGAATTAAGACCATGGGACCCCATACAACGATTGCCGAAAGAAAATTGGTTATTTATCATGCTGAACTGGGAAAATCTCAACGGAAAATAGCAGAAATACTCAATATTACTCGATCTGCTGTCCAAAAAATTATATTGAGGTATAAAACCAAGAATCGAATCTCCAACAAGCCGAAAAAGAGCGAGAAAAAATTTTTCACTGAAAGAGACGAAAAATGGCTGCTTCGACAGGTGGCCGATAACCCGAAGCTTAGTGCACCTAAGCTTGCTGAGATTGCGGAAAAATATCTTTAAAAAAATTGTAACCCAGAAACTATTAGGAGAATCTTGCGTAAGCATGGTCTTAATGGTAGAGTTGCACTGAAAAAGCCATTCATAAATCCCAAAAACCGCCAAATTCGATTGGAGTTCGTTCAGGAACACGAAAAAAAGGATTTTGAATATTGGAAGACTGTTATTTTTGCCGATGAAAGCAAATTTAACATGTTTGGTGCGGATGGACCAAGTAAGGTATGGCGTAGGGCAAATGCGGCCTTGGACCCAAAACACACAATTCCAACCGTAAAGTACGGAGGAGGGTCTGTTATGGTATGGGGTTGTATGAGTGCTGCCGGTGTAGGAAATCTGGTCTTTATCGAAGGAATCATGGATAAGATGTGTTATTTAAACATTCTGAGAAATAATTTAAAATGTAGCGCTGAAAAATTGGGATTGGGGTCAACATTCCAATTTTATCAAGATAATGACCCCAAGCACAAATCACATATTGTTCGAGAATGGATGCTTTATAACTGTCCAAAAGTGATTCAAACTCCTGCCCAATCCCCGGATTTGAATCCTATAGAAAATTTATGGAGTATTTTAGAGACAAATATTAGAAGTCATAACATCTCAAGCATAGGAACTCTCAAAAATGCTTTGCAAGAAGAATGGGGAAAAATTCAGACTTCTTGCACGGAAAATTTAGTTAAATCTATACCAAGAAGGCTAAAAGCTGTAAAGGATAACAAAGGATATCATACAAAGTACTAAACACCTAAGAAATCCTTTTTTTTTAATAAAACTTTTATCGTAGATACTTTTCACTGTGAGGTAGAAATTGATGTTATTTAACAATTATTATTTTTTTTATCTGAGTTTACCTGAATATTGCTAATTTTATTTCATTAATTTTAAGTAAGGACGTTAATGTTAAAATATAAAAAAGAATAAAATTGAATTCATTAATTAACTATCAACAATCGCCTATTTTATATAAGAAACTCATATGGATACTTTTGACTGTGACTCACTGTATGTACATACAAACAAAAATAGATGTATATTAGGCTTCGTAGTAACTTTTTATTCCAATTTTTATAATAAATAAACTAGATATGATAATATATATTAATAGTATAAATGCTTACTCTTATGCGTGAGCTTATAAAAACGAAAATTAGAAAAAATATTTACGATTAAGGATAAGATCAGTTATAAGTCTAGATCAAACATAAAAACAAAGTTTGTATAACCATTCATCTTATATCAAATACGTACATACTTAAAAAAAACATACATTACAGATTTTTCTGATTTTCAATACCGATCTGCTCCCGAATATTTCTGATATTTTAATACCTCACGCGGGTCTTGGTGATGTCAGGGGCCTTCAAAAAGTTGATTTCAACATACGCACAGACAGACGGACAGACTGACAGAGCTTAATCGACTCCCCTATTCATAAGCTTTCAGAAAATATATACTTTATGGGATCGGAAATGAAAATTGTAGAAATTTCACACGGAATGACAAACCTATATATACCCTTTTTCACTGTGTGAAGGGTATAAAAACAAAAAATAAACCAAAACTTCAACAGAAAATATTAAGTTTAAAGTTAACAATTGAGGTATTGTTATTGTATAAGTATATAATAAGAATCCTAAATTAAACTAAATTCGCCTTTGCTGCTGTACCTTCTTTTGGAAAACTTTTAAAAATATCGGCTCTGATATTAGTAAATAAATATCGATGTATCGATATTGAGGTATTTAAAATAACGGCGATTAATATCGAAATTTTTTAAACTAAATATCGATATTTTGATATATCGATATATTTTGCCCAACCCTATTACGGACTGCACGGTAACAAAAATTTGGCCATTTTAGTTTAGGGCCGTATTCATAAAAACTATTTTAGGTTTATTAAAGGCTTATTTGACAGATGTTGTAGAGAAATTTGTCAAATAAACCTAAAATATATTTTATGAATATAGCCCTTAATCGGATAATTGTTCGGTTATGATGGGAAAGAATAATTGTTTGCAGGCTCTGTTAAAGAAGTTCAATTTGAATTTAGTGTTTGGCTTCAGGTAAATACTTTATCATCATTAATTTGATCTTAGGATTTATTAAAATCCAACTCAAAATGTTGTTATGACAGTGATGTCTTAAAAATAATTACACAAACAAATGTTACAAATACAACTTTTGTAAACGAGGTTTTACTAGAATTTTATAACTACATATCGATGCCTTACTTCCTCAACCTTGTATCTTAAAAAATGCGGTTTTGACTTTTTCATATCAAACGATTGTTTTATGGTTTAACTAAAAATGACTACTACTAATATACATAAATACAATCAATTCCTTAATAATTGCATTTAAACTTTTAACCAAACACCGAAGTATAAAAAGATGAACCGTTTTTTTTTTTCTCTCCTGAAAAATTTTATTTTTTAAGATACGAGGTTGAGGAAGTAAGGCATCGATATATTTAATGTTATTTAACAATATATATTTAATATATCCCTATTTTGGAATAATTATTTAACATTACATATATGTATGTATATTTAATAAATAATAATCCTACTATAATGTTGTGTGTTTGGATATTTATTACTCAATCACGCAAAAACGGCTGAAAGGAACTAAATGAAATTCGGCACATATATAGATAACAACCTAGATTAACATATAGGCTACTTTTTATCGCGATAGTAACGGGAAGTCGTTGGCAAGCTCATCATAACACATCCTAAACGGGTTGTTTGTGTTTTAAATATTTTTGTTGTTAATACTAAGTCTAGCTTTTATCCCGATAACTACGCAGACGAAGTCGCGGGCACAAGCTGGTATTTATATATAATTTATCTGTATAAATTTTTTAAATATTGAAGTTCGAACATTTTTTATATATGTATAATAATAAAACTGAATAAATTAATTTAATTTTTTTAAATACGTAGACATGACATGTTTGTTATGGCACTTTTTAAGATGTTTTGGCACTTTTTAGCTAAAATTTTGGCACAAGACTGAAATTCTCATATACCATCACTGTTGTGCATAGTTCGTTTCAGTGATCGATCGCTCACCTTCGTTCGATTTGTGAAAATTTACCCGTCGTGTTCAATTCAATCAGGTGGCCGCGCACAATCAGCTGATTTTTTTTTTCTTTAAGATTTTCGTTGTCTGAACATCAAATCGAATATAATGTATTAAATATAAAAATGCGAAAAAGAGCTCGGATTCACTAAATAATAAATTCATAAATGTAGAACATGCAGAAAGTATCAAAAATCAATCCATGGTAAAATCCATCCAATTGGTATGTATCGAGGTTCAATTTTCACTATCTTTATAAGTGTCCCAAATTTGTCTGAAGATAAATTAAAATACAATAACTTAATTTCTTTATCCGGTATATGTATGTTGAAAGTAAGTTTTCTCAGGTGGGCCAAATTCATTCCATTTTTGTTGGATTTTACATATCGATGCCTTACTTCCTCAACCTCGTATCTTTAAAAATAAAACTTTTCAGGAGAAAAAAAAAACTGTTCATCTTTTTATACTTCGGTGTTTGGTTAAAAGTTTAAATGCAATTAATTACGAATTGATTGTATTTATGTATATTGGTAGTAATAATATACTAATCTTTTTTAGTTAAAGCATGAAACCATCGTTTGATATGAAAAAGTCAAACCCGTATTTTTTAAGTTACGAGGTTGAGGAAGTAAGGCATCGATATGTATGTTTGTTGTTCCTTGTCTTGCAGTAAACTATTCCAGATTGACTTCAATTGACGTAGTTTTAAAGAAAATTTATAAGTTTCTGAAGATTTTGGCCACGTTCTAAATGCATTGTTCTAACAACTCAAAAGTTTGGAGGAAACGTTGGCATTCTTGAACACTTTTATATATCGATGGTGTCATGTAGAAAGGCCAGGATTTGAATGACAACAGACAGTTGAAAAATTAAAAAAACATTTTTTTTCTTGAAGACGCAAGATATTCTCTGGAACCGTGGCTTTTGACGCCTCTTAGATGTTCACAGGATGAGGCCAATGAAATGAAATTCACTCCAAATGTCGCAATGTAGTCAAACGTACTAATGGCATCTTAAAAAATATATGGAGTTGTATTCTTCTACTAGAGAGCTGCACTATGCTCCAGGAAAGACAGCTAAAATAACAAATGTTTGCTGTGCATTGCGTCTGCATTTGAAATGCAATACTGAGTAAAACAATGTAAAAAATTTAAATAGTTTTAGCGTTAAACGTAGTCTCCTACACCACAATATTTAACCATTTCTAAAATGTTAGAAACAATATTCGGAATAGGGATGGGCAAATTGGAAAAATCTATCGATATTTATTATATCGATATTTTATTTTACCATCGATATTTATTATATTTAAAATATCGATATATCGAGTGAAACATATTTACCTAGTTATTGTTGAAATGATTTACATTTGAAAATTAAACACACCCACTTATGTACACACAAACAAAAATAGATGTGTATGAGGCTTTGTAGTAACTTTTTATTCCAATTTTTATAATAAATAAACTACATATTATAATATATATTAATAGTATAAGTGCTTGCTCTTATACGTGAGCTTATAAAAACGAAAATTAGAAAAAATATTTACGATTAAGGATAAAATCAGTTATATGACTAGATCAAACAAAAAAACAGAAAATAAACCAAAACTTCAACAGAAAATCTTAAGTTTGAAGTTAACAATTGAGATATTGTTATTGTATAAGTATATAATAAGAATCCTAGTATAATTAAAACTTAATTCGCCTTTGCTGCTGTACCTTCTTTTGGAAAACTTTTAAAAATATCGGCTCTGATATTAGTAAATAAATATCGATGTATCGATATTGAGGTATTTAAAATATCGGCGATTAATATCGAAATTTTTTAAACTAAATATCGATATTTTGATATATCGATATATTTTGCCCAACCCTAATTCGGAATAATCTCTAATAAATTTCTATAATAAAACCAAGGCATATTTATTCATCAGGTAATTGCAGTTCGGAGAGAATTTTTTTGTTTATATTTTTTATGTATGAAATTTGACATTTGAAATAAATTAGAAAAAGAGAGAAAATTGTTTTTTATTTATGCATTTTGACAGCTGAAATTTAAAATAAGTGTTGAAAAAAATAATCAGCTGGCGAATCAAGAGTACCTGATGAATAAATATGCCTTGAATAAAACCATTTGTGTTTGTATGTACAATTTTAACATTTATTTAATAAAAAAATACATTTTATTGAAAAAAAATAAAACAAACTTACAAAATTAAAAGTAAATAAAACTTAAATATATTTTAAAACTAAAAAGCAATTCATTATTCTAATATAAAACTTTAAAAGCACACACTCATTCATACCTCAGACTCCTTCATAAATATTTAATTGTACAAAGTATATTACCACTTCGTTTGCAGTAAACTTCAGCTCATAACGGGGCCTCCACCAGCTCCTTTTGGACATTTAAAATTTTTGTTTTTAACAAAATAGCATTTTTACACTGATCAACATCTTGTTGGAACGCATGGAAGATGTTGAAAACATGAAACTTAAATTTACACTTGTAACATCTTACATCTTGCATTGATAAAATTTTAAAAATTGTAAAATTTCGGCTGTTTCCATTAAAAATTAATATAAATTGCACTATTTGTTGATATGCGAAAACAAATTCCATTATAAGAAAACATTATACAATAACAAATTCTATAAATATTTGTTAAAAATAACTGATTTGTTAAATATAGTGATAAAATAATTTAGAGACATATGTATGTATTAACCCTAGCCCTTATACCCAACTTTTATTACGTAAACGTATACCCAAGTACAGGTGTGGCCAGTAGCAATTATTTGCATTTTTCCTTATAATTTATTAGCAAAAATTTTTTTTATTCATACAATTTGTGCTTTAATATATTAACTAACATTTTAACTGTTTAGAATAAGTTTGCGTACATAGCACCACTTTTATATTTTAGATCTGGCAACGTTCTGCTTTGCGTATTATTAAAAAATATGGCATTTTTACAGCCAAATAATCGTTACAAAATGTGTTCAAATTTATGGGAACTTTATTTTTTAGTATTTGCCTACTTCTAATTGTCGAAAGCATTTAAGATTTTTCATTGTTGTTAGAAAAGTTAGTTTTTTTTAAGTCTATTTTTGCGTAAACAATAAAAATATAAAAAAATGGATGGCAAAAAAACTTTCGACTGTCTTTGAGACAATATAAGAGGTAAATTAAAGTACATATGTATGTATATGAAAAAATAATAAAAACGCAATGAAAATAACAGATTGTCTAGTGCCGATAGAAAAGAGTGTGTCCAAAGATTTTTTACGACAATTTAGAGGACGATATATATCAAAGGAGATCATGAACAACTTCCAATCGAAGTTTCAGATTCGGATATTGAACAAACAGAGGAGACGATAATCTTGATAATGAGGAAGATGATGACTAGGAAAGCTACACTGATGATGGTCCAGTGCAAATACACTGGTGGTGGCTACACCTGATGGTACCATATGGTGCATGCAACATATGCCAGCACGCCAAGCCAGACTACCAAATATTAATATTAATTAATATTATTAAAGTTTACAGCTACAAAGTTTATCATGAATACATTCAAATGTTGGATATTATAATACCCCACACAAACAAAAAGCGGAGGCTGCATACAGTGCATATAACGCCAATCATCCGGAGGGGCAACCTAAAATTTGGAATCCGGTGATGCTAAGCGTGTGTATGCATTCATATGAGTGCTTATTATTACTGGTACCAACCACAGTAACGGCGAAAGTATTTCAGATTTATGGTCGGTAGAAAATTATCCATTTTATTGTGCTGCAATTGGCATCAATCGATTCCAAGCAATATTGCGATTAATAAGGTTTGATGATTCAAACAGAAGAGAAATTCACTCGCCATGGAGCTATGTATGTCAATCATTGAAAGTCGGTTAGTCGGTGCGAAATTTGCAATAATTGCGACAAAACTTTAATTTAAGTTATAATAAATAAAACAAAAACATAAATTTACATAAAAAACAAAGATTTTTTAATTTGTATTGTCAATTCATACAATTGCATTAGTGGCCACATATGTACTTGGGTATACGTTCTTGGGGGTCTCGATTTTAGAAGCTCATAGCTCCTCAAAGACTTGATCTATGATAATAATTGAAGTGTCAGTTAACGCAGATTTTATCCATCTTCTTAGATCTAAAGTTTCAGTAAAAAAGAATAAGCCATTTAGAAGCAGTGAACGAATAGAAACGAAACGAAACACAGTACAAATCATCTAAGTCAGAAACTTTTCAATTTTCATGAATCGTTTTGTTTGCGAGCAAAACAAAACCACAAACTTTTTAATGCAAAAGAGCATAAACAAAACAATTCGGGTTTTGTACTTAGACTTTGCTTTGATGGTATGTTTCGTTTGAGTACGAAACAAGAATGAAACGTTTGCAGAACAAAAAGATTATAACAATCATAATAACAATGCATCATTACCAATTCGCAAACTATAGTCAGTGACTTCATATCATTATTAGGATCATAAAATTAATGTAGGCAGGTAAAATGTTAAAAAATTCCCAACAACAACCAGCAATAAACATGTAGATTTTTTCATGTAAAGAGCAAATCAATCAGCAAACGTTTTGAAACGTTTGCAGAAAGTATTGTTCTGTATTGTTTTGCATGTTACATATTGAAGCTGAGTACTTTTCGATTCTGGTTTTGTTTGCACTCATAGTCATAGCTGCCAGATAATATAGGGGCAAAATCGTCTAATTTGGGAGAAAAAATCGTCAAAATCGTCAAATAGTTTACTCAAATCGTCATAAAAACGTCAAAATAAAAAAACGCATTTTTCAAAACAAGACATTTTTTATTAAATGCATAACATAACAAACTTTTTAAATCCAGAGAGATCAATGGTTTTATTATACCCTTTTAAGTTAAGAACATGACAATAAATATAATACAATTTAGAATTCATTTCGAAAAATAAATATTAATCTATATATATAAAAGTGAAACTCTGTGTGTGTGTGTGTTAGCTATAGACTCTGAAACTGTAAAACCGATCGGGCTCAAACTTTGGTAAGTTGTTGTACACATACCGGGGAGTGTTTATGGATGAAAAAAAGTGGGCGGGGCCACGTCCATAAAAAATTAGTTATCAGTTTTAGCTACTTGCACTTGACCGATTTTTCTGAAACTTTGCACACATATCGAGCTGTCATGACTAAATAATTTCGTGATAAGAAAAGTGGGCGGGTGTATAAAAGTGTATAAAAAATGGATGAAATTTCTACTTACAGAGGAAGAGCTGCTAGAATTTTCATCATCTTGGTTTTCTATTGAAAATATAATGTTTGATTTTTAAGGTTTTAATGTATAATTAAAAAGAACTTACCATTTTGTTGAAGTATTTAAGCATATTAATTTGTCACTTAAATAATTTAAATAAATTTATATATTAAATAAATAATATTAAATAAATTTACTTAAAAATCTAAAATTGTTTTAAACGCATTTCCAAATTTATATTTGTTCGTGTTGTACATAGGTATCAGTTGATAATATGTGGCATAAACTGTACAAAGTGTTAAAAATGTACAAAGTGGAAAAATTACCCACACAAACACATTAAATAATGATCGATATATCTCTTTCACTCTGTTTTATTATCAATAACATAAAAAACCGTTACAAATTATTTTTATTTAGTTTAAGGTTGATATAAAAGTAATGAAAAATGTTGCAAACTTGAATTCTTGAAAATCGTCAAAAACATAGCATAAATCGTCAAATCGTCAACACTTAATTTTAGCACGTAAAATCGTCAAAATGACGATAAATCGTCAAATCTGGCAGCTATGCTCATGGTACAAAACAATACAAAACAAATTGCATGTACCGTTATTCTGGGTTTTGTTTCGTTTTGTTTTCCCTCTCTGAAATGATCGAAACAAAACTATTGGAAACGTTTCCTTTTGTTTGTTTTCCTACTCTGCTCAGAAGTGTCAATGGCCACACATGTACTCGGGTATAAGGACTAGGGTTAAGGCATTTTTAACTACAAATATACTGTGAGCGTCAAAATAAAGTAAACACCTCGTATTTTTTTTAAGTTATTATTTATTAAATAGAAACAAAAACAGACTTTTAAAAAATATTAATTCAGTATTGATTGCTCCGTTAAATTTAATTAAATACATTAAAACAATAACCAAAAAAATTAGGCACATGGAGAAATATTTCACTTCTATTAGAGATGAAATGTTTTTTCGCGTCAAAATAAAGTAAACAGGGTTTTTATTTATTTTATTTATTTATTTATTTAATTTAATCAACATAATAATATTTACAGTTGAGCAACATTTTTAATTTAATTACAAAAATAAAGAAAAATAAAAACAACATTAAACGTATGCATTTGAGTTTAGAAATCTTATCAGCTTTCCACTTGCTACAGCAACATTATCAGAAAAGTCAATGTGAACATAGAACTTATTTACCTCAGCACAAATTCTTCTAATTGGATCAAAGTTAATGTAGTTTGATCTATGAAATGGTACATAAGTATAACGGTTCATAAAATCTAAACTGCCTATTAGGAACATTGATGCATATTTTATGTCGAAGATACTATGTAGAATCAATTTTGCCTTGAATTAGATTTATGACAAATGCAATATTGGAAACAATTCTTCGGCTTTGTAACGTTGGGAGCGCAATGAGTAGTAAACGACTACGGTATGACGGTAAGTTTGTATTAGGATTCCAACGAAGGTTACGAAGGCAGAACAGCAAAAATTGTTTTTGGACTGATTTAAGTTTTTGAATATAAACATCATATTGGGGATCCCAAATTACTGATCCATATTCCAGTAAAGGTCTCACCAATGACGTGAATAAATTTTTTGTTACATAAGGATCATTAAATTCCTTAGCCCAACGCTTTATGAAACTTAATACCCCATAAGCTTTATTTACTGTCATTATTACATGTGAGTTAAATTAATTTTTACATCAAAGAGAATTCCAAGATCCAAAAACGAATCAACAACATTCAAATTAGAGCCATTTAGAGAGTAAACATTCGAAATCGGTGAATATCTGCAGAAAGTCATAGATTTGCATTTTGTTAAATTCAATTCCATAAGAGTTACCGTACACCAATTAAAAAAATTATTTAAATCAGCTTGGAGATAAAAACTGTCGTCAACAGTTCTAAAACATGAATAAAGTTTAACATCATCAGCAAACATTAAAATATTGCTGTATTGAATAGCCTTTGGAAGATCATTTATAAGCAATAAAAATAGGATGGGGCCGAGGTGACTTCCCTGAGGAACTCCGGAAGTTACTTCAATATGTTTTGATATACAATCATTATAAAAAACACATTGTCTCCGATCCTTTAAATAAGAACTAAACCATTTTAAAAGGTTAACCGGAAACCCTAATTTTTTTAGCTTCACTAACAATAAATCATGGTTAACCTTATCGAAGGCTTTACTGAAATCAGTATAGACTACATCAGTTTGGTTACCATTACAAAATCCTGTATTGATGAAGGACGTCAGTTCCATTAGGTTTGTGGATGTAGATCTACCTTTACAAAAACCATGTTGTGCTGGAGAAAGAATTGTTGATATTTGGGCAGTTAGGATGTCCGTTAATATTTTCTCAAACAGTTTAGGAATGGAGTTAAGTTTAGCTATTGCTCTATAATTAGTAACATCACTACGGCTACCAGATTTATGAAGGGGGATGATAAATGAATCTTTCCAACATTTAGGAAATATACCAAATGTCAAAGAACTGTTAAATCGATGAGTGATAGGAATAGCCAAAACGTCGGCACAATTTTTTAATATGCAGCTAGGAATACCATCAGGACCAGGTTTATAACAATTTTTTATACTTCTCAGGCTTTTTAAGACAGTATCGACATCTAAAGATGATATATTAATTGATGAAGACGAAGTAATATCATAAGGATAAATTGAACTATGGAACGTTTTTGCAGAAGAAGTAGAGGCGAAGAAATCAGCAAAAGAATTGGCAATATCTGCATTATTAGAATAAACAACATTATTCATTTTCATAGTAGTTGGATACGTTGAAACTCTACGTTTGAAGTTGACAAAATTATAAAACATTTTCGAATTCTTTTTAAAGTAAAATTTAATTTTGTTTATATACGATGCATAATATTTTTTGTTTTCAAAAATATAACGGCTTTGAGCTATTAGATAATAGCTCTTCATGAACTTTTTATACCTGTACAAATCTAATAGAAAGATATTAAAATTGTTGCAAATTGATGGTAGACGTTAAATGTTGACCAGTGTAAAAATGAAATTATTAAAGCAACAAAAAATTATGATATTTATTACAATTTTCATAAAAAAATATGGAAAACTTTAATTTTTTTAGCACAACTTTAATTGTCATTTGTAATACATACCAAATTTTTTGCCGGGGAATAGGTTCCAAATTTCGAAGTTCATTTAGAATAAGGAAGAGTTTATTATTTTTATTTAGAATTGTGGTGATGGTAAAACTAATAGCGGTTACAACTTTTATCACACCGTTTTCTTTTTCTTTGACTTTACAGATACAAGTTGTAAATGGTGTTATCCTGATATCATGGCGTCAGTCGGTGTTACAGAAGCAAATCGATTATGGTGCCAAATTAGGTCATGTTGTACTCTCTTTAGCCAAAATGGAATTAGATAATTTCTTTAAAAACGTCATGCCAGTAGCTGATTATTTTGATCAAAGTGATATGTTAATAGCGGTAAATAGTCCATTATTTCGCTGCAACTAAAGCTCATATTTAATGTGTAATTTTTGAAAATTGTTTGTGATGTGCAGGTGAATGGTGAAAGGGCGCCCTCAGAAGTGTACAAAGATTTCCGTACGGCTGTGCTTGACATACTAAGTACATTGGAAAATCAGGAGGCCATTCTAAATGGAGTAACAGGTATGGGCAGAGGGATTAATGATATACCCGGCAGTATAGTTAGCGTAGATACAGCACCTAGTCAAGCACAGAACATTCCAGTGATCTCTAATCATAATGCTGCTCCAATTTCAACAGTTTTACCACAGCAACAACAGCCAGCTGCTGCAGGGGTGACCGCCAACGCTGCCAGCAATCCTACACAGATGTCAGAGGAGCCCAGAAGAAACATAACCAATGCAGTTATTTCTCATATAGCCTCAAATGCGGCCCAGGCAGTGGGTGTAACAGGTGTCACAGATGTGATAACGCAGCAGCCTATGCTGACAAATGCAGCCACCAGCATGAGTACGAACGTGAATGGTATACCACCGGTAATATGGGTTATAGGGGGACCAGGCAGCAATAAGGCCACCTTGTGTATGAAAGCGGTGGGTTTAAATCCGGGTTGGTCTCACTTCAGGTAATTTTTATATATATTTTGATGAAAATGAATCAAAAACCAATTTGATTCATGCCAATTAATGTATTTATGTTTATACTTAAAGTGTGGGACGTCTTTTGCGTGCCATTACCGATTCAGCACCACGTGCCAATACCGAAAGTTATGCGGTTAAAGAAACTTTAGCGGCTGGTGAAATGGCTCCCGAAATATCCGTTAATCTTATTCTCGAAACGAATTTAAAACAACATTCGGATAAAACTGGCATTATAATAGACGGTTTTCCCAGAAACATGCAACAGGTTAAATATTTCGAAAATAGGGTAAGAAATTTCTATTCAAACATCATACAGACACATTAACACTGGCCAGAATGAGTCTGCGTACAAAAATTGTATCTCATATTGGAGATGTAATTTGATCAAGATGTTATTTGAGTTGAATTTTCCCATCTTGAGAGTTTTGGAAATTTGTATTCCTTATGACATACTACTACCTGAATAATATTTTAAATATACTAAAATTTTAAAAACAAATTATTGATAGAGACGCAATTGTTGTTTGAATTAATTTGCCTTGAGTCTACATTTCTGCAATAACATTAATCAAACTCCGTGCATAAAAAACGTGGGGCATTTACAACATTCGAAATCGATCGAAAAAAAGAGAATTCTTAATGGAAACTTCCATCTTTGATTGAAATTTCGATAGTTATCGAATGCCGTAATTTGCCCCAAATATAAAAACAGTGACATTTTTTTGTACCCTTCACCGAGAGTTTAAGAGTTTGCCATTTCGTGTGAAATTTCTACAATAATCATTTCCGACCTCATAAAGAAATAATTTTCTAAATGCTTATAAATAGGGGAGAGCAATGTCTGTGGGTATGTTGAAATCAGTTTTTTGGAAGCTTACCGAAATCGCCAAGACCAGTGAGTAGTATGAAAATATCAGAAATATTTGGGACCAGTTTGGTATTGAAAATAAGCATTATCGGTATAGAATTTTTTGAGATATAAGCAAATTACCTCCAAAAAAATAATTTTTTTTTTAAATGTTCGGTTTTTTTTTTCTAAAATTTACAAACGAAATCCGATTTCGTCAGTTAATATATCACCAACAGGGCCAACTTTTTTATCAAACAAAAGGGCTTGGCCAGTAAAATACAGTCAACTGTTAAAAAACGTAAAAACCAAGATGGGTTCTGAAGCAAAATAGCGGAATTTTTTTTTCAACCCTATCAAAGTGGGTATCAAATAAAAGAGTTTGACTACAGTGAACTATTTGAAAATTCCAAATCAAAGATAGCGTCGGAAATAAAAAAGAAAATGGCGTGTAATCTGAAATCCAGGGGGCAAATTACGGCATTCGAATGTGATTGAAATTTGAAAATTCTTATTAGATTCTCTATACCTAAAGCACAGCGAACTCGACCGTTCGAGTAAAATCGTGATCGAATGCCGTTATTTGACCCCAGGCTAAGCTACAATGTGATCATTTTATCCATGTACATGGTGGAGAAGGGTATCGGCACGGCCGAATATAGCACTCTTTCGTATTTTCAAGTATTTCACTTTGACCTCAAAATTGTTTTTCAATAATATTTAGAATTTTTTTTAACCCAATTTTATTCTGGCAAGCGTATATGTGTAAAAGGATAACCTGATTTTGATGTTTCAAATTTTTTATTTTAGTACAAACAACGTCCACCCATTATATTATTGGATTGTTCGAAGCTACAGCTAGGTCGTGGACGTATTGACGACACCGTATCTTCATTTCGCCGTAGATTGGAACTATTTCGAGAACAAACTTTACCCATGCTTAAAGCCATGGATAATAGCAATCGCTTACAAATTGTAGGTTTTATATCAACCATAAAACGCAATAAACTTTTAAATTAATTTGTTCTTAAAAATATTACAGATCGATGGCGATACTGATAGTCCATCGGTTCAGCGAGAATTTGAGAAAACAATACGCAATCACATACAAAATCTCACAGGTACTCAAAGGAATAATGCGCAGCGTACGATGAACAAACAGCCGCCAACTGTTGATCAACAATCAACCGATGCTATACTACAGGATCTGGAGAACAATGTGCCTGGTGCAGTGCCAACAATAAGCCATCATGTTAGTCTCATGAATGGTCATATTAAAAATCGCAATACAAGTGCTACTAATCATTTAGCCAATAACAACAACTACAATAAAACAACGAGTCACATGAACGGTGATATTGGTCAAACAATGGACTTCCGACATATGCTGGAGGAAGCCGAACGTTATCCCGTTGACTCGTACATGTAAACATAGCAGCAATAATAAACGATTCAAACTAATTCTACTTAAAATAAGTATTAAAAAATATATTTTTTCTTCTTTCATTTAGAAATAGCTTATTTTAGTTGCAACATAAAAACGAAACAAAATTTTTTAAAACTAATAAATTGTATTAAGAAATTTCATCAACGACACTGTGCTACAAAAAAGTACCTTTGGCTAAGCAAGACGTGTTAGCTAATATGCAACGTTCGTGCTCGTATGCGTTTAGCTAAGAGTGTTTTTGCTTTTACCTGAACAAAGGATTTTGGTGGAATAAATAGATTTAAATCTGTAGATTGATTACGTGTAATTGTTGGTGTTAGTTAGAAAGAAAAAGTCAGCGTTTTACGTTTTCTACTTTCGTAAATAAATTTTTTACTTTTTCAATATTGTTAAAGTTTCGATTTTTTCTCAAGGCATATTTTTATTCACAAGATAGTTTTGACCCGTCAGCTGATTATTTTTCCCTGTATATATTTTGAACTCCATAAATAAAAAAATTCTTACTCTTTCCACGTTTATTTCAAATGTCTAATTTTATAAAAAAAATTATAACAAATTTAAAAAAAAATTCTTTCCGAACTTCGATTACCTAATAAAAAAAATTCCGACGTAACATAATTCTCTATACAAATTGCTGTCTAAAATACTTTGGTGATTTTATTCGCGAGAAAGAATCTAGTTTTTAGAGCGTGTTATCTTATGTTCTTATTTCAAGCGAACAAATTTTACCATATTTGTACGAAAAATAAGAACAAAAGCAAATTAAACAACAATAAAATGAAAGTATTTAACGTTAAACTTTCAATTGCCTAAGACCTTGAAGGTTTATGGTTACACCAATTTTAAATACTCTTTTTATTTGGTTTATCGATGTAAGTTGTAAACTTAAAAAAATTATAATAAACACAAACATTTTCGTTTCTTAACAGCTGATTTATTCATTAACTGTTGCTATATTTAGAACATCTTTTATAACCCCCCCGACCACACGAGCGATTGATTATGTCTTAATATAAGCAATAAAGCCGGCAGAATAACGGCATCAAATTGCCAATGTTCAAGCTTATATCTTTAGGTGGAGAACACGTAAATATCTTAAAACATAAAATTAAAAATGTTCGTGGAGATTGATCTATAATTAAATATTTTACAAAAAAATGTACAAAAATAAATTTCACTAAAAACACTAGATGAAAACAATTCTTTTGCCATTATATATTTAAATATAATTAAAAAACTTAAATTTTTTTATAATAACATTGTTAGTTTTAATTTTTTCTTTTCTTTTTTTTCTGCGACGTTCTCTTATGCATTCATGTTGTTGTTACATTTCATTTGTTTGCAATTGAATTTGACAGCTTGTGTTAAAAGATTATTGCTTAGCAATGTATTATAACATTTATTGCTAAATATGTATTCTAATACATATTCATGCAGTCCACACGTTAATATCTTGAGTTGGCAATAGAATTTGACAGTTGCTGTGGCAATAATTGCCAAACACATTGCTCGTGTGGTCGGGGGGTAAGAGAGATTGGCAACGCAACTCAATAAACATTTTGTTCGATAATTCACTCAGTATTTTCGTAACAGATTAAAGGTTGTGATGAAAATGTTATTGCGTTTAATACTACATTTACACGTAAGCAAAATGTAGTAGACTTGATTTAAAATCTTTATTAAAATCTAAACCGTCTATACCACTGTTTATTGACATTTTGCAAGATTTCGTTTTCAAAACAATATATTTATTTACAAGGTGGCCTGAGAGGCTCTCTATGCTCTACTTCGCCAAAATTCAAACTCCATATAAAACAAGTAACAGTGCTATTATATCTTATATACCCTTCACAATGTATAGTCATGCAATAACAATTGTTTGTGTCACCATTCATCTCATATAAAATACGTAAATATGTGTATACTGGTTAGAATAAATGTGGCATCGAATCCCAGCTGAGCCAAAAAAAAATTATTTTTATTTATTTTTAAAAAAAAATTTGAAAAATTTTTTTTAAATTTTTTTTTTAATTTTTTATTTGTAATTTTTTTTTATTATTTTTTTTTTATTTTTATATATTTTTTTTTGTAATTTTTTTTGTTTTTTGGTATGTTTTTTACATGTATTTATGTATGTATGTTGTTGTTGTAATTGTGTAAAAAAACGAGGTGGTCGTGGTCTCAGAAAATTATGGGGCAATTGTGCTGAATTTCAATAGCGATTCAGGTGAAGGGTATAAGGGTTATATATTATGATGGAATTTTTCTGTGTGCAGCGTAGTATATTTTATTACAATTTTATAAAAATCACAGTTGCATCACGAAGTAGTACTAGATTTTAAGTAGATTCTGCCAAAATCTAGTGGCGAAGTAGATTTCGTTTTGTATGGGAAATCTGGTAGAAATGAACAAGATTTCGCTCAAAATCCCTTAAGTACTAGATTCTGTGAAGGTGTAAATGTAGTATGAAATAAACATTAAATTTTCGAAAGAATAAAACAGATGACGTATATACCTTTATTGTCGTTAGTTTAAGAATTTATACGATTCATAACCTAAAAAAAATAAATAAGAATACAAATTCGAAAAATTTTATTTTCGAATCGAATTACGGAGTAACCCCTCAGATTTGGCAGTTTTGTTATTGTTTTTGCATTTAAGTGCTTTCGTAAATTTTGTTTTCATTTTCAGTTATAGAAGTTTGTAGTCGTAATACTTGCGTAGTGATGAATTTATTAGTAATTCTCTTTTTGGTATGTTGTAGCACAGTGTAGTTAATTAAATTTATATAATAAAATACTTAACATTTCTTAAGTATTTCAATGGTTTTGAGCTTTAAAATTAAATTTATATATTTTAACATATTATAGTTCATACAAACATACATACACTGTTATAAGTTAGTTAATAGTTAATTATAATTAGAAATAAACAAAAAACCATAAATATTTTATATTTTCGTCCCTAAAAAATTTACTTTTGTATTTTTTTAAATTGTTTGATTTTTAAAAAATTTTTTAATCATTTTTTTACCAAATAAACTAATTGTCCGTATTACCAAATTAGAATAGAATTTTTATTTATTTTATATTAAAAATAAAAAAAAAACTTGTTACATTGTAGTTTTGCTACCGTTTTTCAATGTCTGGCTAATTTTGATTGTAAGAATTAACAGGTAGGTCGGTCGAAAAAACATCTGTATTAAATTATGTTTACACTACAATACAAGTCGTAATATACGATTAGATCTTTTAGCAACGATGAGAAAATTGCTAAACAAAATCTATCCTCCTCCTATATTACAATCAATGAACGTTAACCAGACGTTGAACTAATAGAGCTTAATTTGTTAATTTAAGAAAATATTAATTTGGAAAAAAAAACTAATAAAATCGTAATTATATACATTTCTTTTGCTCTTTAACATAATTAATACATTTCTATTTAGTTTGAAAACAATAGATTGTGCCTATTATTCTGAGGTAAGCAGAAATATCGAAATATTTTTCTATTTTTCTAATATAAACATAAATATGAATGACGCCATTTTAAATTGTTTAATTCAAAACATTTTTGAAGCTCATTGTTCATTCAAGCATGATTGATGTAGTTAACTGTTGTGTACTGTCGCAATCATGCTTGAGTCTTTTATTCGGCACTTTACGATTGGCGCACAACTGGGACGAACGACGAATTTCGCCCAGCACGACGAATTCGTCGGTAAAAATTCGCTGTGTAAATTCGTCGTATGAAGCACAATAACGATGAAAAATTAACACCTTTTATAGTTGATAAAATTGTTTGAAAGAACAAAAATAATCGAAGAATTTTAATTTTTGTGAAACGCAACAAAATATATATAATTTCTGTCATATGTTGTTAAAACTTTTTTTTAAAAAACCTTGTACCAATTTGTTCGCCGGCGTAAGAAATAGAAATAAATCTATTGCAGAGTTCGCCGCAAACAGCGAGTTTCGACCGAAGCCATAATTGTATGCATTCTCGTGTACAGAAATGTGTTTTATTTTTGATGACGAATATTCGCGCCGAAATTGCGCGTCGTTCGCCCCAATTGAGCGCCTAGCATTAGAGTTTGTTTTATAAAATGGAGTTATGTTTTTGAAGATGACTGTGTAAAAATACACACATTTTTTCTTTTTAATATTTTGTTAAATTATTTATTGCAAACATTATTAGTCTTGTATAGTTTTATTATCTATTATAAGTTGTTTGTTGAATATATAAATAAATTAATTAATAAAATATAATTAAAACGAAATATTTATGACTTTTATACATATTTTGTATCGAATTAAGAATGCCAAAGAAAGTGTTAGAAAAAAACATTTTTTTGCGTACCGGAGCTAAATATTATTAAATGACGTAGAGACCAGCTACGTTTACTTTCTCTCAGGGTAGCCTAAAATTTTACCGGCTGAATAGAGTTCCATGTGGTAACACCAAGCAGTATTAATAGACTTGCCCTTTACAGAAGATTGGCGTAGACACGTAGTTTGAACTTATGTATGTCATGGGAACGTACCTTTGGTTAAATGGCTGATGTTGGGATTACGGCCAACCTTAAACAACTCGGGGTACTGTTGTCATACAGGGCTACTTGATGGATGTTCGTATTTATACCTTTACAGAGAGTGTAAAAGTATAAGGTTTGTCATTCCGTATGAAATTTCTACAATAATCATATTCGACCTAATAAAGTCACATTTTCCGAATGCTTATGAATAGGGAAGTCGTTTAAGCAATACCCGTTTGTCCGTGTGTATGTTGAAATCAGTTTTTTGAAGCCACCCAACATTGCCAATACCAGAGTTTGATATTATAACATCAGAAATATTTGAGAGCGAATTGCTATTGAAAATCAGGACAATCGCTTTATACCTTTCTGAGATATGAGCCAATAAACACGACTGCTTCTATTTTTTCCTTATTTTTACCGTAGCCCTAGGATAATTTTTAGACACACTTGTGACTATTTATAAATTTAATATGCCTCTGGAGATACCCATGAACATTTTTTGATAAATTTCTCACTAATTGGCAAAGTTATAGGCAAAAATAATTTAAAAAGATGTATATATTTTAAATACATAAAATTTGTCAAGCTCCTTAATAATTTTTGGACACGTTAAAGACAAAAGATTATAACTAGTGGTCTCATAAACAGTTATTGAGCTAAACTAATAAAACGGTTGGAAACCAACTGAGATATAAGCACCAAAATACAATTTATTCGCGTTGTTTCTTAAAATTTACTAACGAAATTTGATGTTTTTAAGTTCCTATACCACTGAGAGGGCCAGTATTGATATCAAATAAAAAGACTTGACCGATCAAATACAGCTTACTATGAATAAGTAAAAATGGCTTCCTTGATTAAAACGCAAATATATGAGTCAAATATAGCTGCTACACATTTTTGCCCCATTAAACGGATTTCATGTCGCTAGATTTAACCGGAAAATAGCTAAAATTCCATCAATATCCACAAGTAACTAAACCAAAACTATTTTTTAATAGACAATACAAAACACAAGGTTTATATTTATATTTAGGAGATGCCATCCTTAGCTAAATACAAGTTATTGATCATGGTACAATTATCAGGTAGCCTCACTAAAACAGCTGATTTTTTTTTTCTCTACCTTAAGATTTAACTAAGATGTCAAATTTTGTTTATGTATGTGTATATATTGTGTACGTATGTATATATTCTACCGCCAAAAAAACACGCACACACATTTGCTTTTTGACATTTAAGTCATCTTTTTCCAACAACAAAATACATGTAGAATTTTGTTGTTGCAGAACTGAGGCTACCTGATGATTGTACCATGTTATTGATGATATTCGAACAAGAAGTTATCGTCACCATCATGTGGTTGTAACTATTAATGTTTATCACAAACTTATGCAGTTTTATTTAAATGTATACAGATATTTAAAGGAATGTTAGTGTTGATAACTTGTTTTTTATTCTTTAAAATTTTAACGGTTTCTTGAATTTTAGCCTTTCATTTATTATTAAATATCTTCAATTTAAATATTTAAATTTGTTTTCGCTTGCCCTTAATTTTTTTAATTCACTATTTTTATTATCTGTTAATAGATATTAATTGTTTTTCATATATTTACTGAATATTATGATCAGAATCTAATCAAGCCGGTAGGCATATTTTGTGATAAAGTCCAAGACCTATACTGAAGTTATCTTAATCTCAAATACTTCAAAGATAAAATGCGAAATTGAAAAATAAAATTTGGTTATCACACTATTAGCACATAATCTACTTAATTATATTGTTTATAATAAAATAGAAATAAATCTAATCGGTTGACTACAAATGTTTTTATTTCAGTTTCGAGACGAGTAAAAATAACTTATAACAGTTTTTTATCAAACAACTAGAAAAGCCCGGCGCGCGTTGCTACGCCTTTTAATCAATAAAAATGCATTCTAAATTTAAATTGAATATCAAGTGCAAAAAGCTAAAAATTATAACTTATTTCTTATGGGCGTGGCACTGCCCACTTTTCTAATCACGAAATTGTAAAATCATGAGAGCTCAATATGTGTGCAAAGTTTCAGGAAAATCGGTCAAGTGCAAGTAGCTAAAACTGATAACTAATTTTTGATGGGCATTGTCCCGCCCACTTTTTACCACCCATAAACACTTCCTGGAATGTGTACAACAAATTGCCAAGGTTTGAGTCCGATCGGCTTTACAGTTTCGGAGTCTTTAACTAACACACACACACACACACACAGAGTTTCACTTTGATATATAGAGACGCATTGAAAGTGTATTTTTTTCATTTATGTTTTGGCCTATTTTTTTATTAAAACACTTTTAATTTGATAGAAAGATTTTTAGAGATAGAGAGATTTTTAAAGAAAAATGGCCACAAAAACGCAAAAATGGCCTTAAATTTTCGCTTCTGCCTTGAATGAAATATTTTCCATAATTTTTCATTTCTATTTTGGGGGTAATTTTTTATTAAAGCCATTTGACGTTATTGAATGAATAATTTTGGGATGATTTGCCATTTTCAAAATTGGGTCAATTTTTCATTTTCTGTTTTGGGGTCAATTATTATTTAAACATTTTGAATAGAATCGAAAAACTTAAAAAAAAATATAAAAAGGCTTCAAACATTCGTAATAAAAATTATTAATAAAAGATAAATGGTCTTTAAGTTGTATCTACATCTACACTCAGATTAAATTAATAATCAAATTCCTTTTTTGTTGAAAGAGTTATTTTAAAATCGTCTATTTAAACATGTTCAAATGTTTGACATTTAAAAGAAAATTTAAGTTTCATATAATATTTCAAATTTCCAACTTTTTGTTTGCTGGGTTATTAATATGTCTCAGCAGCTACTGCGGTAAATATTTATTTGCAATTTTTTGCGATTATTAAAGATTGTAAGTACATACTGCTATTCCTGATGTTGTTTACGTTCTTGTGGGCATAACTATTGTTGTAATTGTAACCATTATCAGTTTGTATGTATGATACATTGTACAATATAATTTCACTTCACATTATTAAAAAATTATTAGTTTGTAAAAATCTTGCTTTTGTTAATTTAAAACAAAACAAAATTAAACGAAAACAATTTACTAAATTATTCGGAATGTGCTTACGATAATTTTTAAATGAAATTAAATTTATTTGGTTGTTGGGCAAAGATTTACTGATAATCTGATATGAGCACTAGTGAAATAAACCCAACAACCAAATAAATATTACCGAACAAAAATTCTACCCAAAAAACCAATAAGAAAAATAACTTATTAAAACAGAATAACATTAATAATTCTCAAATTAAATTTTTTTTGAAAATTTAATTTTCACTAGCAAAATGACTATTTTGCCTTTTTTTTATATTTATTAAGAAATCTTTATTGAGAAATATATCTTATACATAGTGACCTTGTGAAGCCGTTTAGTCTGCAGGTATATTATAGATTAGATTCAATTCGATTCATTGCGTAAGATAAAATTTCAAAATAAGAGTGATGATATACTGATCTTAATTAACTAATTTGTATATTTTAAATACATTTGAATAGTGTTTATTGCGTGTTTTTAAATAGTGTTTAAAAAGTTTAAATCTTATTTCTACCAAAAATTATGTTCACGTCAACAATATTATAATTGCGCATTTTTGCCAGATTCGGTAGGTGGTTGATGTGAATACCCTTGTTATTTTCTTTTTTATACTTTTTCCCTATCTTAATGCCAGCATTTAATCGTATCATTATCAAACAAACAAAAGTTAAATAGACAGACCTGTCTCATACTCTATAGACCTGCTGCGAAGAGGATAACAAGGGGTTTTAAATTGTGGAATTATGTACTTTATTATCGATGAACTTTCACGCTTCAATCGTTAGTTTTTCCATATACTCCGAGCAAAGCGTTTAACGAAAGTTGTAAAGCAGAGAAAAAACTAATAAAAAAAACAAAAATTTTATTGAAGTTTATTACAAGTGGAAACAAATTTTAAATAAAATTTTGGCAAAAATGAAAATTTAGAATCGAAATTAAAAAATATGGAAAATAAAAAATTCCTTAATCCACGTACTAATCCAAACAGAGTGGGCCTCTACCATTATTATCACACGGATTTGTATTATTCCATGCCGGAGATAAATAGTAAGTGAAATGTTGATGTCAAAATAAAATTTACTCACTCACTGTATGCACAAATATTTGATCGAAATACCCTACAGTAAATGTTTTTGTTGATTAAGAACTGAATGTAGTTTTTTAAGGTTATTTGGGACGCGGAAGCCTAATCTGCACTTGGTATTTTTCTATCAGCTCTACTGTTCGCGTTATACCGTTACGTCCATAATTAAGGCACTTCCACTACACATATTGGAATAACTTGAAAACGGTTTACTCTATTCAGTTGAAAAAAAAAACCCCGAAACTCGTCAACAATATTATCTTTAAGTCGAGCTTATATTGGTTTTGAATTTGGCCAATATTTTCAGAGATATCGGGGAAGTTGTGGCAGAAATATGTGTCTTTTAAACAAAACTTCAACATTTTTGATTTTTAAAACTTCTTACAAAATATAAAATGACAAAAATTCTGTTATTTTTATGCGAGCGTATAGGCAAATATGTTACGAACAAAATGAGACTACCTTTAGAGCAAGGCGAATTCAATAAGGTGAACTCGTCCCTAAAACAACTACAAAGTGAAAAAATACAACGTGTATTTTGTTAGTGTAAACTAACTTGAACTGTCAAAAAGTTGTTTACGAAATCAAAAATAAAAAACACGTTTGTTTACATATACATAATAATTTGTATAAAATAAAATATTAAAAAGGTGCAATAAAATAAAAATTAGTCACAAAAAATTACTTTTTTTAAAGAAATAAGTGAAATAAACAAGACTTGTGGTGATGTAGGTGATATTTTAACTGATTTTGGGTCTAAACGAGCGGCAAGATGCTTTGAAACACTGTCTGCCGAGGCCACAGCACCCTAAAAACTGATTTAGATTCGGAATCCGTTGGAAAGTATTCTTACGAAGGAAAACTTGATAAAAATGATGGCACGAGTATTAATGATTATTTATCGATGACAAAGAAAAAAAAATACCAAGGAACATTAATATTTTCAGTACCACAAAATAACACAGATCACACGTTAGAGGTTGGTTGCATGTGCTTATGAGAGTTCTATAATTTATTACATTATACCTATGTATGCAAATTAAAAATTATGCTAAATTATATTTTTAACAATAATTCCAGTTGGATGAATACCAAAACAGAATGTGTGAGATTGTCTCCATATTTATAGTATGTGAGTTAAGGCTTAGTGTTGATGCCACCCAACAAGAACAAATTTTAATCTGTAGTGGTAAAGGTCTGATAGTTCTTGGGAAATTCCTATATTTTTACTGCACAATATGCAGCAGTTAATTGTTGTTAAACCGTGTGGTAAGGTAAAAAATTTGTAAAAGTGCCCGGAACTAAAAAGATAACAAATTTTAAACTGATAAAATGCAAAGCAAATAAATTAAGAAATATAAAATTTTTTTTAGTATAAATGTATATAAATTTTCAACATTTTTGCTACAGAATCTCTGTGACGACGATGAAGACGAAGATATAATTGTAGTGGATAGTTCTCTTACCAATAATTTTGCCCAATTATTTGCTGCAGTTAGCTTGGAGCCTTTAACTGGTAGTTTTTCTAGTATCAAATTGGAAGAAAAAACTATTGTGGGAACTGTAGATTTAACTGATGAGGATGAATCTCCTAATACTCAAAATTCTATAATTGAACGTCATGATAAATGGTTAAATAACTTTCAACAACTGGCGCAACAATATTAGAAATCCCAGCTGATGTTGCAGAATACACAACACAATCAGCAGATCTCAAACAATGAAAAAGCAGTCGTGATAAGCTTGGACAGTGATTCGGAGGAGGAAAAACAATTAGAAGAAGAATTTTTATATAAACAAATATATGTATAAGTTTAATTAAGTTAATAAAAAATAAAGAATTTATAAAAGAAATACAGACATAATAATTATAAAAATTTTCTTTTTGAAAATTGTATGTATATTTTCATTTCTGAAGGTTTAAAGTTCATTTACCTACATCTTCTATGAACTTTGGTTTGCGGCAAGCAAAATATAAATAATTCATAAGATTAATTTAATTACAAAATAAAAATATCTAGTTTCAAAGTTAATTAAAATCTTAATTACATTAATTCAGTTATAATAATTTAATTGAACTTTTTTCAATTTTTTCTAATGCTAATGTAAATTTTGTGCAATTTTTTACTGAATTTAGAAGACCTTCAGCATTTGTTAAATAAAAAGCTGACATGTTCATATCTGCAATTTTCATTTTTATTAAGCTTATTGCTAAGTTTTGATAATATATTCATTTTTAAGATATTCATTTAAGATTTTTGCAACTTGCTCAGCTGCGCTGTCTCGTTTTGTCACATTTGATGGCGTTGACGACCTAACAATATTTTGAAATATATTTACAATACGCTGTATGTATATGTTAAGGGGCTGAGATTGATTATGCAATATTGTATCATCCCCTTGTTTAGCCATGTCCATTTGTTTTTTACTAATCATTAACTTTTTATAATGGTATTTCTTTGTATTGCTGCTGCCAGTACATACTCCATCTTTTTCGATGCGATTATCACTTAATTCATCATCTTGTTCTGTATCAAAAAAACAAGAAATTTATCACCTTTTTAAAAGATTTTGGTAGCCCTGAAAAGGGCTATTTTTTAAGTTCCAACATTAAGAATGCTAGAAGGCAGGAAATGATCCGTACATAAACGGTCTGTTGCAGAGAAATTCACTCCACAAATTTCGCTCCACCTATTTCTGGTGGCTTGATCTCTGGGCACATAGAACAAAGTTCCATTGCCCTTCAAATATTTCTTTTTGCACAAAGAGCACACACGCATTATTCACAAAAAAATAGTCTGTTTAATTTAATTTTATTTTTTTTAACTTTTTATTAAATTCTTCACAATTCAAAATTATTTTTATCTCTTTTTTAACAATTTTTAAGAGAATTTGCACAATTTTTCACAATTTTTAAAATTTTTCAACTAATGGCGCCCACAAATGTAAACAATAAAAAAGTAGAAGCACACATAAACACACAAACAAAATTTGACAATTCAATATTAAAAAGAGCGCTCAGCTGATAAACAGCTGGCTTTATAAGTTCACCTGATAATGAATTCGCCTTGCTTTAGAGTTACCAAGAATGTTTCATACACAAACTTAAAAGGCAATAGTTGAAACAAATATTTTTTTTTAAATTTTTAATAAAATTATTGTTTTGAAATTACATCAATATATATTCGGCCGTGCCGAATCTCAGATACCCTTCACAACGTGTAGTCATGCAATAACAATTGTTTGGATCACCATTCATCTCATATTAAATATGCACATACATGTAAAAAACATGTGTTTCTAAAAACAATTACAAAAAAAAACATTAAAAACAAAAAAAAAATTTGTTTGGCTCAGCTGGGATTATATGCCACGTTTACTCTAACCAGTATATATGTATGTTGTTGTTTTAATTGTGAAAAAAACGAGGTGGTCGTGGTTTTTTTCTCATATCTCAGAAAGTTATAGGGCGATTGTGCTGAATTTCAATAGCGATTCATTCTTGACAGACGGTCAGGCTTAATCGACTTTTCTATTCATAAGCTTTCAGAAAATATATACTTTATGGGGTCGGAAATGCAAATTGTAGAAATTACAAACGGAATGACAAACCTATATATACCCTGTTTCACTGTGTGAAGGGTATAATTAACAAATTGAAAGAAAACAAGTCGAATTGTTTGATCAAGGGAACAAAGAGGTATAGTGTGTAGTACACGACTCAATTTTTCTTAATTGTCAAATGAGGATAAAAAAAACATTTTATAAGATTTTTAAGATGTAATTGACATTATTTCTACAGAGAAATAAAAAAAAACGTTTTTTATATTTTTTTTAGTGAAAAATAACAAGAAATAAGAATCTTTTTCAAAAATTATTGGTTTTGGTTTTCTTTCAGTGATCTATTTAGTTTCATTTTCGCCTTTGTATTTCAATATTTATTGTAAATTGTTTCGTTTTTTAGCATTATCTACTGTTTGATATAGTCTGGCCAAAAAACTGAAAGGATTGTTCTATTTAGGACGTTTGTTTGTAAAAAACTTCCAGTCTCACGAATCCACATTTCACAGGCATAAAGTAATGTACTTATGTCGAACATCAAAATTAAATAACATTATTTTGACATGGAAAGATACAGAGAAATTGAGAGAAAGAGAGTTAAAGTGTTGTATATTTGGTTCAGTTTAACACAGGTTGATACTGTATTTTCTATTCGAGAAAATACCGTTAAATAGGGGTTACAATTACAAAATAAATAACATGAGAAACTTCATTAAATATATCGCAATTTTTATTCTGATTTTATTGGTATGAAGTTTTAGTTGCAGATCAAATTGAGTTAATTCTTTCAAAGGTCTGCTATTCAGCATGCTTATTTAAAGTGTAAATATTTTGAATTTACTTTTATTTGCATCTTAATTTTGCCGTAGAATTTTGTATTTTTGGAATAATCAAAATGTAAATATAATTAAATACCTGTGCATGAAAGAGTTATAATATCGTCAGAAGTGCACTACTGGTTGCACTGTAATTTTAATCAACCATAGTCACTGGTCTATATTAGATGTTTTACATTTATTTTAATTACTGTCATTACGCCCTTCAGTTGTATTGAAACTTTAAAGGCAGAAAATATTTACTAAAAATTTTAATTTGGTGTCTGATAATGTCTATGGCAGAAAAGACAAGTACGATTACATATTTGGCCGTTTCGAATCTAATAATACACTTCAATATAATGTAACTAAGTATAATGACAGTAGCGTAGCCTAGATTTCTAATTTAGCGCCATGCGCCATTTTGCTTTATTATTTCCGACGCCACAGCGATTTCTACTAATCAAGCCATTTCAGGTGATACCCATACTGATGGAGTTAAGAAAAAAATTTCCGTTAGTTTGTTTTAGACTCCATATTGGATTTTAAACTTTTACATAATCTACTGTATTTTTAATTTGATACCAATATTGTGGGGGTGAAAGGCTACAAAGTCGTAATTACTATATTTAACCCATTTATCCGCCATTTTATTGAAGACGTCACACATAGAGGCCAAATGCAGTCCTTTTGCTGATTAATTAAAAAAAAAATTTTCAAGTACCATAAAAACTAAGAGTACTTGCTTAAAGTGCATAACATTCTAAATCACTAGGCAAAAAATAAATGTCAAATAGGAAACTGCACTTTCGTAGAGACACGTTGATATTAAATTAAATTAATTTTGTGAAAAACTGAAACAAAATCAGTTACCTTAAGTAATTTTAAAAAACTAATAAATCTAAATCTAATCATCTATCTTGTCTCCTTTACAACATGGTTTTCGAAAGGGTTGTTCAACTGTAACTAATCTGCTGCACTTTACTATACTAGTAAATCGTGGTTTTGTTGAACAGAAGCAAACTGATGCAATTTACACCGACTTTAGTAAAGCTTTTGATAAAGTCAATCACAAACTTCTTATAAAAAAACTTGATCTGATGGGATTAACGGAAAACTGTCTTAACTAGATTTTTTCGTATTTGACGAATAGAAGGCAGAATTTTCGTTTTAAAAATATAACTTCTGAGCCTATTGCTGTTATTTCTGGTGTCCCACAGGGAAGTCATCTTGGCCCATTGCTGTTTTCCCTATTTATTAACGATCTGCCAAGTTCGATAAAATTCTCGGATGTTCTAGTGTATGCTGATGACGTAAAAATATTCCTTAGTTATAATCACCATGCTGATCATATCCTCCTTCAAAAGGACTTAGATGCTTTTTGTTCTTGGTGTAATCTTAACCTGATACTCTGGACAGACTCAAAACTGTCTCCGACCTTGGAATTTTACTAGATCCCAAACTAAATTTTATTCAACATATCTCTGTTACTGTTAACAAATCACGTGCAGTACTTGGATTTATAAAACGCTGGTCGAAGGAGCTTAAGGACCCATACATAACGAAACAATTATATACTTCCCTGGTCTGGCCTATTCTTGAGTATGGTTCAATAATTTTAAATCCAACGTATAATGTTTACAGCAATAGCATTAAATCTGTACAAAAACAATTCCTGTTATTTTGTCTATGAGGCCTAAACTGGAATCCGCTAAACATGCCGCCTTACACAAGTAGACTTGCTCTTATAAAGCTGCCAACGCTAAAAAGTCGAAGAACGATGCTAAATGTCACGTTTGTTCTCAACTTAATAAAGGGAAATGTATGCTCTGATTTCTTGATTTCCAATATCTCTTTTAATGTACCACCTCGTTCTACACGTTATTTTTATCCACTATCTGTCAAAGTTTTCAGAAGAAATTATGCCAACTATAATCCGTTTTTAAGAATTTGTACTGAATTTTATAAATTTTATCAATATGTTGATTTTTCTTTAAATGTTAATATTGTAAAGTCTAAAATAGTTTTTATCTTGAATAACTGAAAGTATGTAACTATTTGTACTGTCTAAAAGTCTGTAAGGATCTTGAATCCATAGACCTAAATAAATAAATAAACCATGCAGCCATCAAGCTCAGGTTTTTCTTAACATGTTTTGCTTTAATTTGTAAAATAAATTATTTATGGAAGTGATTTTGTTAATGTTTTTTATAAATATTAATTTAATTTCATTTTAAAGGTTAAACGGATAAGCGTTGCCTATGAAAAATTAAGGCTGCGCATCGCTGCTCCTCAGAAGTTATGAACGAATTAGTAATACCCCCACGCGTTGAGTTTACCAACAGAAAGTGCTTTGGGGCTTCTGATAATACTTTTATTGCTGTTGTTGTTGTCATTGTTTTATGTGTTTTTATTAGAGATGTGTTTTTATTATGTTGCTACTAATTTGATTCTTACGCACTCTTAAATAAACTTTCTTAAGCTTTTAAAAAAAAATGTATTTTTGGAAAATACTATCCGAAGTCATTCAATGGCAGGCCATGAAGAGAAAGCGTGTGTAAACAAAAAACTTATGTTTATGCATTAATTAATAATTTCTTTATTTATAATTACTTTGATTGGTGGGTAGCCGTCTCCCCCTCTTATAAAACCAATGTATCGTGGAAACATGGAGTTTGTTCTCATAGTTACCCACATCAAATTTGGTGTGCCTTATTAATGTAGTCATAAAGATATGAATTAATCCGCGAAAATGACCATTTGGCCCCGCTGTGCATCATCTTGGAATTTAACTCTTTCAAAGTTTACTGTACATATTCTGTTGATCAAGCTCTTTCATTTGATAGCAAGGGAGAACGTATTCAAATACTAGATTTGACCAATATATAATTTAATTGTACGCCATTTTGAATTGACCATCATAGATTTTAAATTTGTTTTATAAATAATTATATGTATTCCCTAAGTCATGCCCTTTCATTTGGTATACCTATTGACTTTGTCAGTTTTCTAGAAGCTAAAACAATTTGATTTTCGTTTGAGCAGTTGTAATGTGATGCCCATATCTCAGTTTCAAACCGATTAGTAAGTTTTTCAGGAATACTTTTCGTGATTATGGCTTGTAATTTAGTGTCTTCATTGTGTCAAAAATTTATTTAGGGGCTTGAGAAACTTGTTATATTTAAAAACTAATATATTTTTCCTACCTATTTTTGCCTATAACTTTGCCGACGAGTGACCGATTTGTCCAAAAATATTTTATGAATTTCTCGAGAGGCATATTTTATCTACAAAAAGTAGCAAACGTGTCAATAAATTAATTTATGGCGAAAAATATGTGAAAAACAGAGGCAGTGGTGTTTATTTGCACATACAGGAAAAGTATGCGGCGATTTTGGTGGATTTTATTACCAAAATTTTCGAAAGCACTTCTGATAAATTCATGATGCAACATATGAGTCCGTGAGATTTATGGAGACTTCAAAAAGTTTAGTTCAACGCTCACACGGATGGATAAAAATATTAATTTTTTTCTGGCAACTTACACTCTTGTTTTTGATGATTTTGACTTTTTCGATTTTTCCAACTAATTAGATAAATTTTAGTAATTTTCTTTAAGGACTTAATTTTAATAACACTATAAAGTAAATAAATTTCAAAATAATGCAACATTGGGTTCTGTCGTATTATCTTTCGTTGCCCAACTCAACTATTTGTTTCTATTTTGATATTTTCACCACTTTGCAAAAGTAACAGAATTTTCATAGCTAAGACAACAACCCAACCGGAAAAGTGGTAAAATATTCGCAGTTAGCTTCAGCGCACAACAAAATGAAAATCAGTTGTTTACAAAATGCACGTACAGTAGACTCACTAATACAAATAAATACTTCTCATATACAAAAGAGACAAAATAGTTTGTTTTTAAAGAGATTTCACATGTGTGAGTTTTAGAGCCATAAAGAATTTAATAAGGGTATTTTCATAGCAAAATTTGTTGGTTGTAGGCCGCATAAACAACGTTTAATAATAAAAAAATCAGCTGATTATATTTATTAAGCGAAGTAAACCAGTTGGCCAAATATTATTAGGATTGCAAAGCGACAATAACAAAAAATTTTAATAATAAATAATAATAAATTCTGAACTACTTATTAGAACGAGTACCGCAAAAATCGTGCACGAATAAAAAGCATACAAGTTGTGTCATCTAATATTTCAAACATAAGATTATAACGATATCGTCGAATTTTTCTTATTTCATTTGAAACTTTTCTTTTATATTATTTTTTATTTAAATTTAGGCTATAAGTTCAATGCAATAACGGCAGAATTTTTAGGAAAAGTTAGTTATCCGATACTAGCTGAGTGGTAGAGATTTTCGAAACCAGTTACGGTTTCATAATCAGAATTTTTTTGATCAGAACTACAAGTGGTTTGTGTAAATATCAACTATTTAACTCAGTATTTTATTAAAAAGTTAAACATAGAATTATTTGTCCTAATTGATTTCACATCCTTCATATACCATTGAGTTGGTACGAAATTTACCAACATCTGTTTTTCCTGTATTCTTTTTGCACATTTGCATATTATTGTAAATGTATTTTCATTTATCTTAAAATTTCTCTTTTGTTGAATCTTTATTTTTGTTAAACAAAACTAAGATTAATCCTTCAGTGTTCGTATCTAATAAAAAAGAGATGTATGAAGTATAATTATAAAAATTTCGAGCCCAGCTGATGCTGGACGACTACTTCGTATCCAAGTTTTATACATATTTTTTATTTATCTATTTATCTAAGTGTATTGATAAATTTCTTACAGATATACACAACATTTAATAATAATTCGCAATAAAAATTTTTTAAAATTAAGTAAGGCCAGCTTTTAAAGAAAATAAAATTCTAAAAAAAAATGACAAAATTTAGATTTAGAATAATATTTCTTTTTACTTTGTTAAGATTTTTTATTAAAATCAATATAAACAAATAAATTGTTAAAATATAATTCTACGAAAAGGTTGAAAATTTGCAAAATTTTTAGTATAAAATTTAATTTATAAAAAGTGAAAATTTTTAATGCAACAAAAAGGAATGTTGCATTTAATTCTACTAAGAATGAATTCTGAGGTGATATTTCCATTTAATAATTTTAAAAACTAAATTTTACATTTATCATTAGTCTACGGCTTTTAAGACTTGAAAATCTTATAAGAGTCAAGCGTCTTTTACAATAGGGCTGCGTTTCATTAGATGTCCAACCAAGACCTCGAAGACAGAAAAGCAAAAACTTTATTTGATTCAATAGTTAATTTATTATTCTCCTTCTCTTCATGGACGATATCGGTACACATTTACTTAATTGAATAATACATCGGCTCATGCTTATTTTGGTATAATGTAACATGTTGTGATACCACAGCTATATCAAAGGGCTCATGTATTATAGAATTCCTTATATATCAGGAAACGGCTGTAAAATTTTGTTCTAATGTCTTTGAATAATCTACATTGCTGTGCCCCATAATAAAATTTCATGGCTCAAAAATGTTTTTAAAATGGCATTTTTAGGCAGTACTTTTTAATCTTTTGGGTCAAATTAGGGGCAATATGGCCTTTCTACGTAAGACGGCGATCGAGATGAAAAATTAACTTCCGTAGGGGAACATGATTCCCTTTACAAAGTAAATGTTCACCATATTCTTAGCCATATTTCCAGCTATAGAATTAGATTCTGGAATAATAATAATATAATGTACATGTTTCATCTTCATCCTTTTCACATTTAAAATATTGCCAAAATGGAAATGCTAATTTCCTCTTTCCATTTACTTTCGCCCTTTAGATAACTAATCGTGCATTGTGAAATTATAATCGTACATTGTTAAAAGAGCCGTAAAAACAATATCCAGTTTAAATAATAATAATCAAAAGATACGTTAATCTTCTTTATATATAAAGAGAAGTGTACACTTTGATGTCACCACTAACTGCGGAAACGGATCGACCGATTTCAACCAAGAAGGGTACGTTGGAGATGGTTTGTGTGAAGTTTGCACGAAATCGGCCCAGTGGTTCCATATAAATATTAACAAAATGCCCTTTATTTTCCATATTGATTTTTTATTGCCATTTAAAAAGTTCACAAACTATGTATCGTAATTTCTTATGTGTACAATGACATTCGATCTTTCTAATTGGAGTGTTGAGCTACCTGATTTTTTTCAGTCGTCGTTTTGATCTTCATTTTATTTGTGCTCTAACCATTCGATTTTTCACTAGTTATACACTGCCTGTTCAACGATGTCGAAAGAAAACTCAAGCGAAATTTCATTCGGACAAATCTATTGAAAACAACAACAAAAACTAAAAATTTGTTTTTGTTATACCCTTCACACAGTGAAAAAGAGTATATATAGGTTTGTCATTCCGTGTGAAATTTCTACAATTTTCATTTCCGACCCCATAAAGTATTTATTTTCTGAAAGCTTATGAATAGGGAAGTCGATTAAGCTCTGTCAGTCTGTCCGTCTGACCGTCTGTCCGTGTGTATGTTGAAATCAACTTTTTGAAGCCCCCCGACATCGCTTGGACTCGGGTGAGGTATTAAAATATCAGAAATATTCGGGAGTAGATCGCTATTGAAAATCAGAATCATCGGTATATAAGCAACTGAGATATGAGCAAAAACCCACGACCACCTCGATTTTTTTTCACAAAAACAACATTACAACAACAACATACATACATACAAACGTGTATACTGGTTAGAGAAAACGTGGCATCGAATCCCAGCTGAGCCAAAAAAATTTTTTTTGTATTTTTTAAAAATTTTTTTTAAATTTTTTTTTAAATTTTTTTTTTTATTTTTTTATTTAATATATTATTTATATTTTTATTATTATTTTTTTTTTATTTTTTTTTGTTTTATATTTATTATATATATTTTAATTATTTTTTTTAAATTTTTTTTTTTAATTTTTTTTTTTAATTTTTTTTTTAAATTTTTTTTTTAAATTTTTTTTTTTAAATTTTTTTTTAATTTTTTTTTTAACATACATACGTAAATTTATAATTTTACAACGGGATGTTTTTTATATGTATGTACGTATTTCATATGGGATGAATGGTGATACAAACTACTGTTATTGCATGACTACACGTTGTGAAGGGTATATAAGATTCGGCACGGCCGAATATAACGCTCTTACTTGTTTTCAACGTATTTGTACGAATGAAATTTTGCTTGAGTTTTCTTTCGACATCGTTGAACAGGCAGTAATTTTTTTTACTACTGACATTCGGTCTTCCTCTTCTTGGTTGAAGTTTTGTTTTATTTATGACAAAACAAAAAAGTTAAAGTTACCACCTTGAAAGCAAAACAATGTTTGCCAGGTCAGCTAGTTTTTATATAAAAATCATTTCCGCTTGACTAAAGTGCTACTAAGTAAAACTACGTGTATGAAATGGTAGTTAATAAATGATGAAAATTTAAACAAATATCTGACTAGATTTTCTTCTTATTCCGTGTATGGAAACTTTATTGTTTCTAAATAGTTTGCCTTGAAGATCACGTGAAACATAAAAATTTGTTTTAAAAATTTGTCACTAGTCCTCTCTGTTAATTACAGAAACAAATTGTCATCACGATATCACAAATATTGTTCTTAACGAAGTTTTTCGTTAAACATTTGCAAGAACAACATATTTAATTATGAGTGTAGTTTTCGCGTCAATTTTTTATCAAAGTTGACAAAAATACTTCAAATAAATTTTTTAAAACAGTTGGATTGTTTTGAGTTTTTTGTTAAGAAAATTTTTGTATTTTGTTGTCATTTTATGCAGAGGCAGGCGTGTCTTATTCTTAAAATTTGCTTTTACTTAAGGTAAAAATGTTGCCCTTTATGGCCGGCATTAAATCATATGGTTGGTACCCAGATGTTGTTTTCTTATCTTTTTCGTGGAGAAGAAATAAAAAAGTAAGAGCAGTTAATATTACTTGCTACATGATTTTTTATTTAGTTTTATTAAAACTATTATAATGCCATGTACCACAATTTGGCCAATTGGGTTGCTAATAACATGTTAAGGGAGAGAACAATATCCATATGCATGTACATATGTATGTATGTTTAAATGTATTTGTTTTGATTTTGTTAAACAAAAAAGAGCATTTAATTTGTATTTAATTTTGAAACAAAGCAGAGAGGAAAAAAATTGAATTTTATAAAAAAGGTCTATGTTTAAATAGCACAACCATCAGTTAAAATGTATAAATGCTTGTGGAGGCAACACGTTTTCAAGAAGTGAATTTATATTTATTTATTTTTTCTTGTCATAATTTCGATTTCTGTTTAATTTAATTTTACCGTTTTTTTGAACTTTTATTAAAAATTAAGGTGAAAACATAATTAAATAAAATTTTATTTTGATTATCCCAAAATGCAACTACAATGTGAGAGTTTTTCATATCTATAAAAAAGCAAGAAAAACAAAATAAGTATTTTATTTATAGTGGAAATGTTTTGTAAAAATAATTAATGAATAATTTAATAAAAATTTAATTAAATACTACCTAATGGTGTTTAAACAAAATCAAGCATAAAATTAATTTAAATAAAAATTGTTATTTGAAAAAAATGAGACATCGTTTTGTATAAAAACAATTTTAGAAAAAAAAAGCATTCAATTTTGAACAAATTAAAAAAAAAACAAGACAACGAATAAACCAGAAAACAAAGAAAATTAAAACAGTAAAACAAAAACAAAGAAAAAACTTTAAATTTCCTACCACTACCTCTGCTGCTGCTGTTGTCATTATTGTGTTTGGTGCTATTGCTGTGATTGTCATTCTATTTGTTATAACACTTAATGCTATTGTTGCTGCTGCTGCTACCGGCTCTGTCACTGTTAACGTCACTGCAGCTGCTGCTAACATTTCTATTCTAGTGTGTCTATTTTTCTGACAGCTGATACGTGTGCTTGTGTTGTTTCAAGTCGTTTGTTTTCAGTTATTGTTGTAATTCTAAATAAAAACAACAACAATATTAAAAACGTGGTTCTGTTTTCAATAAAAATTAGCACCATCTTAATCGAAATATTTATGACCCAGTTAATGCTGGCCCAAATAGCACCCACTATCTTAATTTAACACTCTCAATTTGTCTTCTTCTTCGAATAGTTATCAGTTCTAATTGTAAGTATTTTACTTTTTTCATTATTATTATTATTTTTTATTTATAAACAACACCAAAAAGATAAGGGTTGGTAACTACAAATGTTTATTAGATTTGTCATGTCGTTTGTAGCATAATAAATTTTGTGTTGGTCTAATATCTAATATATGAATTATGGACTATAAAGTCAGAACATAGAGACGTAAGGACATAAATCAAAACAATTTTTTAAACAAACCTATTCGAAGATGTAAATATGTACATATATGTTTAAAGTAATCAGTGCAATTAATATTGTATATACCTACTTTCACGTGGTTGTTGCCTTGAAATTTTATTATTAGCTAGCCAAGCCCGGTGCGCGTTGCTACGCCCCTTCATGAATAAAAATGCATTCTGAATTTTAATTGAATATCAAGTTCAGGCAACAGAAAATGATTTGCCAAAGTTTGAGTTCGATCGGATTTACGGTTTCGGAGTCTATAGCTAACACACAGACTCACATACAGACAGAGTTTCACTTTTATATACATACTAGAAAAGCCCGGCGCGCCCCTTGCTACGCCCCTTAATGAATAAATGCATTCTAAATTTATATTGAACATCAAGTGCAATAACTTTTTTTAATGGGCGTGGCACTGCCCATTTTTTTAATCAAGATATTGTATACTCATGACAACTCAATATGTGTGGAAAGTTTCCCAAAAATCGGTACAGAGCAAGTACCTCAAAATTATAAAATTTTTTATGGGCGTGGACCTGCCCACTTTTCTAGTCACAAAATTATATAGTCATGATAGCTTAATATGTGTGTGCAAAGTTTCAGAAAAATCGATTTAGTGCAAGTAGCTAAAAATGATAACTTATTTCTTATAGGCGTGGCACTGCCCACTTTTCTAATCACGAAATTGTATAATCATGAGAGCTCAATATGTGTGTGCAGAGTTTCAGAAAAATCGGTGAAGTTCAAGTAGCTATAAATAATAACTTTTTTTATGGGCGTGGCACTGCCCACTTTTCTAATCACAAAATTGTAAAGTCATGATAGCTCAATATGTGTGCAAAGTTTCAGAAAAATCGGTCTAGTGCCAGTACCTCAAAATTATAACTTAATTTATGGGCGTGGCCCTGCCCACTTCACCAACCACGAAAATATATACTCATGACAGCTCAATATGTGTGCAAAGTTTCAGAAGAATCGGTCCATGGCAAGTATGTCAAAATTATAACCTTTTTTTTTGTGGGCGTGGCCCTGCCCACTTTTCTAATCACGGAATTATATAGTCATGACAGCTCAACATGTGTGCAAAGTTTCAGAAAAATCAGTCCAGTGCAAGTATCTCAAAATTAAAACTTTTTTATGGGCGTGGCCCCGCCGACTTTTCTAATCACGAAATTATTTAGTCATGAGAGTTCGATATGTGTGCAAAGTTTCAGAAAAATCGGTCATGTGCAAGTAGCCTTAAATGATAACTAATTTTTTATGGGCGTGACCCCGCCCACTTTTTTCCACCCATAAACACTCCCTGGTATGTGTACAACAACTTACAAAGTTTGATCCCGATCGGTTTTACAGTTTCAGAGTCTATAGCTAACACACACACAAACACACACACAGAGTTTAACTTTTATATATCACGAATTCCACAGAAAAGTCATCCGTCACACATGTGCGTGACGATGTTAAAAATTAGTAAAAGATGAATATATATATATTTTTTCAGATAATATAACTTTTCGTATAATCTAAGATTGCTTCTTCTAGCTGTTAAAAATATGAATTTTTATCTGAAGTAAATTCGCAGAAATTTTTGATAGAAACTGACATAAAATGTTCAAAAGGTAAATTTTGTAACATGTGCGTACGATACATTTTGATTTATACTAACGAAATTAGAAAACCTATTAATAAGTGCTTTATAAATTTTTGAAAGAGCATAAAATTAAATAATAATAGCGGCAAATCTGCTTTAACAAAAAATATTTTTTTAACAAAATTAGTTGCAATTATTCGCACTCTGTAACAGTGCGTGACATGGATTTTATGATATATAGATATAGATAGATACAGATTTATGCTAATTTATCAGCAATAAATGAGACCTTGGGGGCGTTTTGCACATAAAACCCCCCAGTTTTATGTAAAATAATATTAGTTTTCGCATTACGTTTTAAACAGATTTTGGAATAGAAATATGTAAATGCAAAACAAGCTTAGGATAAGAAGATAAAACCAAAATAAAAATACGATTGTTTTTTTTTTCCAATATGTCAACACTCTCCTTAAGTGATAAAAATGCGCACTCTTAAAAAAACTTATCTTTGCATCGTTGTTGTTATTTTTGTGTGAAAGTGTAAACAATAGTGTAAGAGTATATGTAGAGTAAATGTAATTCGATTACACTTTATGTTTATTTGCAAACATATTCGCAGTTCCTCATGTAAAGCCCACAAGTGTCAATATTAAATAGCTGAATCATAACAAGAGTGTAACAACATGAAGAACAAAAATAAAAACAAAAACTAATAGAATTATTTATACAAGATTTTTGATGGTCAAGATCGATAAAACTGTGTGCTACTCAAACATTCTATTAATACAAACTTTTTGTTATTGCACGAGGGCTGTTAAGGTGATTAAAAAATTATGTTTCAGAGTAAAACAAAAATGTTGAGATTTTTTCTTTATTTATAAAAATATTTAAAAATAAAAACTAATAAACAAAAACTTGATTTCACTATTTTTGCAAAATAATTATTAATTTACAATTTATTTTGTTAGAAATTTGTGGCACAAGAATAAAAAAAAAACAGGTGGAGAAAATGTTTTTAATATTCTCGAGGTGTAAATAAAATAAGCCATTTTACAAAATATGCATGAAAATTAAATAATTTTTTTTTAGCAAATTGTTTATTTTGATTCAAACACATACTTATATTTGTACTTGTGTGTATGCATTAGGGTGGTCCTATTTGCTATTTAGCGAAAAAAATTAGTATACAGTTAGTTAAAATAAGTTTTCTATAAATAGAAAATCTATTAGCATTTTATAAAATAATTTAATGTGTGTGGGAGGATTGTGACAACACATGCAAACCCTCAAATATCATAAATAATTTTCAATGTTTTGAAATTAGCACACTTATTTCTTGAATAAACTAAAGTAAACACATCAACTGTCATATTAAAAAATACCTTAATAAAAGTCATATACAGTTTATTAATTTATTTATTCTACATGTAAATTTGTATCTTTAGAAAGTAGATAAGATTAATTTTACATGATTTTTATAGAAATTATTTGCACGTGCTTCTTGTTATTTTCCCACTCAACGTCAAATTAGCCAAAATTTTGGCACTGAACGTGATCTAGTTGTACTACGTACCTACATAGAACTTGTTCATACATACATATGTATGTATACATATATATGTATGTAAATATATACAAACCGACATGTGTATGTATGTTTATAATAACAATAATATTTTTGTTGATTTTATTGTTTTAAATGCCTATTGACAGTACACATGTATGAATCAGGTGTCCCAGCAAGAGCGCCAAATATAGTTTTGTCACCTTTTCGATAATAGGGGGTCGGTGATTTTTTTATTTTTTTGACAGTTGTCACTAACAGGCCACGCGATTTAAGAATATGGAGAAGTATTCAAAAGAACAACATTTGATATTACACAGCATATTTTGACCAATGAATTCGTCGTGTTAAGCGAAAGTGACAATCCTAAACAAGAGCGTCAACGTAGTGTAATGAACAGTTGTTGCGATGTTAGCGACGAATTCCTCATATTGACAAGTAATTTATTTGTTGTAGACAAAAAATAAAAAAAATATTTTGACGGATGCAGACATGTTATTAAAAAAAAACTTGGCACTGCTTGCGAATGTTAAAAAAACCATCAGCTGATTGGATACAAGTTCTTTAATTAATATACATACATACCAGTGATCGGCTTTGAGTCGTTTTTTCAATATTCATAGTGAGTCATAAAACTTGAGTATAATTGAAATTTAACAGAGCTGACGCACTCATACCCACAACAACGTTGATTTATAAGTACAACTCACAATGAGCATGAGTACTACGTCGTACTTATATTTATGGCGTCCCATACTTATATGATTTGCAAAACTACTGACGTTGATTTATATTTTTAAGAAAATACTTATCTTCATAGAATGATTCAAGTTGATTCAACAACAAACACATTAACAGTTCTCATTTGTATGAAGAATAAACAATGTTGCCAGGTCGGAGAGTGCAAGATATTTTTTAGCCGCAAGAAAATTTGCAATGTTACAATGTGTAATATACAATTTTTTCAAGTATCACTATTTAATTTTTAAATAAATGCAACTGATTATGGTTTTTTAGGCTAAGTTTTGGTTGGCTTCTATAATAAGAGGTAAACAATAACAGTTATTTTGTGTTTTTTATTTTCATGTTTAAATTTTTTGCAGCAAATTAAAAAACTGCGTTTTTAGGTGCTCACTTAAATTTGAAAGATAATACGCAAAAACAAAATCTAAGTCTCTAAAGGCTTAACTATATTATGCTTTTGCTGGCTTAAGCTAATGTCAAAAACCAACGAAAAGTCTGTCAAATGCTTAAGCAAATTTTTGAAGACTTGTCGGTGGATATATTGTACTTTTTAAACTTAAATACTTACTATGATTAGTTGCAAATATTTGTACTTTTGCAAAAGCAGTTTTATTTATGTATTTCCTTAATATATTGATATTGTCACAAAATTATTATTTAATGTGTAAAATGTAAAAATATTTTACTATAAACTATTAAATTTATACATTTTTTCACTAATTTAAAAAAACAAATGACAACATTAATAAAAAGAGTGCTAAATAATGCAACAGTGTGTACATATCAAATGAAAATCTATTTTCGTAAGCAAAGTACGATCAGATTCGCAGTTTGTTTAAGCAAATGACACTTAACGAAACTTGACGAAAAGTTTCTTAAGTACAATATAGTTGCATACATTTAATTTTGTGTATCCGCACATTTGCTTAAGCCAGCAAAAGCATAATATAAACAGACATCAAAGCAAGCATTTTTTTGCTTGTTGTTTTTGTATTATTTTGTTAAATTTAAATTGTCTATTTTTTAACAATCCACAATTATTATGGTGAATGTCAAATTGTAATCTGGCAAGCCTAGTTAAAACACAACTTCATAATGCGTACGCGAGTCATACTTGCTTTTGGTCGTATTTTTACGACCATAGCAATAAACTGAGTCATACGTGTTGCTGAATATGAGTACTATAAGTAATGCGTGTAAGTAGTGAAGACTTTTCAATACGTATGAATGCGTATAAATCAACGAAATAATGAATCATGATTCAAATTAACTTACTTCATGAGTATTTGTTGCAGATCTCTGATATGTACATACCTTGTACTGCTAGAATTTGTTTTATTCCATTTCAAAACGTATGTATTTGATTATTGTTACTATTTGTGAATAAATGCTTTTTATTTGGGCTGTCTTATCAGCAAATAAATTACTTGTCAAATTTTTTCCACAACAATTGCGTTTGTACTTATCACCAGATCACTTCCATAGTTCGTATGTTCAAAGCAAACCCCAACTGCTCTGCTGACGACCGCCATAAAAAAAGAATGGTGTTCATTAGCGCAAACTTGATGACATGAAAAATAGATAAAGCGTTTGCTAAAATGCAATGAAAATGCTAATATGTTTCATTTGCTAAAGAAACATACATAAATTGAATAGTAAGAAATGCCCTTAAGGAAATTAGTGGTTACAAGGTCACATCTGGTTTGGATTGTGTGTTTCTTTTGCCATTTTCCAATTATTCACTTCTGGTATAATTTTCCATTAATCGAATACATTTTTTCCAGAAAGCGGAAGTAGTTTGTGGTTGTTACATTCTAGTTTGCATTTATGTATATTTAACTAAAGGAAAAACAACAAATAATAGCGCTATAATCGGCTGTGCTGAATCTTATTTACCCTGTTCTTTTAATGCAACTTATTTGTTGAAAACTATTTTTTATATATTTAAGATTTATGGACCTAATGGGCAAACAATTTCCACAAAGAATGTGCTTTTCATATGTTGTATAAACAAACATGTAAGAAAAAAGGGCAAAACTTTATCCGGCGGCTGTGCTAAAAGGATTTTTGTGCAGAAAAATTATGTAAAAAAAAAAATAGAAGTACCAGTGGTTTTTTGGCCTATATCTCAGAAATTTTTATTGCAATTTTCATACTTTTCAACGCTAACTATTTCAAGCGACAATTAAGTGATGAAATTTTGAAACGTCGATAACTTGAACTTATAATTGACAATTTTATACCCTTCACAAGACAGTGTAAAAGGGTATATTTAGCTTTGTCATTCCGTTTGTAATATCTTCAATATTCATTTCCCATAAAGTATATATTTTCGCAAAGCTTATGAAAAGAGGAGTCGATTGATCATTGTCCGTCTGTCCGTGTGAATGTTGAATTCATTTTTTTATATAAAATTTTTCAACCTTCTAAATCAATTTTAGACTCGTTAAAGACACAAAGTTATAACCCATATTATAAGACAAAATGGCTGGATATTTTTTCTTAACCCCATCAATATGGGTATGAAATGAAAGGGCTTGACTAGTAGAGTACAATTAACTATGTAAAAAATCATAATCAAAGATTACGTCGGAAATCATAAAGAAATTGACGTATAACAAGGAATCTAAAATCTGGGATTAGCTAAGATGTGGTCTCTATACTTATGTATGTAGTGATAGTGAAGGGTATTATCAGAATTTTACTCTCTGATATGTTTGTCGGATTTGACTCATTGAACCAAGATTTTTTTATAATTGTTGACAAAGGTGCGTGTTTTATATATACGTAACAAAGGTTTCAAGAAGTTTCATAGAAGCTGCAAAAACTGACTTTGTTTGGGTAAAATTTAGAGGCAATCTTTTGCTCATATCTCAGCTCGTAATGTGCCCAAATAACTGATTTTCAATAATGAAATTCTCGAAAGCATATCTGATTAATTTATACCATATAAAATTCTGAAGTATACGTAGGGGCTTCAAAAAGTTAATTTCAACATACATATGGATAGACGGACATAAATTAACTGCTCTATCTATAAGTATTAAAAATATAATAATTGTTTTTCTCGACCCCATCAATATGGGTATCAAATGATAGAGCTTGGCTATTAGAATACAGCAAACTATGAAAAATTCCAAATCAAAGATGCCGTCAGAAATAATAATAAATCAAAATGGCGTACAACATTAAATCTGAAATCGAGGCTAAGCTTCGATGTAGTCTTCATACCCATGTAGGGTAATAAAAGATTCGGCACGGCCGAATATAGCATTCTTTCTTGTTTTAAAATTTTTATTGTAAAACATTTTCGCTAAACATACATGGTGGTGCATTTACAACAAATCCTTAGCGTCGTATTATCATAATGTCATAATTTCCCAACAATTTTAAAATTAATGAAAAATATTTACTAAATTATTCGGGATATGCTCCCTTAATTTTTCAATAATATTTATTTGGTTGTTGGGTTTAAGCTGGTTTATATGCATTTCACTGGTGTTATGCCAGATCATCAGTAAACCTTTACCCAAATTCTTGAAAAAGTTTAAAATGTTATAAGTTATATTTTCAAATTCTCATTAACAAAATGAGAATTCAAAAATAAAACAAAAAACTATAAACAACTTTTTCAAAAACCCAACCAACAATTTTTCAATTTTAATTTATTTTATTATACCCTTCACCTGTGGTGTACAAGGGTATATATAGCTTTGTCATTCCGTTTGTAATTTCTACAATTTTCATTTCCGACCCCATAAAGTATATATTTTCTGAAAGCTTATGAATAGAGGAGTCGATTAAGCCCTGACCGTCTGTCGGTCTATCCGTCTGCCCGTCTGTCCGTGTCAACTTTTAGAAGCAACTATATGTTCCTCAGATCTGTATATGGTATCAATCTCTTGGAAATATCCAGGAATGAATCGCTATTGAAATTCAGCACAATCGCCCCATAACTTTCTGAGATATGAGCAAAAAACCACGACCACCTCGTTTTTTTTCACAATTACAACAACAACATACATACATAGATACATGTAAAAAACATACCAAACAAAAAAAAAATACAAAAAAAAAAATACTAAAAGTAAGAAAAAAATAATAAAAAAAACTACAAAAAAAAAA